>OY743169.1:7500-607500 GCA_963555705.1 Ligustrum vulgare
TTCATGAGCATGAATCTCGAAATACACATGTTTTTGCTCAAAATCAGGCCATGGGACCACTCCCAATCAACTCAGAAGCATCAAAAACCCCTGGTTTGGTCTCTCCAACTCAATTTTTGGCCCAAAAATCAACTTTTTCTGATCAAATGCCGAAACCCGTCGCGGAACCTGTCGCGAGTTCGGTCGACCGAACTACACTTTCGGTCGACCGAACCTTCAAAGATCGGTCGACCGAAAATCCAGGTTCGGTCGACCGAACCATTAATTTCGGTCGACCGAACCTTGGTCGACCGAAACTTCCTGCAGCACCTGTTTCTGCCGTTCCTGCTCCGAAAACTACCCCGGCTCTTCCAAAATTGTCGTACGCAGCTACATTGAATGCTCGTCCCACCATTACTCAGGCTGCTAGGAGTCAGAACAAATCCTTTGCATCAGTCACAAAGGCTCCACCAGACTCTACACTGCACAGGTTCGCTATTAAGGAACCATTTCTACATTTGAATGAACCTGCAGTTGCTTTTACTGAGGAGGATGAGAACATCCTAGCTGAGCCTTACAAGTTCACACTTATTGGGAAATTCATCCACAGAAAGCCTCCTATCTCTAAGGTACGTGAAAGCTTTCATAAATTTGGATTTATAGGTGATTTTAGCATTGGTCTTATTGATGCACGACACATTCTGCTACACCTTACACATGAGGATGATTATTCACGACTATTCATGAGGCCATCTTGGCATATTGAGGGATGTCTCATGCGGGTCAGTAAGTGGACATCAGGATTTAGTCCAGAGCATGAGACCCCCATTGTTCCCATTTGGGTGTCCTTTCCTTTGTTGCCGATCCACTTTAGAGCCAAAGGGCCCTTGTTTGCCCTCGCTAGGACCATTGGGGTCCCACTTCGCATTGATGAGGCAACTACTGACCTACGAAGGCCTAGTGAAGCTCGGGTCTGTATTGAGGCTGATCTTGAGTATGAGCTCCCTGACCGGATTTGGATTCAGAGACAGAAAGTCCCAGGTTACTGGCAGCCAGTTGTTTATGATAAGAAGCCAGTTTTTTGTCTCGGGTGTAGAAACATGGGGCACTCAGATGTTCAGTGTCAGATTGGGAAACCACCAGCACCGACACCTGCACCTGCTCAGCCTACACCACCAGCACCACCACCTACTGTTGCGCCAGTAATCAGAGTTCCACCTCCCATCCAGAAGAAGAGATGGGCTCCAGTCTCAGTAGCCCCCACTTCCTTCCCCACTTCTTCCACTACTGCGCCTCCAGTCACCCAGTTGGTTGCACAGGTGATTAAGACAATTCCCACACCTTTAGAGGCGATCCCAGAGGCTCCACTTGAGATCACAACAGAGCCTCCTCCGGTTATTGAGCCTTCCAAAGAGGCTTGCCCTCCACCTCCTCAGTTACCCGTTCCTACTGCTGAGATCATACCAGAGGTTCAGACAGAGGCTACACAGGCTCCTATTGAGGTAACTCCCATCCCTTCTTCTCAAGCACCAGTTGTAGAGGCACTTCCCACAGCTTCACACAGCAGCTCCCCACCATCTGCAGAGACCGCACAGTCATCACATGGGTCAGCAGGTACAGCTTCACAGGTTCTCGCTCAGGGTCTTCTCACAGAGTTAGGTTCAGAGCACTCTAAGGCAAAGCATCTTCTGTTAGACCACTTCAAGGGTTCACACCGCATGAAGATGACAGCCTCCTTGAGATTTGCCATTGAAGATCTGGTACACAAGCTTTTTGGAGAGCCATTGCCAAGCCCTCTTCTGCTCAGACTTCCACACCTTCATCCACTCCTGCTCCTCCCCCGAGACAGGATAAGATGAAGGCTTTGATCCAGGGAGACATTGACGGGATGGGTCTGGGAGACTGCATGCATAATACTCAGGCAGACTTACCATCAGCTACCCCATCTTCTTCTTCATCTGGAGCACCTCCACCACAGGTCCCCTCAGTCACTACAACAGCCACATCACACATGGGACCTATCTTGAGATCAGAGGCACCAGCATTCCGCCCTATCCATGGCCCATGGGTGGGAGATCCTCTTGCCACCAGAGATCCTCCACGACCTCAACGTCATCCTTCTACAGGTAGTGATCCAGAGTACACAGACCTTTACGAGCGATACTATGAAGAGGACATGTACCAAGGCAGACGTATGACCAGGTCCATGACACCACACATGAGGGTCCTCCCCCGGGAATGCCCATAATCACATCTATTCTTCATTGTATTTTCTGCTCTTTTTTCACTTGCATTTTTTTCACTGTTGTACTTTTCATTTGCTGGAGGTCAGGTTCATGCCCCCCTCCTTTTATTGTCTTTTTGCATTATGATATAAAACTATGATATTGATAAAAAAAAAAACCCTAAACCCTAAACCCTAAACCCTAAACCCTATACCCTAAACCCTAAACCCTAAACCCTAAACCCTAAACCCTAAACCCGAAACCCCAAACCCTAAACCCCAAACCCCAAACCCCAAACCCTAAACCCCTAAACCCTAAACCAAAGGGAAATTCTACATCTATAAAAGCTATCCTGTCCCTGTTATCACGATATGAATGCTGCTCTGGTCAGTTGATAAATAAGTGCAAAAGTGGATATATTGCTAAAAACGGGGCTCAAAAGAAGTTTGTGGAGAAAATTGAAAGATTAACTCAGTTCAATAGAATCAAACTACCGGCATATTACTTGGGCATGCCTTTATTCGTGGGGAATAAAAGAATTTACTTGTTTGATAAAATTTTGCAACAAATTAGACAAAAGCTGTCTGGACGGGAAAAAAATTGCTTATCTCCTGGGGCTAGACTTGTTCTTATTCAAAGTGTGCTGACATCTATCCCTATATTCTACACTCAAATCATGAACACTCCAAGCACTGTCATACATAAAATTGAGCAGCTTTTTGCTAATTTTTTTTGGGGTGATGGTACTAATGGCAAGAAGATACATTGGGCAAAATGGGTGGATATTTGTAGACCTACTAAAGAAGGGGGAATTGGCGCGCGAAAGTTGAAGGATGTGATTGAATGCTTTTCTGCAAAGTTATGGTGGAGGTTCAGGGAACAAGAATCTCTTTGGGCAGAGATTATGAGAAGCAAATATTGTAAAGGGGCTCACCCAAAAACTATTACCATGAAAGGAACCGACTCACCAGGCTGGAAAAGACTTTTAAAAGGGGCCACCATTGCTGAGGAGGGTATTATTTGGCGAGTGGGCAGGGGTGATATCTTTTTTTGGCATGACAAGTGGTTGGGGGATTTCACATTGTTGGAACGGTTCCCATCACTAAGACCATCATCTCAGATGGTAAAGGATGCATGGGAGGGTAACAAATGGAAGGAAGTTGGAAGTGATGGACTTGCTGATCATATTATGGATTTATTTCAGGGAAAATCTGTTACTCAAAGTGTTGGAGAAGATTAGAGAGAAAAAGCAGGAAAATAATCAGTGGACGTATATTTGGCATAAGACAATGCCCAAGAAAATTTCCATCTTTGTATGGAAGTTATGGCACCAGTGGGTTGCAGTTGATGAAATTATTACCCAAAGACTCAAATTCTTCTTACCATCTAAATGTTAATGATGTGAGCACGTGGAAACAATTAAGCATCTTTTCATTACAGGTCCTATTGCTGATAAAGTATGGTTACATTTCCACAAAATTTTTGGCGTTCCAAAGTATGATTGTCACTTGCCTGCTGTCTTGTATAATTATTGGGTGAAATCGAGTACATGGATTAAGCCGGGACATGTGAGAACAATTCTTCCTCTGCTTGTGTTGTGGTTCATATGGGTGGAAAGAAATGATGCCAAACATAGGGACATTGGTATGGAAGTTGAGAGAATAATTAAAAGGGTTGAATACCTGATTCGACTTATGAACAAAGGAAATGTCTTGAACAAAAACGACTTGAAGGGGGATGAGGACAATCTTGAGTATTTTGGGCATGTTATTGATTGCTTTTCACCAATCAAAATTGTGAAATGGAAGTTACCACCGGAGGGGAAAGTTAAGCTAAATACCGATGGGTTTAGAAATGAGATCACTAGTGAAATTTCTGGAGGTGGAATACTGAGAAATGATAAAGGAGTTCTGATGTGATCCAGACCACGAGTACAAGCCCGCACAAAGATCCGTTGAAGATCAAAGGAGGACCGATGACTCGATTGCAAACAAAGAGGGCCAAAGAAGCAATTGACAAGTTAGTTCAAGAAACAATGGCCAAAACAATGTTTGTGTCATCAAAAGAAACAAGTTCTATGTTGGGGCCGAGCCAAAACGACGAGTGGATCAACATTATCCAAGCCATCGAAGAAAATTGCCAAAATTCAAGAATTACGGCCGTAATTCAAAAATCCTCACGGCCGTAATCAACCTTCTGCTTAAAACGGAATTTTGAAGAAATTGCAGTTTACGGCCGTAAAGATTATATCACGGCCGTAATGGAGTTGCTGCTTAAAATTGAAGTTTGGACGTTTTGGACTTACGGCCGTAAATCATATGTCACGGCCGTAAGAGTGAGTCAGAAACAAGTTTACGGCCGTAAGGAAAGTAGTCACGGCCGTAAACATGTATACGCGGAATTTTAGGTTATTTTTATTTCCTTATTTTTTTGGTAGTTGTTTCCTTATTTAATTAGAACTCTTTAACCTAGTTTTGACCCTATTTATAGGGATGTAATTTTCATTACTCAGGACACAACTTTGATATTAATATTGAGAGGCAATTTGCTTTCATACTTTATTCTTTATTGAATAAAATCCGAACTTGCGCGTCTAATTCTTGTTTGTTCAAATCTTGGGTGAGATTTATCTTCATTGTGATCAAGAGGTCAACATATCAATTGATTGTGTTGGTTGCTTGATTCAATTAATTTGAATCAATCTCTAAATCGTGGTTTATTGGCGTTCTTGGGTCGATTCCAATAATTTGTGGGTTGCGTAGCTACAATTGCTACGTGGTTTGCATCATCTGGTATCAGAGCTTAGGCTCCAAAAATCAAGGTTATATCTTGTTTTTGTTTTCTTGAGTTTCTTATTCTTGTTCTTCGTGTTCTTCCAGCTTTAAGTCTTTAATCCAGAAAAGTGTCACAAAAATTCAATAGTCGTTATTTCCTTCGTTTGTTATCCAAATTAAATTTCGTTTGTTGCGTCTTTCTCGTAGTTGAATTTTCGAGAATATTAAAAAAAAAAAAAAAACGAAAAAATTCCAGTGCCAGAAAAATAGTTGATATTTGATTTCAAGAAATACTTTCTTGAAGCAATCTTTAGTTTCCATAAAAAGTGTCAAGTCCCTTATAGAGTCAAATTCAATTCTCTAAAGATCTTCTTTGAGTTTGCCAACAAATTCATTACTTCTCACTCATATTCGATTTGAAGCAATCGGGTTTAAACTTGTTTGAGTTCGGGTTCGTTCTTTGAAGCAATTGGGGTGAAAGCCGTTGAGTGGAAAAAGGCAGAGAGGTGAGATCAATAGAGGGTAAAAGCCAAATTTGAGCGATACACGAGCGAAATACACGTGAGGCATATAATATTTAGTTTTAGGATGTCTGAACAATCTGCTACTACAAAAAACAACAATCGAGTCCACATGAGGGAAGAGATGGTACAACGGTTTGAGCGGCTGTTTGGAGATGTGTTAGGTAGGTTAGAAAGGCTTGAGCAACCTTGGGAAGTGCCTAATGCCCGTAGGCAAGGTGGGCAAGGTCGTAGAGTAGAGGGGGTTGATGAGAATGAAGAAGTTAGTGATTTTGACGATGGGGCAATTGTGGATAGAGTAGTTAGGCATGGAAGAAGGGATAGAGATCTTGGTGGCGATAGAATGGATGGTAGTATGAGCAACATCAAAATGACAATTCCGTCATTCAAGGGTAGGAGTGATCCGGAAGCATACCTAGAATGGGAAAAGAAGATGGAATTAATTTTCAATTGCTACACATATTCGGAAGAGAAAAAGGTTAAGGTAGTTGTACTTGAATTCTCCGATTACGCTATTACTTGGTGGGATCAATTGGTGACTTCTAGGAGAAGGAATCGCGAGAGACCCGTTAGTACTTGGGATGAATTAAAGGCTATCATGAGAAAGAGGTTCGTTCCTAGTCATTACCATCAGGAGCTTCATCAAAAATTACAAAGTCTATACCAAGGATCAAAGAGTGTGGAGGATTACCATAAGGAGATGGAGATGTTGATGATTAGAGCCAATGTAGAAGAAGATAGGGAGGCTACGATGGCTCGATTTTTGAATGGATTGAATAGGGATATAGCTAATGTGGTTGAACTGCAACATTACTTGGAGATGGAGGATATGTTGCACATGGCAATAAAGGTGGAGAAACAAATAAAGAAAAAGGGGACAGCAAGGTATCCATCTGGTTCTAATTCTTCTTGGAAGCCGAAGTGGGAAGGTAAAGGAGATGGGACTGTTTCTAAGGGGAAATTTGAAGCATCAAAAGGAAAGTTTGAGGCACCAAAGGGGAAGGAGGAACAAGTTAGTAAATTTGTACCTAAAGGGGAGCCGCAACCATCTAGAAGCAGAGACATTCAATGCTTCAAATGCTTTGGGAGAGGACATGTGGCATCTCAATGTCCTAATAGGCGAGTGGTACTTTTGCGAAAGGATGGAACTATGGAGAGTGATAGTGAGTAAGAGGATTATAGCGATATGCCAGCATTGGAGGAAGTATGTGATGATGAGGATGTGTTGTCCGGGGAGCATGGCGAATTGTTAGTGGCAAGGCGAGCCCTTAGTGCTCAAATCCACACGGATGATTTGGAACAACAACGGGAGAATATATTCCATACACGATGTCGCGTTAATGACAAGGTATGTAGTATGATTATTGATGGTGGTAGTTGCACTAACGTCGCTAGTACTATACTTGTTGAAAAATTAGGATTACCTCTGTTAAAACATCCTAAACCTTATAGGCTTCAATCGTTAAATGATAGTGGAGAAATTAAGGTGAATAGGAGGGTGTTGGTGAATTTTTCTATTGGTAGCTATGTGGATGAAGTTATGTGCGATGTGGTTCCTATGCATGCCGGGCACATTTTGTTGGGTAGACCTTGGCAATATGATAGGAAGGTAACGCATGATGGATATAAAAATAGGTATAGCTTTACCAAAGGGGGAAAAACCATTACACTTGCACCATTGACACCATCACAAGTGTATGAAGATCAAATAAAACTGAAAAATGATGAAGAAAAAAGAGTAAAGGAAAATGAGAGAAAGAGAGTTGAGGCCACGACCTCAGAAAAAGGAGAGGAAAGGAGAGTTGGAGCCACGACTCCAGAAAAAGGAGAGGCGAGAGAAAAAAAGAGTGTTGGGGTACATACCTCAAAAAAAGGAGAGGGAGCGAAGAGTGCCAGAAAAGAAAGAAAAATGAGTTTCTACGCAAAAGGGAGTGAAATCAAAAAGGCATTCATGGAAGAATGACCGATGGTCCTTCTTCTATACAAGGAGTCATTCCTTACATTTGATGAAACTAACAAATCCCTCCCTAGTTTGGCTATTTCTTTATTGCAGGAATTCGAGGATGTGTTTCCAGATGACATACCTAGTCGATTACCACCCATTCGAGGTATTGAACATTAAATTGATTTTATACCTGGAGCAGTCATTCCAAACCGACCAGCTTATAGGAGTAATCCCGAGGAGACAAAGGAGCTTCAAAAGCAAGTGGAGGAATTAATGAGCAAAGGGTATATAAGGGAAAGTATGAGTCCTTGTGCCGTCCCCGTGTTACTTGTGCCGAAGAAGGACGGGACGTGGAGAATGTGTGTTGATTGTAGGGCCATCAACAACATAACGGTAAAGTATCGTCATCCTATTCCTAGGTTAGATAATATGTTGGATGAATTGTATGGCTCTAGCATATTTAGTAAAATTGACCTTAAAAGTGGTTATCATCAAATTCGAATGAAAGAAGGAGATGAGTGGAAAACTGCTTTTAAAACTAAGTATGGACTGTATGAATGGTTAGTAATGCCTTTTGGACTTACTAATGCACCTAGCACATTTATGCGTTTAATGAATCATGTTTTACGTGCATTTATAGGTAAATTCGTTGTAGTTTACTTCGATGATATCTTGATATATAGTAAAACGTTGAATGAGCATGTGGAGCATGTTAGATGTGTGCTTGTGGTTTTAAGACAAGAGCAACTTTTTGCTAACTTTAAAAAATGTGATTTTTGCATGGAAAAAGTTGTGTTTCTTGGTTATGTGGTTAGTGTTAAAGGGATAGAAGTAGATGAAGAGAAAGTCAAAGCTATTAAAGAGTGGCCAACTCCTAAAAGCATAACTGAGATTAGGAGTTTTCATGGCTTGGCTAGTTTTTATAGGCGCTTTGTTAAAAATTTTAGCACGATTGCCGCACCACTCACAGAAATTGTCAAAAAGAGTGTAGGGTTAAAATGGGGTGTAGAACAGGAGCATGCATTTGATACTATCAAAAATATGTTATGTGAAGCACCGGTTTTATCACTTCCTAACTTTGACAAGGCTTTTGAGATTGAATGTGATGCCTCAGGGCTAGGCATTGGAGCTGTTTTAATGCAGGATCAAAAGCCAATCGCCTATTTTAGTGAAAAACTAAAAGGGGCTGCACTTAATTATCCCACATACGACAAGGAGTTATACTCACTTGTGCGCGCTTTGGAAACATGGAAACATTACTTGTGGCCACGGGAGTTCGTGATACACACTGATCATGAATCCTTGAAGCATTTGAGGGGACAAGCTAAGCTGAGTAAGAGACATGCAAGGTGGGTAGAGTTCATCGAAACATTTCCCTATGTCATCCGGTACAAACAAGGTAAGGAAAATGTGGTGGCAGATGCATTGTCTCGGAGGTATGTTCTTTTAAATTCTTTAAACTCTAAATTGCTTGGATTTGAATACATTAAGGACATGTATGCTAATGACCTGGACTTTTCTAGTATTTATGATTCATGTGGTAAAGGGGCTGTGGATAAATTCTTTAAACATGATGATTATTTATTCCGAGAAAATAAATTGTGTGTCCCTAGGTGTTCAATGAGGGAGTTACTTATGAGGGAGGCCCATAGTGGAGGTCTAATGGGTCATTTTGGAATTAAAAAGACCATTGAAATCCTAAGTGAACATTTCTATTGGCCTAAAATGAAAATTGATGTGGTTCGGGTTTGTAATAGATGCATTACTTGTAAAAAGGCTAAATCTAGGATTAAACCCTATGGATTATATATGCCTTTACCCGTCCCTAGTGAACCTTGGGTCGATGTCTCTATGGATTTTGTTTTAGGATTGCCTAGGACTAAGAAGGGTCGAGATTCGATTTTTGTGGTAGTAGATCGTTTTAGTAAAATGCCACATTTCATACCATGCCACAAAACTGACGATGCTACAAACATAGCTGAAATTTTCTTTAGGGAAGTCGTGCGCTTACATGGGGTGCCTAAAAGTATTGTCTCAGATAGGGATGTTAAATTCCTTAGTCATTTTTGGAGAGTCTTGTGGAACAAATTGGGGACAAAATTACTTTTTTCTACAACTTGTCATCCACAGACCGATGGACAGACCGAGGTAGTAAATAGGACAATGATTCAATTGTTGCGCACCATAATCAATAAAAATTTGAAAAATTGGGAAGAGTGTTTACCATTTATTGAATTTGCATATAATAGGGCTATACATTCTACTACTTCTTGTTCACCATTTGAAATTGTTTATGGTTTTAATCCGCTAACACCATTGGATTTAATTCCTTTACCTGTGAATGAACGGAGTAGTTTAGATGGCAAGAAAAAGGCTGAGATGGTTAAAGCACTCCACGACAAGGTGAGGTTGGCGATTGAAAAGAAAAATGAACATTATGCTTCGCAGCCTAACAAAGGAAGAAAGGGCATCATTTTTGAACCCGGTGATTGGGTTTGGGTACATTTGAGAAAGGAGCGGTTTCCAGAACAACGCAAGTCAAAGTTACAACCGCGGGGCGATGGTCCATTCCAAGTGATTGAAAGGATCAACGACAATGCCTATAAACTCGATCTTCCTGGTGAGTATAATGTTTCGGCTTCATTTAATGTTTCTGATCTATCTCCGTTTGATGCAGGTACAGATTCGAGGTCGAATCCTTTCGAAGGGGGAGGGGATGATGTGATCCAGACCACGAGTACAAGCCCGCACAAAGATCCGTTGAAGATCAAAGGAGGACCGATGACTCGATTGCAAACAAAGAGGGCCAAAGAAGCAATTGACAAGTTAGTTCAAGAAACAATGGCCAAAACAATGTTTGTGTCATCAAAAGAAACAAGTTCTATGTTGGGGCCGAACCAAAACGACGAGTGGATCAACATTATCCAAGCCATCGAAGAAAATTGCCAAAATTCAAGAATTACGGCCGTAATTCAAAAATCCTCACGGCCGTAATCAACCTTCTGCTTAAAACGGAATTTTGAAGAAATTGCAGTTTACGGCCGTAAAGATTATATCACGGCCGTAATGGAGTTGCTGCTTAAAATTGAAGTTTGGACGTTTTGGACTTACGGCCGTAAATCATATGTCACGGCCGTAAGAGTGAGTCAGAAACAAGTTTACAGCCGTAAGGAAAGTAGTCACGGCCGTAAACATGTATACGCGGAATTTTAGGTTATTTTTATTTCCTTATTTTTTTGGTAGTTGTTTCCTTATTTAATTAGAACTCTTTAACCTAGTTTTGACCCTATTTATAGGGATGTAATTTTCATTATTCAGGACACAACTTTGATATTAATATTGAGAGGCAATTTGCTTTCATACTTTATTCTTTATTGAATAAAATCCGAACTTGCGAGTCTAATTCTTGTTTGTTCAAATCTTGGATGAGATTTATCTTCATTGTGATCAAGAGGTCAACATATCAATTGATTGTGTTGGTTGCTTGATTCAATTAATTTGAATCAATCTCTAAATCGTGGTTTATTGGCGTTCTTGGGTCGATTCCAATAATTTGTGGGTTGCGTAGCTACAATTGCTACGTGGTTTGCATCAAGTTCCAATTTGGGCCTTTCAGGATTTCTATGGCTGTGGAACAGTTCTTGAAGCAGAATGTCGTACTTTACTGTCAGGATTGAGAAAATGCAGGCAAGGAGATATGAATAAAATTGTGGTTGAGACTGATAGTTTACAACTTGTCCACATCACTGAAGGTATTGATAGAGGGCCGTGGGAAATTCAACAAGAACTCCAAGATATTAAAACCATTTGCAAGAACAATAGAATTCAGATTACACACATTTACCGGCAGGGAAACTAGGTTGCTGATTTTCTTACTCATGAAGGAGGGATTCATAAGATTTCTCGAAGGTTTGCAAATGATGATATTATTGGAGGACTATGGAGCCGAATTGAGCTTGATAAAATGGAAATTCCTTCTTTCAGAATTTAACTTCCCTCTCCATTAAACCTCACCAGCCCCTTTTTCTTTTCCTGTTCAAACCTCCCTGCAAAACTGTACAAAATTCTTATCTGCATTAATTGGTCTGTTGACTAGATTAATGTTCTTCCAAAATTTTATGTTGAATACACGGCTTTCATGAAGCCTCCTGACCATAAGAAATGCTCCACCTGTACATGACCAGTCTGGGTACTTTAATGCATTTGATGCATTTACACAACATAAATGCTAAACAATGAAAGTTCCCCCCGCTCTGTTTTCCTCAGTTTTCACACAAATAAACCTACCATCTCTCTCCTCATTTACCATGGTTATTAAGAATTAAAGTCAAACCTGCCAATTTTTTGGCCAACCACCATCCTTTTGCAGCTTTTCTTCCTTTGTTGACCGACCCCCCTTATCTGAACTCTTTTTATTGGAAAACCCTTCCATTTCTCTTACCCAAAATCTCCAACTCATACGAAAATCTCTGCCTCGGCTATGACTAACACTCCCCCCTTAATTTGTTCCATGTGCAGATCCCCGGTGATAATGGAGGACTAACCTTAACTTCGCCGCTACCTGAGCTTTTTCAGGTTGTTCCAGATGCTCAACCGGAAGGAGATTCAAGCCAAGTGGATGGAAAACCTATGATCAAGATAAAGGGCACTAATCATTACGGTCAACCGACCAACGAATCTAGAGGATATGCGTATTATTGTGGAGCCTGCACTTCTTATGGTTTATTCTCGAATTCATCACAAGTTGGAAATTGAGGATTTTATTAGAATGGATGATGATTTCCAGGATGCTTTGATCCATATTCTGTACCACCCGCTGGTTTATATGGATTCGCTCCATACGAGCAATGCGATGTTGGAAAATTTTTTCGAAGGACTGTTTGAATGCAATCTCTTTGAAATCGAACACATCCGTTTCTTCCCAATATGTGCGATGATCAGACTGGCGGAGGAGTACCGTTCCGAAATGGCATTTCATCAGTCTTTTGAATATCTCCAAATCAAAAGGAGACTCTTAAGGGAGCAATATCATCGAATGTCAGCATTGGAACTTGAAAAATTTTATGGGTATCTGCGTGCAAAAATTTTCGATGGACTGCGTGAATTATCAGATAACGAAGAAGAGGATGATGATGTGGGGTTTGATCATTTCTGAAGTGGCTTCAAGCCTAGAGTGACGTCTTAAGTCTGTTATCTTGGTTGTCTGCCACTTGACATTGTGTTCTCTGCGCTTTGTCATTGTGTCAATAAACACCTATTCCCTTACGGATAAGGTGTACTAGGATTGTGATGTGTGTTTTGTTTGTATTTTTTGTGTCTGTAGGAAGGGTCTTGGTTATGTCCCCCCTTTCGTCCTTTGTATTTTGCTTACTTTCTGAAATCTATAAAATCTGCCACCTTTGTGTGGTTTTATTAAAAAAAAAAAAAAAAACCCTAAACCCTAAACCAGGGTTCATCCTCAAACCCTAGGCTCGGTTTTAGGGAATTCTAATTCAGGGATTTCCGCTTGGATTCAGGTCCCGAATATGATTCCATTGATTTCAGAACACTAAAACCTTTAGGGTACCCCCTCTCCATCCAATTCATCCGGCAACCAAACATTGGGAATCGTGCCCGCAGCTGCCCCTCCAATTGCGTACTGTTCTGATCAGAATCTGGTTTTGAGACCTGTTCCATTGGATTCAGAGCCCCCATATTACCCCGGGGTACGCCCTGATTCAACTAATTTTGAGCGTAGTTCTGCATTGGGAAACGTGCCATTAGGCACACATATCGAGGCAGAGGGCTCTACGGCGAATTTGCTTCTGAGACCAACAGAATCAGTCCCAGAACACCTGAAAACCATGGAAATGTCATCAATTCAGGAAAATGTTGTGGTTCATCATGCATTGGGAATCGTGCATAATGGCACGCACTTCAAGGCAGCGATTTCTGGGAATTCTGGGCAGAATCTCGGCCAACCATTTGCACCACTGTTCTCAGCCGCCAAAAATTACCCAAGCTTGGTCCCCGTTACCTCAACTGTGGTTAATAGCTCTACATTGGGAAACGTGCCTTCTAACACGCAAATCGAAGCAGTGATTTCTGTGCTCTCTGCGGAAAATTTGATCATGGGACCTACTCCATCAGCTCCAGAACAACAGCAAATGGTTGGAGTTACCCCTTTGGTAACTAATCCTCCCGGTTCCACTACATTGGGAAGTGTGCCTTCTAGCACGCAAAAAGAGACTGTTAAATCTCTTCCTACCGCCTCAACTGAAGTTCCCAGACCTTCTCCTACTAGTAGGGCATCTCATAAGCCTCTTGGAAAGGCTCATTTGGTGAATCGCCCTCCTCGTACTGCCGAGACTCCTTCTATAGCTCCTGGGACTTCGGCTCAGAATAAGATATCTTATGCAGTTGCCTTGGCCGGAAAGCCAACTATCACTCAGACGGAGCGGAGCCAGAATAAGTCCTTTGCATCAGTCACAGAAGCACCCCCGGATTCCTTTCTCCACAGGTTTGGTACTAAGACCCCCTCATTACACTTGAATGAGCCTGCAGTTATTTTTGACGATGTGGATGAGCAGTTTCTAGCTGCGCCATACAAGTTCACACTTGTTGGAAAGTTTATGAATAGGAAGCCCCCTATCAATAAGATTCGTGAGTGCTTCCTTAAATTTGGGTTTAGTGGTGAATTTTCTATTGGTCTTATTGATGCACACCATATCCTTATTCACTTGTCTCATGAGGATGATTATGCATGAATTTTCCTCAAGCCTTCGTGGTATATTGACGGATGCCTTATGAGGGCCATCAAGTGGACTCCTGCATTTAACCCTGCTCATGAGAGCCCTATTGTCCCCGTTTGGGTCTCTTTTCCATTATTACCCATACATTTTCATGCAAAGGGTGCTCTATTCGCTTTAGCTCAGGCTATTGGGACGCCGTTACGCATTGACGAGGCCACTACAGATTTTAGGAGGCCTAGTGAGGCCAGGGTTTGCATTGAGGTTGACTTGTCTTTTGCTCTTCCGGGCCGCATATGGATTCAGCGTGAGAAATATCCGGGATATTGGCAGGATGTTGTTTATGATGAGAAGCTGGTTTTTTGCAGCCGTTGCAGACATTTGGGGCACAATGTTGATAACTTTCTGATTGGTAGGCCTACTGCTCCAAAATCTATCCACAAAAGGCTCCTTAACAATCCCTCAACTTCCCCCTTTGGCATTTGCGGCGCATAGGGCTCTTCTTCAAACCCTATGCACGGATTTAGGGCATTCAAGTGCAGGTTGTTCGGATTTGATTCAGGTCCCGGGATTGATTCCATTGGTTTCAGAACGTCCAAAAACCCTTGGGGTACCCCCCTTTACACCAAATTCATCCGGCAATCTCACATTGGGAAGCGTGCCAGCAGCTGCTCCTTCGATTCTGCACTGTTCTGATCCGAATCTTGTTTTGGGACCTATGCCATTGGATTTAGAGCCCCCATATTACCCCCAACGTAGTCCCGGATTCAATTAATTTTGAGCGTAATTCAGCATTGGGAAACGTGCCTTTTGGCACACACTTCGAGGCAGCGGGTCTGGGAACGCCACCATCAATTCCGAAAAATGTTGTGGTTCATGATGCATTGGGAATCGTGCATAATGGCACGCACTTCAAGGTAGCGATTCTGGGAATTCTGGGCCGAATTTCGGAAAACCAGTTGCACCACTTATCTCAGCAGCCCAAAATTACCCAAGTTTGGTCCCCGTTACCTCAACTGTGGTTAATAGGTCTACATTGGGAAACGTGCCGTCTAGCACGCAAATCGATGCAGCGATTTCCGTTCTCTCTGCTGTGAATCTGATCATGGGACCAGCTGAATCAGCTGCAGAACAGCAGCAAATGGTTGGAGTCACTCCTTTGGTAGCTAATCCTCCCGGTTCCACTGCATTGGGAAGCGTGCCTTCGAGCACGCAAATAGAGGATGTTAAGTTTGTTCCTTTAGCACCAACTAAAGTTCCCAGACCTGTTCCTACTAATAGGGCAGCTCCTAAGTCCCATGGAAAGGCTCCTATTGGGAATCGCCCTCCTCGTGTTGCTGAGAATTCTACTACAGCTCTTGGGACTTTGGCTCAGAATAAGATTTCTTATGCAGTTGCCTTTGCCGAAAAGCCAACTATAACTCAGACTGAGAGGAACCAAAATAAATCCTTTGCATCAGTCACGCAAGCTCCCCTAGATTCCTTTCTCCACAGGTTCGCTACTAAGACCCCCTCATTACACTTGAACGAACCTGCTATTAATTTTGATGAATAGGAAGCCCCCAATCGCTAAGGTTCGTGAGAGCTTCCTTAAATTTGGATTTTGTGGTGAATTTTCTGTTGGCTTAATTGATGCACACCACATTCTCATTCACTTATCGAACGAGGACGATTATGCTCGGCTTTTCCTGAAGCCATCTTGGTATATTGATGGGTACCTTATAAGGGCCATCAAGTGGACTCCTGCTTTTAACCCTGCACATGAGAGCCCCATTGTGCCTGTCTGGGTCTCTTTTCCATTATTACCCATACATTTTCGTGCAAAGGGTGCCCTATTTGCTTTAGCTCGGGCTATTGGGACGTCGTTACGGATTGATGAGGCCACTACTGATTTGAGGAGGCCCAGTGTAAGACCGCTTTTCATTCTCGTGCAATTTTAAATTTCACGTAATATTGTGATGAATGTTATTATAAATTATAATTTTACGATCTTTAATGTCTATGATTAGATTTATTTTGCAGTGGAAGGACTTGGACGCCGTCTCGATCAATGTACCAATTTGAAAGATTATAAATTTATTATATTTAAATTATTTACGTGCAATTCTATGTGATTAATTGTTTTATTGCCTAAGCATGTTATTTTCTATCTTATTGTGCCAATTTGAAATTTGGGGGGGAAGTTTAGTGTCAAACGAGGGTAAATAGAACTTATTGACTTACTTAAACAAAAGAGGAGAATTGAGGGACTGAGTTGCAAATTTCAAAAGATTAATAAGACCTAACCCTAACCTAATCCTCACTCACGCCCGCTCTCGGTCTCTCTCTTCCACCATCGCTCTCTCTCGTCTCCGCCTCCCTCTTCTTTTCTCGGCCTCGCCCTCCCTCTCCCCGGAAACTACCGCCAACCGTCACCACCACCGCCGGCAGTAAGTTCCCTTCCCCTTTTCCCCTTTTTGCTCCTCACGAAACACACACACACACGCACACCCAAAACCGCGCACACACACACTCGGCTTCACACAATTTCATGCACACACACATACATAATTCGATATACACATGTATATATATATATATATATATATATATATATATATATATATTCTATGTAAATAATGTGTGTATGCAATCTATATGTATAAATTCAGATTTATAGGTTAAATTTTCAGATTTAAGTTCTTGTTGATTTTCGAATTTTAGCATAAATTAGGGATTTGGGATGTTTATGTGTGTGAGTATTGATGTATATGAATGTGTATATTATTATGTAGGTATAGATGTGGGTAAATATATAAATTTTGGATGTGGGCATAGGTATGTATTCAGACTTTTGTATGATGAAAATAGAATAGAATTTCTCAGACTGGAGACTCGTGAACTTTTGATTAATTGATGTGCCATAATATCAAATTTGAGGTGTGAATGCATGTATATATGATCATGAATATGTATATGACTATTTAAACAAACATGTGTGATTTTGGAATTTTGGGATAATGGTATAGGAGAGTAAACTTTAACCTTTTAAGAACAAGTTAGTTTAAGTTGAAATTATGTTCAAAGTTATAAAATTTTAGTTCAAGATCATTTTTGATAAGTAATGCTTGGCTTTGATTTGTGGAATTGATAAGTAAGATTTCAAAATTCCTTGAACTTAATGTATTACTTCGAATATGATATTATATGTGGTGTTAAATGTGTTTGTTATATTATGAGTTACATGATAGTCTCGACCTCAGTTAAGAGTGTTGAAGGTAGTTTTCACTAAAAGCCATATTTTTATTAATGGATGGAAATTAATTAGGAGAAACGGTACATTGACGTCGCGGGCAACCAAGACTTCCACCTGCATATTAAGCAAACTACTGAGGACTACAAGTAAGTAAACTTCCCCTATTTTCATAGAAGTTAAATGTAAATGTGAAACGTGTAAATGGCTGTTTGCAACTTACTTGCTTTGATGAATTTCATTTACTTTATGAAAGTATATGTATTAAGAAGAATGTTCAAGCATGCACATTATCATGTCATTGCATTATCAAGCATGCATTGGCATTGGCATCGAAATTGGAAAGTCAAATGATTTTAAATGAAGAATGTGGTAAGTTTAAGTTTTCTCAAAATGCATGTATCCCAAGTTTTAAGAAAGAATGAGTGTACTTCTATGCCATGAAAGGTGAGTGGGAAATGGGACGTGGGAGATCGGCGTACACGAATTAAACCGCTGTTGCGGTGGTGAATATTAAACCGCTTTGCGGTGACGATTGCTAAACCGTTTGGCGGTGGAAAATATTAAACCGCTTTGCGGTGACGATTGCTAAACCTTTTGGCGGTGGAAAATATTAAATCGATTTGCGGTGACGATTGCTAAACCGGTTGACGGTGGAAAATATTAAACCGCTCTGCGGTGACGATTGCTAAACCGGTTGACGGTGGAAAATATTAAACCGCTCTGCGGTGACGATTACTAAACCGGTTGACGGTGGCAAATATTAAACTGCTCTGCGGTGACGATTGCTAAACCGGTTGATGGTGGAAAATATTAAACCGCTCTGCGGTGACGATTTCTAAACTGGTTGACGGTGGCAAATATTAAACCGCTATGCGGTGGAAAAATGATAATCTGGTCCTAAATAAGGGATATTGCCCACTGCATTGTAATTGGCTAGAAGATACACTAATTGAGTTCACGATATAAATGAAGTTAAAGTTTTTGGAAACGTCTAAGTGAAAGTCTTGAAACGAAAGTCTTGAAATGAAGTGAAAGTCTTGAAATGAAGTGAAAGTTTTGAAATGAAATGAAAGATTTGAAATGAAAGTCTTGAAATGAAGTTAAAAGTTTTTAGAAATGTTTAAGTGGAAGTTTGGAAGGTATGAATGTCTTGAAAAGTAAAGTAAATGAGGGTAATTACTTTGAATGGTTTAAGGAATTTCATGTCATGAGCATACATCACGTGCATAAAGTTTACTTACTGAGCTTAGCTCACCCCAATCCCTCCCCAACATTTCAGGTGATGAAAGTTAGGTGACCCGAGGAGAGCACATGACAGCTGACTCAAGCTATCCCCGCTTCAACCCTTTTAAAATAAAGTTAAATTAGAATTTATTTCAATTTCTCATTATTTATTCTTTAATTCACGTATTATTGAGGTTAAATTTCCTCTTATTTCATTTGCTAAAGTTTATTTACTTGGAATTATATTGTTGAGGAGTTTGGGACTTATTGTAATGGTTTGGATGATTTTTGGGATTGAATGAGTTGCGATGTGTATTTTAAAAATGGTTTTGATGTCCCTCTATAGGTTGGCTATGTCCAATTTACAGAGGAGACTCTGTCGAAATTTTTGTAAAATTTTTATAATAGTAAATGAAAAGTTTAAATGTTTTAAACGATTATTTCCGCATATAATGTGAATGGAAGTTAACACGCCTAGGTTTTAGATTTTAAACTTGGGGTGTTACACCCAGTGAGGCCAGGGTTTACATTGAGGTTGACTTGTCTTTTGCTCTTCCGGACCGCATATGGATTCGGCGTGAGAAATATCCGGGGTATTTGCAGGCTGTTGTTTATGATCAGAAGCCAACTTTTTGCAACCACTGTAGACATTTGGGGCACAGTGTCGATAAATGTCTGATTGGCAGGCCTTCTGCTCCTGCTCATCCTTCTACTTCTGTTCCTACTGCTCCTGTTGTTGCTCCTTCTGCCCCTCCTTCGAAACATGTTGATAGGGTGAAGGATAAGGGAAAGGGAATGTTGATTGATGATCAACCCAGATAGTGGGTGGCGGTGCCTAGAGCAGCCAGCAAGGCCCCAGTTCTTCTGTTGCTCAGCAGCCTCCTCCTACAACCTTTGTTTCGCTAGTGATTCTTCCCTTACAGCAACAACGATCTGTCACCATGACACCACCTCTTATGGCTGTTTCGACTTTCAGTACTACACCTACAGAGGTTATCCCAGAGATTCCTCAGTTACCCGCTCCTACTACTGAGATCATACCACAGGTTCTGACAGAGGCCACACAGACCATTCCTACATCTATTGAGCCTATTTCAGTGACAGTATCTACCATAGCTGAGCATCCTCCACAGGCTCCTATTGAGGTACTTCCCATGTCTCCTACTCCTACACCTACTACAGAGGTACCACCCATAGCTACTACACACATTAGCTCCCCACCTTCTGCAAAGACAGCACAATTGTCTCATGGGTCAGCAGGGACAGGTCCACAGCTTCTTGCCCAGGGTATACTGACGGAGTTAGGCTCAGAGCACTCCAAGAATAAGCAGCTCTTGTTAGACCACTTCAAGGAAAAACACCGAATGAAGATCACATCCTCTTTGAGGTTTTCCATTGAAGACTTGGTCCTCAAGCTCTTTGGAGAGACCCCATCTTCCAAGCCTTCTAGTACTCAGACTTCTACACCTTCATCCACTCCTTCTCCTACCCCGAAACGGGATAAGGTGAAGGCAGAGATCCAGGGTGATATTGATGGGATGGGTTTGGGAGATTGCATACAGAATACTGAGGCAGATTTACCATCAGCTACGTCATCTTCATCTGGAGAACCTACACCACAGGTCCCCTCAGTCACTAGATCAGCCACTTCACATATGGGACCTAACTTGAGATCAGAGGCACCTGCATTCCGACCAACCCATGGTCCATGGGTGGGTGATCCTCTTGCCATCAGAGAGGTTCCACGTCCCAGACGTCATCTTTCACCAGGTAGTGATCTAGAGGACACAGTGGACTACTTGGATTACTATGATCAGGACAGGTATCAGAGCAGGCGCATGACTAGGTCCATGAGGCACATGAGGGTACACCCCCGAGAGTGCCCATGATCACACTTATTCTTCATTGTATTTCCTGCTTTTAGTTTCAATTTCTATTTCCATTGTTGTACTTTACATTAGCTGGAGGTCAGGTCTATGACCCCCTCCTTTTATTTGTATTTTTGCATTTTATGATATAAAATAAGCCACGCGAGTGGTACTGCTTAAAAAAAACCCTAAACCGTAAACCCTAAACCCCTAAAACCCTAAACCCTAAACCATAAAAGGCGTGGACAACCTTTGTGGCATTCCCCTATGTTGGTTCTTGTTTCCACATCGTAACGGGTCTAAGGTTTAATATACCTTAGGTTCTTGTGTTGTGAGGCTCGGATCTCCATGTTACCGTTCGTCAACAACCTGAATTCGGAACTTTCCTGACGTTCAAGCCAAACAAAGTTATGTTTGAACAGCTTCAAAGATCGAACGTGGAATGATTGAAGAAGGTTCAAAGCTAACTACTGTCAAAAATCAAGCTAAAGGGAAGCAGTAGGTCATTTACAGCCTTAACCAATGCATTCACGGCCGTAACTAAAGTAACACATTTTTGAACCCATAAGTCACTTACGACCATAAGTTGAATTTCACGGCCGTAAATAAAACCACCGCGCAGTCAAGCGATTAATAAAAGTTATATTGAGTTTTCTCTCCAAATATCGTTCTGGATTGAACACTTTCGAACTTATCAAGGATTTAATCAAATCTTTGTGATGTTCACCAAATTGAACTTATCAAAGGCGTGAACAACCTTTGTGACATTCCCCCATGTTAGTTCTTATTTTCGCATCGTAATGGACTCTAAATTCAGGTTTTCATTTTTATCCTAGTTTGATTTTTATCTGTTTACCATAGAGTCTGTCACATAAAAATCATTCATATCCTATTTTTTATACATCTATTTTTCGTCCAAATTAGGACTCATTTTTTTCTCATATTGGTAGTCGAAATTTCGGATTTATTAAAAATAAAATATTTTTTAATTTTTTACATTTATTCAAAAAATTCATCCAAAAAAAAATCTAAAATTCGTGAACCACTTTCTTAATTTTCCTTAAATTATTTATATTCCTTTCCTTCCAAGTCAAAATTAAAATTCTCTCTTAGGCCTCATGTCAAAATATTCTATTCCGTTCCAAATGTCTAAGCTCGGAGAAAAATCAACATCTGGGAAAGATAACTAGCTATCTCATTTACTTGCAATGATGGAGAAACAATTTGAGGAGTGGGGTGAGAAATTGAAGGCAAAATGGGATGTAAAAATTCTTCAACTACGTAACGAATGTAGGCATGATCATAAACCTAGGGTTAGGATTGGAGATGTACAAAAAATATTGAGGGATGGTGATTTGGGGTTAAAGGAGGAATTCAGGGAGATGGCAAAGACATTAATATAGTTAGATGAGGAAATAAATGCATAAAGAGCAAGGAAAAGATTTGCTAAGTTACAAAAGGAAAAGAGGGAAAGAGAGACTGAGGCTAAATTACAAAAGGGTGAAAGTAAGAATGTGGTGGATTTACAAGTGGAGCATTGGGATAAGGGTGTTGAGAAGAAGCAAGGAGAATGCACAAATGTAGCAAATGCAATAAAGGAAACTGAAAGCAACAAATGGGGGAAACAACAATCCCCAAACAACTAATGTAATGTAAAAAAAGACAACTCTATGGTCCTCTGAAGCTAGGTAGTCCATATCTGTTAATCTGCACAAGTGCCCTAATGCGTCAAGGTAAGTCATGTGAACCAAACTCCTGATAGAAGCGCTGATCCCAACCCTCAAAAGCAAGTGAGTCTGCAACCTGGTTACCCTCACTGTAGATGTGGAAGATAGTGTCACTGTCTAACTGAAGGATGTCTTTGATCTGTCTAAGAAGGTTCTGGATCATCCAAGGTCCTCCACCCCTAGTGATGCAATGAATTGCCACTGCAGAGTCTACCTCAACCCAAATAACGGTGATACCCAATCGACGAGCAAGAAGAACACCATCAAGAATAGCCCGCAGGTCAGCCTCCAGAATAAGGCAATTCGCATAGAATGCTGAGAATGCCCTGATACAATGTCCAGCATGGTCCCTGATGATACCCCCTCCACTAGTAGCTCCGTCCTTGACACATCCATCAGTGTTGAGCTTGAAGGGTCCCACTACTGGGGTGCACCAAATGACCATAATAGGAGGTGAGGGGATGTGGGGAGCAGCAAAATTACCAAAAAGAGGGGGAAATAGTCACATCCCTGCACCAATGTTGTGATCTAAGGAGTCGGCCAGTATGTAAGAATGAGAGCATCTAGTATACTCTCCAAATGATCCTCCTCGGCTCCATCCTAATACCCCTTTACTTTGAATCATTCCTCTCGGTCCATAGGAACCAAAATATAGCAAGAGGAATAATGGTCCGAATATGACCCAATCGAACAAAGCGTCCAGAATACCTCCATGGATGGAACCTGTAAAATATCTCCGAAGTGGCTCCAAACCTGATCAGAGATAGTGTTGCCTGCGAAAACATGCGTAAAAGTCTCTACCTGTGAACAACACTGACATCGGGATGCTAAGTGGCATCCAATACACCTCTGAATAAACGTGTCAACAGGGATGAGACCCTGCCATAATCTCCAGTGAAGAATGAGACCATAACAGGTAGGGTAGTACTCCACATCAGACGATAAGAATCCTGGGTCTGATGAGCCGTCCGAACCAAATGCCAAGCTGACTTGGTAGCGAATCTACCATCAGAAGTATCCCTCCAAACAATCCGATCAGGAACGTCAACACATAAAGGAATCACCCCTATCTGTGCAGCCATTATTAGTGGAAGGACCTGAATAAGTCGATCACTATCCCATCCAGTGTCATCATCAAAAAAATCCTGCACAGTCGCCGATGAGTGATGTCTGTCTGGGAATAGTGCTACCAAGTTAGTATCACCCATCCAACAATAATGCCAAAAGAAAACCTGTCCTGCGCCGAGATGCCATGCAATGTGTGGCTTACTAAGTGACCCAACCCTCTTCAACCTATTCCAAGCTGGAGAAGCCTAGTGTGGAATAACAACAAGTATAGGGTGAGTCCACATGCAATAGTTTCCCAACATGAAGTGAACCCAAAAGGATCTCTGCAATCTAAAAAGCCATCATAGCTTCATGGAGAAAGTATCAACCATGTCCTGTAAAAGTCTGAAGCCAAGACCACCCTCATCAGTAGGAAGGCATAAATCCTTCAATCTCCTCCAATGCAAGCGATAAGCACCCTCCTTTGAATCCCAAAGGAAGCGTGCAAATATGCTCTCTAGCTTTTTCAGTACAGCCTTAGGAGGTTGCATGATTTGAAGAAGGTGTAGTGGGAGAGAGTTGATGGCTGATCTAAGTAAAGTAATGCGTCCTCCTGGGGAAAGCAGCCGAGATGCCCAACCAGAAATCCTGCTCCTGACCTTCTAGATGAGCTCATCATAAAGCAACGTCCGCTTGTCCCCCTTATATAAAGGGACCTGTTCACTGATATCTCGCAATACGAAATATCACCCGCAAGTGCACGGATCGTGAAGAGTAGTTAAAATTGACCTAAGAGTCCGGATTATCGTCCCACGGAGACTGTTTACTAATTACTAAAATGTTTAAATTCTTATCCTTATTTGAACCAATAAATCAATTTGGATTGTTTGAAAACTAATATTTATAACCGTGACTAAAAGATTAAACCTTTTCACGAGATTGAGATTTCACGATTGCTGACTGTTTTTCAATATGGTTGAATGAAGTTGGGATTCACGGGTTCACCTAACCAATTAAATCAATTCCTATTCCAGATTTTATTTTCTAAATATGTGTTCGATCGAATTCACTAAATTAAATTGAAATTCCTCTCTCGAGTTTAAATCAATTCTACCTAAATAAGTCAACCTTGTATCTCTACAGCGGTTCTGAATATTCCTTATCTAAATGCATTACATGCAAGAATTCACACATGATCGCACTAATCACAAGAGTATATCTCTATCTCTCGTTCAATTAACGAATTTATTTCCTAGATCTGTGTTATTAACTCACCTCTCAGATTATGAAAATAACACATTAGATCATGAAAGAGTGGCCAGTTCAGTCACGCATTAAACGCAATAATGAATCAACACATGCATTGAGGCGTTAAAACAAGGAATATGGAATTAAAGTAATTGACAGGCTACATCGTGATTCCAAACGTTAAGATTAGTTACACATAACGAACGAATAATAAAAACAATCTAAATCAAAATTAAACATGTTGGAATTTATGAAATTAACAATAAGAAAAGAAGTCTTGCACCAAGAATCGAGTTCTCGTGTTAAGCTCCTAAATTCTCCTGCTTTTCCTTGCTTGAATCTCTTACAAATTTGATGTCGAATTGCCAAGAATTCTCTAGTATTAAGCTCTGCAAAAGTGCTCCTCTTGTTGCCTCTCGCCTCTCCCTCTAACTTAGGTTAAAATCCCGAGTATATTATGTTAAAATCGCGCACAAAAGCCTAAAACAGGCCCAGTCGGAAGCCCACACGATGGCGTGGTAGGGGTGATAGCGATCGCGTGACTGACCTATTATTCGTTCTGCATAAATTTTATCGCCTATGTCGCGATCACTGCAATGGAATGGTCGCGATCGCGACGTAGAGTTTTTGACGTGATTCTCCATCTTTTCCTTGGCTTTCAAGTTAGTCCTCTAGTTTTATTTGCAACGTGTATCCCCAACTTTTGATTTGATCAATTTGACCCCAGAACTTCTGTTTCTCTTCAATTTTTCTACTTTTGACCTTTATTTCCCGCAATTGCTTCCTTGTTCCTCTTTTTGACTAAAATCTGAAATAACAACAATTAAACACAATTTAGGTAGAATAAATTCATAAAACACAATGATATTTTCTTGTTTTGGTATATCCCCAAGCGTATAAAATACACTTATCAAATACCCCTAAACTAGAATTATTGTTCGTCCTGGAACAATGGACAATAAACTACAAAATCAAATAGACAAGAGATAAAATATTTTTTTGTTATGCCAACATGCTTACCATATGTCTCCATAGTCCAAATCAATTTATGCGTTAAGCAAACTTCATGAACAACAATGCAAAATAATTTCTAGTTACATCATGCCAGAGTTTCATGTGTGTGTGTGAATAGCCAATGTCAAACGCATACTCATGCAAAAGATATACTCAACACTGTGTGGCTCATTATCCAGAATCCAGCTCGAATCCCATGTGGTCAATCTATGAAATCTAATGAAATTCCTTTCAGCGCTCATGGATGATCACCACTTTTTGCTTTTCTCTCACATATCCCGGGTTTCTATCTATGTGGGTTCTAAAAAATATTCTTTGCTTTTTCCACACAAGGTAGTCAGAATAAGAAATATGCGTGCATAACAAATCAAAAGAAAGCAGTTCCCAATTCTACAACCTCAACCACCACAGCTCAGTCAACTAAGATTATACCATGCAATAATATTATCATTTTTTTTGGACGACTTTTTTGTTTAATGTCCCTGTCTTTTACCATCTTTGTGCAGAACTTTTCATACTGGCTTTCTATATGACCTTGTAGATGGCTTTCAGATCGGTAACTCCCAAACCAGTTGGCTTTAGGGTACCAGGTTCAAAGAACCCTCAGACGTACTTGCCCGAGTCATAAAGGTTTAAACAGAAAAGTTAAAGATGTTATAATGTCTTATGTGTAAGTCCACTCTCCGTACTGTCTTTCTAATTGACCCCTGTAGCGAGCTTTAGGTCGATGACTCCCAAGCCAGTTGGATTTAGGGCACCAGGTTTGAAGGACCCCTCGGACTTACTCGAGTAAAAAGGAATTTGAAGAGCAGAATAAGACCTTCAACATTTTTCTGTTTTTATGCTGGAAATGGTTTATAGCAGTTGATCAAACTGTAATGACTAAAGTGAAAAATCAAGAACTACAGACCTCCAACCCGTCAATACACACAAATTCCAACCATTTTACCCCCAAACTTGCCTTTTAAAATGATTGGTTCTAATTTGGGGGTGGAATATCTTATGATCTAAGTTCAGGAATTTTCAAGTCATTTCTAAGTTCAAATTGCATAAACTCTGCCCCACTTGTATTAACCAAAATCCCTTGCACAAGCGACTATCTAACACTGACTATGTGCGCAATGAATATGAATATAGCAAAACATAACTAGTTCAAAATAAGTTCATGCTTTCATGTTGTCCAATTTTCAAGCCTAAGCACAAATTGATTCAAGCTATATCCTAGTCAATAAGTAAGTCAACACAATTTTTAAATTTAAACAATATTTTTTTTTTTTTTTTTTTTTTTTTTTTTTTTTTTAAGCGTTTGACATCAAATAAAGGACCAAGTGGTTGCATTGATTACTAGGGGTTGAAGATGTACAAAATATCAATTAATACAGGCCCATATGATCAAAAGTAAATACAACTACCCCTAAACTTAAAAATTACATTGCCCTCAATGAAACAATAAAACATGGAAGAATAAAAAATGGAAGGCAAGGTAAAAAAGAAAAAGATCAGGAACTTCCTAGGGGCAGGTCCGGCTGCTGTGGCTGAGATGGTCATGCGGCGTCCGTATCCAATCTTCCTTCTATCCTCTTCAATCTCGCTTCAATACTCTTAGCTCTCCTTTCGATCCCCTCCAATCGGCTCTCAATGGAGAAGAGCTGGCTTGCACCCGTGAGATCTGACCGGTGAATTCTGTCATAGTATGTCGCATGATGCGCTGCTCCCCAGCGATGTTAGCTTGAACCAGACGGCCAAGTTGTTGTTCTAGAATTTCCAGCTGCCTGTGCTGTGCTGCTTCAGCTTCCCTCCTCATGTTGACTGTGCGTGTCAAGTCAGTTAACTCCAATAGCATCTTCCGTAGGAGTCTCTCATCACCAGGAGGAGCCGGTATATGTGCTGGTGCGGCTGGTCCCCCTGGATCTGCTGGTGCCTCTGCGTCAACTGATGCATCAGGGACAACTGGGGCTAGTGGAGGAGCAGGTGGGCCTCTAGGCACCCTAGGCCTTGTGCTCTCTCGAGTACGTCTGCTGATAATCGCTCCGAGAGGCACAGGCTCTTCATGGGGCAATAGCTCAACTCCCTCGGCCACACAAATAGCACTGATCAGTTTAGGGAACATAATCTGGAAGCCTGTGTCCAGCTGGGAGGAAAGTGTAAGAATGAAACAAAAAATATGTCTCCCCAAGTCCAACTTGCGTCCCCTAGCCAGATGATGAATCATACGAGCCCGGTCTTCATTGAATTCTGTCCTGTGTGATGTGGGATCAATGTTGTGGCACATGAAGATGTGTAGAATCCTGATACTCTCAGTGAGCTCCCCATGTTCAAAGCGTCCCGGCTTCTCTAATTTCACATTCGGCCGGCCGTATAAAAAGCTCGTGATCATATCTATATCCAAAGCAACCGGGATCTGCTCAATCCCCTCTCTTGTTAGCTCCAGAACTCTCTCAATGATGGCAGGAGAGAAACGGATCCATTTACCCCACACCCATGTCTTATATCTGTGAGGTGCACCGTCAGTTTCAATAGCATGGTTGAAATTGGTGAGAAATTCTTTGACCAATAATGGGTAGGGCTTGTGTGGAGTGCCGACCAATTTATGCCAACCCGCTAATATCACTTCACGTTCACTCCAATTTTTCTTCCCCCTGAGCAGGACCTCATATCTGTGCAGTTCCTCGCTGCCCAGAAACCTTTGAATATTTCCTATTTCCCCCTGATCGGCTTCCGGATCCTTAAACGAGGTACCTCTTTTCCGCTTAGAGGTACCATCCTTTCCCTTCCCTTTCTGTGCAGTTGTGGCCTTCAGAGGCATATTTGTACCTATAGAGAACAAACTCATCATTAGAACCAATAAGAGAGTGGGAAAATACAAGAATAATGCTCAAACCCCCAAAAATGAAGAACGAAGAAAAACACTTTTGAATTTTTGGGACTGACTCTTATGGATCAAAATGAAAAAAATTATGACTGACACGAAGAACGCGAAGAACACGAAAAAATCAAGAAACGCAAGAATCTGAAATAGATCCAAGCTTTGATACCAGATGACGCGATCCCGGTCGGGGAACCTCGTCGAACACGCGGAATAACGACAATTAAACCTAGGAAAGATCTAAATCAGATCGACACAAGACAAACAACGAAAAATAAGGATAGAATGACGGTAAAGCCTTGACCCGACAATCACGACGCAATTTATGGCGATGCGGATTGAAGAACCAAGATTGGTGAATGCCACAAGGACTTGTCAATTTCCTTGATAAGTATCGAATTTGGAAACGCCACAAATATTCTCGCGAATATTTGATAAGTACAACACCACAAATATTTCCACAATATTTGATAGGTCAGATTTGTTCTTGAAGTTTACAAAAGGGACTCCTCAACCTTTCAATTGGAGAAAACTCTCTCAACTATATTAATCTCAAAATCAATCTTAACTGTTTTTACAATGAATGTAAAGCGATATAAATAAGCAAAATAACCTAGCATCTAATTTACTCAAAATAGACTTCTAATTAAACTAAAATACTAAACTAGGAAAATAACCAAAAATTAAAAAAAGGAAATAAAATAATTAAAAATTCGCAAAATCTGGCCCGCTCCTCATTTACGGCCGTGAAGAATACCTTTACGGCCGTAAATCCTTCTCTGGTCCAAAATTGTTTTATGAGTTACGGCCGTGACGAATTTCTTACGACCGTGAAGTTTCCCTTTTTTGAACGTTACGGCCGTAACTTCCAGGCTTACGGCCGTAAGCCTCCTTCTGCAGAAAATCTTCATTTTTCCTCGTTAATTGATTACGGCCGTGATTGTAAGATTTACAGCCGTGAATACATGGGTTACGGCCGTGAAGGTCATCCATTACGGCCGTAATGGAATTTCTGCATAAATAATTTCTTTTACTCGATTCGGCTCGATCCGTCCCTCTTCTCGGCTCGACCCCAACACTGAACTTGCTCCGTTTTGCACGTAGATCACTATCATATTGTCGATGGCTCGACTTTACCCTTCGATGCCTGGTCCGGATCACATCATACTCCCTCTCTTGAAAAGGATTCGACCTCGAATCCATTTTTGGTCGGCTTTTCAAATTCCTCCTGCTTTCCTGGGCTCGGTGATCATTTTTATGCCTCGTGCGATCCTTTAGACTTTTGGACTGCTAATTTTTGCCAACAAGTTTCTTTCCTATTTTAAGCTCATGGTTTGACTTCGGTACCTGTAAAACAGAATTTAAAGAACTGGGGAGGGGTGTGTTAGCGTGAGTAAGTGCAAATAGACTCATTTTTGTGGTAGACTCTCTTTTCTTTTGATTTTTGCACTCAGTCTCTCCTTTTTCTGAGGTTTGAACCTCAACCCTCTTTTCTTTACTTTTCACTCCCTCTCCTTTTTCTGAGGTCGTGGCCTCAACGCTCTTATTTTTAATTTCCACTCCCTCTCCTTTTTCTGAGGTCGTGGCCTCAACTCTCTTATTTTTCCCCTCGAACTCACTCTTCACTTTCAATTGATCTTTCAGGGCTTCAGTTGGAGATAGTGGCATTAGAGTAAACTTTTTCCCCCCTTTTACCAAGCTGTATCTATTCGTATACCCATCATGTAGCACAGCCCTTTCATGTTGCCAAGGTCTCCCCAACAGTATATGACTAATTTGCATTGGCACCACATTACAAATTACCTCATCCGAATACCCACCCAAAGAAAACGCCACTAAAGCCTGTCTCTTCACCTTAACTTCCCCTGACTCAGTCAACCATTTTAATTTAAAGGCGTTGGATGTTTCGTTAAAGGTAAGCCTAATTTTTCCACCAACATTGTACTAACTACATTAGTACAACTTCCCCCGTCAATCACCAAGCTACAAACTTTTTTATCCACTAAGCATCTAGTGCGAAAAATATTATCCCTATGCCCATCCACATTTTCCAAAACATTCGCCTTACGCTTAGTGCTAAGAACATGCCTATCAGTAATTGACTCATCCACCACAACATTTTTAGCCCCTTCACTATCACACCTAACCTTTTTATGTGGACAATCAAGTGCAATGTGACCCCGTTCCAAACATTTAAAGCACTTAACATTTTTACCCTTGAGAGGCTTGGAATCAGAATTATTTTTACCTTTGGTTGTCGGTTCCTCCCTCCTTTTGTGAACATGATCACTACTCTCCCGTTTTGATGTCTCTTTTTGCTTCAATGTCCTTTCACCCATCCCATCTCCGTACCTAGCATGACTTTCACGCTTACTACTCCTCCTAGCCATAGAGTTCGCCCGCGATTGCTCCTTTTTCAATTGGGCAATCATCGCATCTCTTTTATCCATCCTAGCCATTACCTTCTTAAATTTTGCCTGCATCTCTGCCAATAATTCAAAACCCTGCTCCAATATCCTATCCCCTCTTTCGGGCCATTTGTTGTTACCCATTGACGAATATCTCTCCCCGCGAGACATGGAAATTTGGAATATGGAAAAAAAATGAAATTTTTCGATTTTTTTTTTAATCTGCCAGAGAATTGGACTATGAGTATGGCAGAAAAAACGGAACTGAATTTGGACGAAAAACGAAGAAGAAAAACACTTTTGAATTTTTGGGACTGACTCTTATGGATCAAAATGAAAAAAATTATGACTGACACGAAGAACGCGAAGAACACAAAAAAATCAAGAAAAACAAGAAACTCAAGAATCTGAAATAGATCCAAGCTCTGATACCAGATGACGCGATCCCGATCGGGGAATCTCGTCAAACACGCGGAATAACGACAATTAAAACCTAGGAAAGATCTAAATCAGATCGACACAAGACAAACAACGAAAAATAAGGATAGAATGACGGTAAAGCCTTGACCCGACAATCACGACGCAATTTATGGCGATGCGGATTGAAGAACCAAGATTGGTGAACGCCACAAGGACTTGTCAATTTCCTTGATAAGTATCGAATTTGGAAACGCCACAAATATTCTCGCGAATATTTGATAAGTACAACGCCACAAATATTTCCACAATATTTGATAGGTCGGATTTGTTCTTGAAGAACACAAAAGGGACTCCTCAATCTTTCAATTGGAGAAAACTCTCTCAACTATATTAATCTCAAAATCAATCTTAACTTTTTTTACAATGAATGTAAAGCGATATAAATAAGCAAAATAACCTAGCATCTAATTTACTCAAAATAGACTTCTAATTAAACTAAAATACTAAACTAGGAAAATAACCAAAAATTAAAAAAAACAAATAAAATAATTAAAAATCCGCAAAATCTGGCCCGCTCCTCATTTACGGCCGTGAAGAATACCTTTACGGCCGTAAAGCCTTCTCTGGTCCAAAATTCTTTTATGAGTTACGGCCGTGACGAATTTCTTATGGCCGTGAAGTTTCCCTTTTTTGAACTTTACGGCCGTAACTTCCAAGCTTACGGCCGTAAGCCTCCTTCTGCAGAAAATCTTCATTTTTCCTCGTTAATTGATTACGGCCGTGATTGTAAGATTTACGGCCGTGAATACATGGGTTACGGCCGTGAAGGTCATCCATTACGGCCGTAATGGAATTTCTGCATAAATAATATCTTTTACTCGATTCGGCTCGATCCGTCCCTCTTCTCGGCTCGACCCCAACACGGAACTTGCTCTGTTTTGCACGTAGATCACTATCATATTGTCGATGGCTCGACTTTACCCTTCGATGCCTGGTCCGGATCACGTCACTTACGGTGCACCTCACAGATATAAGACATGGGTGCGGGGTTGATGAGATTCGGAGCGCGGAATAAACACCGGAAAGTTCCGAACTCAGGTTGTGGTTGGACGGATGAATCATGACCCGATATTCACGACGCGATGGCTCGACGATGCGGAATAAAGAACCAAGACTTTCGAAACACCACAAGGATTTGCCCAATCTCCTTGATAAGTCTCTGATTCGAACGCCACAAATATTCTCGCGAATATTTGATAAATTAGGGATTAACGCCACAAGATAATCAATCTTGATAAGTTTGGGTTTGTAATGTGAATCCACACATTAAACAATTGAAAAATATTCAATCTATTTTTATTCAATCATCAAAGTCTTAATTTACAATGAATCAAAAAGGCGTATAAATAAGCAAAATAAAACCCTAATCGCTAATTTACTCAAAATAGAATTCTAACTAACCTAAAATAGCTAAAACTGATAAGGAAATAAAATAATGCGAAATTCTTTAAACTCCACAGCGGCGCACGTCCAGAAGCAGTCTTACGGCCGTGAGGTCTTCATTTACGGCCGTAATTGTGTAATTGAAACATGTTACGGCCGTGAGGATTTTCGTTACGGCCGTAAGTCCCTTTTATCCGGTTTATGAAATATACAGAGAGCAGGTTACGGTCGTGACCTTCAAAGTTATGGCCGTGACCAATTCCATCCATGGCCGTGATTTAATTTTTGGTTCTTTTCGACACGGTTTGATCTTCCAAGCACGTCGAACATGCTAAATTCTTGTTTTGGCTTGAATATTTAAATTTTCCCGTCAAGCCTGCTATGACTCCGATTGTCGAGGGTCCGGATCACATCATACCCTCCTTCTTTAGGATGATTCGTCCCGAATCATAGCTTTGTTCCTGGTGTTCCACTTCACCTCCTGGATCAAACGGAAAATTTCTGCCTCCATGCCATGAGTTCAATAAATTGGAATCCTTTGATTGGAAAACATGGAAGAGATGGAGCTTGAACTTCCTTTTCCATTTACGGTGTGGTTGAAGCTTCCAATCATAATTATCCTGCAAAAAAAATTTAAACAAAATGGGGAGGGACATGTTAGCTTCATGAGGTACAAGGTATGGATCCTTGTATTCATGATAAACCACCACCAACTCCACTTCTTGAACCACGAGGCCCTCCTCTTCACCTCGTTCTTCCTTTGCATTTTCAACAACATTTTCAAAATTTTTACTTTCAAATTCGACCACATCTTCTACCTCCAGATTTTTATCACTAATTTCATGCACTCCTCCAACGGTATTCAAATCTGGATCGACCAATTCAAAGCTCAAAATTTGAACTTCTACCCCAACTTCTAATTCCTCATCATATTTTGGAGTTTGTTCACATAACTCCACGTTTTCAACTCCTACCACAAAGTTCGGGGTCTCTTCAACTACTTCTAATTCATGTTTCAAGCCTCCCTCCTTCTTTTCAACATTCATATCCCGAGGCTCAACTATAACATGTATTTCACTCTCCTCTAGCCATTTAATCACCGCCTTTCGTTTCTCCTCCTTTTTTCGCAATTTAGCCAAATATTTTCTTTCTGCCTCCCGTTCACACCTCAATTTTTCCTCATAAATTTCTTTTTGAATTTTCAACATTGCTTTTGGATCAATCTCAGCTCCTCTCTTAACCCCGATTCCATCCCTAGGTTTAGGATCACGCCTATAATCACTACGATTTGCTTGAGATCGCCCTTTTTTCAATTTCCCTTCCCTTTCATCTAATTTATCCAACCTAACCAAAGTTTCATTCAAAAATCTCCACATACGATCTTTGGCGTTTTCATGGGAATTGGACATTGTGAAATTTTTTGTGGAAGGACACAGAAAAAGAATAATGAAAACAAAGGATCAAGAAATTCAAGAAAGTGGTTCTTGAATGGACTCTTTTTTTTTTTTGAATTTTAGGATGAATTTTCGGAATAGATAAAATAATAAATTTTTTTTTTTTTTTTTATAAATCCGAAAATTCGACAACGAACACGACAAAACAAACGGAACTTAATTCGGATAAGAAATAAGCAAAACAAACACTTTTGAATTTTGTTGGATTTTTATATGGATCAAACAAAGAAAACATTTACTGGCACGAAGAACAAGAAATTCAAGAAAAGAAAGACTCAACAACAAGATATGGATGATTTTTATGGGACTCAATGATAAACATAAAAATCAAACTGGATAGAAAAACCTGAATTCAGAGTCCAGCTCTGATACCAGATGATGAGATTCGGAGCGCGGAATAAACGCCGGAAAGTTCCGAACTCAAGTTGTGGTTGGACGGATGAATCATGACCCGATATTCACGACGCGATGGCTCGACGATGCGGAATAAAGAACCACGACTTTCGAAACAACACAAGGATTTGTCCAATCTCCTTGATAAGTCTCTGATTTGAACGCCACAAATATTCTCGCGAATATTTGATAAATTAGGGATTAACGCCACAAGATAATCAATCTTGATAAGTTTGAGTTTGTAATGTGAATCCACACATTTAACAATTGAAAAACATTCAATCTATTTTTATTCAATCATCAAAGTCTTAATTTACAATGAATCAAAAAGGCATATAAATAAGGAAAATAAAACCCTAATCGCTAATTTACTCAAAATAGAATTCTAACTAACCTAAAATAGCTAAAACTGATAAGGAAATATAATAATGCGAAATTCTTTAAACTCCACAGCGGCGCACGTCCAGAAGCAGTCTTACGGCCGTGAGGTCTTCATTTACGGCCGTAATTGTGTAATTGAAATATGTTACGGCCATGAGGATTTTCGTTACGGCCGTAAGTCCCTTTTATCCGGTTTATGAAATATACAGAGAGTAGGTTACGGCCGTGAGCTTCAAAGTTACGGCCGTGACCAATTCCATCCATGGCCGTGATTTAATTTTTGGTTCTTTTCGACAGGATTTGATCTTCAAAGCACGTCGAACCTGCTGAATTCTTATTTTGGCTTGAATATTTAAATTTTCCCGTCAAGCCTGCTATGACTCCGATTGTCGAGGGTCCGGATCACATCAGGGGTAAATGGATCTGTTTCTCGCCTGCCGTCATTGAGAGAGTTTTGGAGCTAACAAGAGAGGGGATTGAGCAGATCCCGGTTGATTTGGATATAGATATGATCACGAGCTTTTTATACGCCGATCGAATGTGAAATTAGAGAAGCCGGGGCGCTTTGAACATGGCGAGCTCACTGAGAGTATCAGGATTCTACACATTTTCATGTTCCACAACATTGATCCCACATCACACAGGACAGAATTCAATGAAGACCGGGCTCGTATGATTCATCATCTGTCTAGGGGACGCAAGTTGGACTTGGGGAGACATATTTTTTATTTCATTCTTACACTTGCCTCCCAGCTGGACACAAGCCGCCAGATTATGTTCCCTTAATTGATCAGTGCTATTTGCGTGGGTGAGGGAGTTGACCTATTGCCCCATGAAGAGCCTGCGCCTCTCGGAGCGATTACCAGCAGACGTACTCGAGAGAGCACGAGGCCTAGGGTGCCTAGAGGCCCACCTGCTCCTCCACTAGCCCCAGTGGACCTTGATGCATCAGTTGACGCAGAGGCACCAGCAGATCCAACAGGACCAGCAGCACCAGCACATATACCGGCTCCTCCTAGTGATGAGAGACTCCTATAGAAGATGCTATTGGAGTTAACGGACTTGACACACACAGTCAACATGAGGAGGGAAGCTGAAGCAGCACAGCACAGGAAGCTGGAAATTCTAGAACAACAACTTGGTCGTCTGGTTCAGGCTAACATCGCTGGGGAGCAGCGCATCATGCGACATACTATGATAGAATTCAGCAGTCAGATCTCACGGGTGCAAGCCAGCTCTTCTCCATTGAGAGCCAATTGGAGGGGATCGAAAGGAGAGCTAAGAGTTTATGCAATTTGGACTTAGAAATGACTTGAAAATCCCTGAACGTAGATCATAAGATATCCCACCCCCAAATTAGAACCAATCATGCTAAAAGGCAAGTTTGGGGGTAAAATGGTTGGAATTTGTGTGTATTGACGGGTTGGAGGTCTGTAGTTCTTGGTTTTTCACTTTAGTCATTACAGTTTGATCAACTGGTATAAATCATTTCCAGCATAAAAACAGAAAAATGTTGAAGGTCTTATTCTGCTCTTCAAATGCCTTTTTTACTCGAGTAAGTAAGTCCGAGGGGTCCTTCAAACCTGGTGCCCTAAACCCAACTGGTTTGGGAGTCATCGACCTAAAGCTCGCTACAGGGGTCAATTAGAAAGCAAGTACGGAGAGTGGCCTTACGCATAAGACATTATAACATCTTTAACTTTTCTGTTTAAGCCTTTATGACTCGGGAAAGTACGTCTGAGGGGTTCTTTGAACCTGGTACCCTAAAGCCAACTGGTTGGGGAGTTTCCGATCTGAAAGCCATCTACAAGGGTCATATAGAAAGCCAGTATGAAAAGTTTTGCACAAAGATGGTAAAAGAAAGGGACATTAAACAAAAAATTCGTCCAAAAAAATAATAATATTATTGCATGGTATAAGCTTAGTTGACTGAGCTGTGGTGGTTGAGGTTGTAGAATTGGGAACTGCTTTCTTTTGATTTGTTATGCACGCATATTTCTGATTCTGACTACCTTGTGTGGAAAAAGCAAAGAATATTTTTTAGAACCCACATAGATAGAAACCCGGGATATGTGAGAGAAAAGCAAAAAGTGGTGATCATCCATGAGCGCTGAAAGGAATTTTATTAGATTTCATAGATTGACCACATGGGATTCGAGCTGGATTCTGCATAATGAGCCACACAGTGTTTAGTATATCTTTTGCATGAGTATGCGTTTGACATTGGCTATTCACACACACACATGAAACTCTGGCATGATGTAACTAGAAATTATTTTGCATTGTTGTTCATGAAGTTTGCTTAACGCATAAATTGATTTGGACTATGGAGACATATGGTAAGCATGTTGGCATAACAAAAAAATACTTTATCTCTTGTCTATTTGATTTTGTAGTTTATTGTCCATTGTTCGAGGACGAACAATAATTCTAGTTTTGGGGTATTTGATAAGTGTATTTTATACGCTTGGGGATATACCAAAACAAGAATATATCATTGTGTTTTATGAATTTATTCTACCTAAATTGTGTTTAATTGTTGTTATTTCAGATTTTAGTCAAAAAGAGGAACAAGGAAGCAATTGCGGGAAATAAAGGTCAAAAGTAGAAAAATTGAAGAGAAACAGAAGTTCTGGGGTCAAATTGATCAAATCAAAAGTTGGGGATACACGTTGCAAATAAAACTAGAGGACTAACTTGAAAGCCAAGGAAAAGATGGAGAATCGCGTCAAAAACTCTACGTCGCGATCGAGACCATTGCATTGTAGTGATCGCGACATAGGCGATAAAATTTATGCAGAACGAATAACAGGTCAGCCACGCGATCGCTGTCACCCCTACCACGCCATCGCGTGGGCTTTCGACTGGGCATGTTTTGGGCTTTTGTGCGCGATTTTAACATAATATACTCGGGATTTTAACCTAAGTTAGAGGGAGAGGCGAGAGGCAACGAGAGGAGCACTTTTGCAGAGCTTAATACTAGAGAATTCTTGGCAATTCGACATCAAATTTGTAAGAGATTCAAGCAAGGAAAAGCAGAGGAATTTAGGAGCTTAACACGAGAACTCAATTCTTGGTGCAAGACTTCTTTTCTTATTGTTAATTTCATAAATTCCAACATGTTTAATTTTGATTTAGATTGTTTTTATTATTCGTTCGTTATGTGTAACTAATCTTAACGTTGGGAATCACGATGTAGCCTGTCAATTACTTTAATTCCATATTCCTTGTTTTAACGCCTCAATGCATGTGTTGATTCATTATTGCGTTTAATGCATGAATGAACTGGCCACTCTTTCATGATCTAATGTGTTATTTTCATAATCTGAGAGGTGAGTTAATAACACAGATCTAGGAAATAAATTCGTTAATTGAACGAGAGATAGAGATATACTCTTGTGATTAGTGCGATCATGTGTGAATTCTTGCATGTAATGCATTTAGATAAGGAATATTCAGACCCGCTGTAGAGATACAAGGTTGACTTATTTAGGTAGAATTGATTTAAACTCGAGAGAGGAATTTCAATTTAATTTAGTGAATTCGATCGAACACATATTTAGAAAATAAAATCTGGAATAGGAATTGATTTAATTGGTTAGGTGACCCCGTGAATCCCAACTTCATTCAACCATATTGAAAAATAGTCAGTAATCGTGAAATCTCAATCTCCTGAAAAGGTTTAATCTTTTAGTCACGGTTATAAATATTAGTTTTCAAACAATCCAAATTGATTTATTGGTTCAAATAAGGATAAGAATTTAAACATTTTAGTAATTAGTAAACAGTCTCCGTGGGACGATAATCCGGACTCTTAGGTTCATTTTAACTACTCTTCACGACCCGTGCACTTGCGGGTGATATTTCGTATCGCGAGATATCAGTGAACAGGTCCCTTTATATAAGGGGGCCAAGCGGACGTTCCTTTATGATGAGCTCATCTAGAAGGTCAGGAGCAGGATTTCTGGTTGGGCATCTCGGCTGCTTTCCCCAGGAGGACGCATTACTTTACTTAGATCAGTCATCAACTCTCTCCCACTACACCTTCTTCAGATCCTGCAACCTCCTAAGGCTGTACTGAAAAAGCTAGAGAGCATATTTGCACGCTTCCTTTGGGATTCAAAGGAGGGTGCTTATCGCTTACATTGGAGGAGATTGAAGGATTTATGCCTTCCTACTGATGAGGGTGGTCTTGGCTTCAGACTTTTACAGGACATGGTTGATACTTTCTCCATGAAGCTATGATGGCTTTTTAGATCGCAGAGATCCTTTTGGGTTCACTTCATGTTGGGAAACTATTGCATGTGGACTCACCTTATACTTGTTGTTATTCCACACTAGGCTTCTCCAGCTTGGAATAGGTTGAAGAGGGTTGGGTCACTTAGTAAGCCACACATTGCATGGCATCTCGGCGCAGGATAGGTTTTCTTTTGGCATTATTGTTTGATGGGTGATACTACCTTGGAAGCACTATTCCCAGACAGACATCACTCATCGGCGACCGTGCAGGATTTTTTTGATGATGACACTGGATGGGATATTGATCGACTTATTCAGGTCCTTCCACTAATAATGGCTGCACAGATAGGGGTGATTCCTTTATGTGTTGACGTTCCTGATTGAATTGTTTGGAGGGATACTTCTGATGGTAGATTCGCTACCAAGTCAGCTTGGCATTTGGTTCGGACGGCTCATCAGACCCAGGATTCTTATTGTCTGATGTGGAGTACTACCCTACCTGTTATGGTCTCATTCTTCACTGGAGATTATGGCAGGGTCTCATCCCTGTTGACACGTTTATTCAGAGGTGTATTGGATGCCACTTAGCATCCCGATGTCAGTGTTGTTCACAGGTAGAGACTTTTACGCATATTTTCACAGGAAACACTATTTCTGATCAGGTTTGGAGCCACTTCGGAGATATTTTACAGGTTCCATCCATGGAGGTATTCTGGACGCTTTGTTCGATTGGGTCATATTCGGACCATTATTCCTCTTGCTATATTTTGGTTCCTATGGACCGAGAGGAATGATTCAAAGCACAGGGGTATTAGGATGGAGCCGAGGAGGATCATTTGGAGAGTATACCAGATGCTCTCATTCTTACATACTGGCCGACTCCTTAGATCACAACATTGGTGCAGGGATTTGACTATTGCCCCCCCTTTTTAGTAATTTTTCTGCTCCCCACATCCCCTCACCTCCTATTATGGTCATTTGGTGCACCCCAGTAGTGGGACCGTTCAAGCTCAACACTGATGGATGTGTCAAGGACGGAGCTACTAGTGGAGGGGGTATCATCAGGGACCATGTTGGACATTGTATCAGAGTATTCTCAGCATTCTATGGGAATTGCCTTATTCTGGAGGCTTACCTGGGGGCTATTCTTGATGGTGTTCTTCTTGCTCGTCGATTGGGTATCACTGTTATTTGGGTTGAGGTAGACTCTGCAGTGGCCATTCATTGCATCACTAGGGGTGGAGGACCTTGGATGATCCAGAGCCTTCATAGACAGATCAAAGACATCCTTCGGTTAGACAGTAACACTATCTTCCACATCTACAGTGAGGGTAACCAGGTTGCAGACTCACTTGCTTTTGAGGGTTGGGATCAGCGCTTCTGTTAGGAGTTTGGTTCACATGACTTACCTTGATGCATTAGGGCACTTGTGCAGATTAACAGATATGGACTACCTAGCTTCAGAGGACCATAGAGTTGTCTTTTTTTTACATTACTTTAGTTGTTTGGGGATTGTTGTTTCCCCCATTTGTTGCTTTCAGTTTCCTTTATTGCATTTGCTACATTTGCGCATTCTCCTTGCTTCTTCTCAACACCCTTATCCCAATGCTCCACTTGTAAATCCACCACATTCTTACTTTCACCCTTTTGTAATTTAGCCTCAGTCTCTCTTTCCCTCTTTTCCTTTTGTAACTTAGCCAATCTTTTCCTTGCTCTTTATGCATTTATTTCCTCATCTAACTATATTAATGTCTTTGCCATCTCCCTGAATTCCTCCTTTAACCCCAAATCACCATCCCTCAATATCTTTTGTACATCTCCAATCCTAACCCTAGGTTTATGATCATGCCTACATTCGTTACGTAGTTGAACAGTTTTTGCATCCCATTTTGCCTTCAATTTCTCACCCCACTCCTCAAATTGTTTCTCCATCATTGCAAGTAAATGAGATTGCTAGTTATCTTTCCCAGATGTTGATTTTTCTCAGAGCTTAGACATTTGGAACGGAATAGAATATTTTGACATGAGGCCTAAGAAAGAATTTTAATTTTGACTTGGAAGGAAAGGAATATAAATAATTTAAGGAAATTTAAGAAAGTGGTTCACGAATTTTAGATTTTTTTTTTTTGGATGAATTTTTTGAATAAATATAAAAAATTAAAAAATATTTTATTTTTAATAAATCCGAAATTTCGACTACCAATATGAGAAAAAAAAATGAGTCTTAATTTGGACGAAAAATAGATGTATAAAAAATAGGATATGAATGATTTTTATGTGACAGACTCTATGGTAAACAGATAAAAATCAAACTAGGATAAAAATGAAAACCTGAATTTAGAGTCCATCTCTAATACTAGATGATGTGATCCCGGGAGGGATGCTCTCAGAATAATTGATTAAACGTCGGGAGAGTTCCGAATTCAGGTTGTTGATGGACAGTAAAATGGAGACCCAAGCCTTACGACGTAAGAACCTAAGGTATATTAAACCTTAGAACATTACGATGCGAAAATAAGAACTAACATGGGGGAATGTCATAAAGGTTTTCCACGCCTTTGATAAGTTCAATTTGGTGAACATCACAAAGATTTGATTAAATCCTTGATAAGTTCGAAAGTGTTCAATCCAGAACGATATTTGGAGAGAAAACTCAATATAACTTTTATTAATCAAAGTCTAACTATTACATTGAATAGAAAACAACATATAAATAAGAAAAAAAAGCCTAAAATTAGGTCTAGCTTCAAAAAAGGTACAAAATAAAACCTAAAACATGTAAAACGGAATTTAACGCAAAAACTCGTGAAACCCTAATTTTTTTAAACCCCTCGACTATGTGGGCAAATCATCGCTTGACTGCGCGGTGGTTTTATTTACGGCCGTGAAATTCAACTTATGGTCGTAAGTGACTTATGGGTTCAAAAATGTGTTACTTTAGTTACGACCGTGAATGCATTGGTTAAGGCTGTAAATGACCTACTGCTTCCCTTTAGCTTGATTTTTGACAGTAGTTGGCTTTGAACCTTCTTCAATCATTCCACGTTCGATCTTTGAAGCTCTTCAAACATAATTTTGTTTGGCTTGAACGCCGAGAAAGTTCCGAATTCAGGTTGTTGACGAACGGTAACATGGAGATACGAGCCTCACAACACAAGAACCTAAGGTATATTAAACCTTAGACCCGTTACGATGTGGAAACAAGAACCAACATAGGGGAACGCCACAAAGGTTGTCCACGCCTTTGATAAGTTCAATTTGATGAATGCTACAAAGATTTGATTAAATCCTTGATAAGTTCGAAAGTATTCAAGCAAGAACAATATTTGGAGAGAAAACTCAATATAACTTTTATTCATCAAAGTCTAACTATTACATTGAATAGAAAATAACATATAAATAGGCAAAACAACCTAAAATTAGGTCTAGCCGCAAAAGAGGCACAAAATAAAACCTAAAACATGTAAAACGGAATTTAATGCAAAAACTCGCGAAGAGATTGAGCAAGAAGTTGCGACGAAGGAAGGAGGTGAAGAGAAGAGCCTCATTGTAGGACATAATGAGGTGTTGATGATTCATCGTAAGTACAATGATCCATACATTGTACATTATGAAACTAACATTCCTCTCCCCATTTTATTTCAATCTTTCTTGTAGGTTGATAATGACGCATGGGAGCATGAGTCACACCAACCATGGAAATTCAAGCTCATGTTTCAATACTTTCATGACTATCAATTGAAAGAGAACTATTGGTTGATTATATGGCATAGAGACAAAATATTTTCATTTGATCCAGATGGGGCAGCTGTAAATCATGAACAAAACTATGACTCGGGACGAATCATCCTTAAGAAGGAGGAAATGATATGAATCATGGAAGACTTGACAGAAAGAACAACAACTCAAGCCAAACAAAGTTATAAGCATGTTCAAAGTGCTTCAAAGATCTAACGTGGAATGATTGAAGAAGGTTCAAAGCCATTTTCGGTAAAAAACCAAGCTAAAGTGATGAGGACCAAGGAAGTCAACCAATGAACCAAGGACTCATTTACAAGCTCTAAAATCAATTCCACATGGAAGAAAACAAGACAGAAGTCAATTTCCTAATTTTGGAGCTTCAGGTACTTTCGGTCGATCGAAACTCACCTTGGTCGATCGAAAGTCTGCAAGAACTTTAGAGCCAGCCTCAGTTATTATTGGTTGAGCAGTGTTAGACCGAAACGGTTTTGGTCGATCATATCATTCGACCGAAACACGTTGAACTTGAAAATGCGGGGTTTTTTGTTCAATTTCCTAATTTTCATTTTTACCCCGAACCCTAGCTTAGATATTGTGAACTCCTTGAGAGCATTGGAAGAGGTAAATTGATGAGATCCCAGTCGGGGAATCTCGTCGAACACGCGGAATAACGAAAATTAAAACCTAGGAAAGATCTAAATCAGAACTGACACAAGAACAAACAACGAAAATAAGGATAGAACGACGGTAAAACCTTGACCCGATAATCACGACGCAATTTATGGCGATGCGGATTGAAGAACCAAGATTGGTGAACGCCACAAGGACTTGTCAATTTCCTTGATAAGTTTCGAATTCGGAAACGCCACAAATATTCTTGCGAATATTTGATAAGTTTGCTGGAAGAACGCCACAAAGATCGGATCTTTGATAAGTTCAAGAAAAAGGGAATAAACTCAACCTCTCAATTTTGGAGAATCCTCTCACAAATTTTATTAATCAAACTCAACTTAACTTGTTCTTTACAATGAATGGAAAAGAATATAAATAAGCAAAATAACCTAGTCGCTAATTTACTAAAAATAGAATTCTAATTAAACTAGAATACTAAAATAGGCAAACAATTAATTAAAAACGGAAAATAATTAAAAATCCCCTAAAATCCGGAAAACCTCAATTACGGCCGTGATAAACACTTTTACGGCCGTAAAAGGCTTTCTGCTTAAGAATTACGGCCGTGACCATCTTTCTTACGGCCGTAAATATGGAATTCTTCAATTCTTCATCTGATCCCGAGGCGGAGTTACGGTCGTGATAATAACTTTTACGGCCGTAATTATAATAGTTACGGCCGTGACAGATCTTCGTTACGGCCGTAATGATCATTCTGCCCAAATAACTTCGATCACTCGTCTCGGCTTGTTCCTTTCGCCTTCTCGGCTTGACTCCAACATGAAACTTGCTCCGTTTTACACGTAGATCGCTGTCATATTGCCGATGTCTCGACTTTGCCCTTCGATGCCTGGTCCGGATCATATCATAAATCTTTTTCTCTACTTGTAACAAATCTTAAAACTTCTTCAACTTTATTTAGGAATCATTATTCTTGTGTATTGTTGTTGTTGTTTCCACAAATCTTGGAATTTTCTATTATTCTCTCCATTGAGCTAGGGTCTATATTCCTTAGAATTTTGGCTAGGGTTAGCTTGGGTCAAAATTATCACTTATTTTACGAACTTAGCTTTCTTGGGTTTGATATTAAATTGTTCTGGGAAAATTTTGATCCAAACACCAAAGGGGTTCGAATCATTTGGTATCGGAGCTTGGCTCTAATTTGGTAAATCTATCATTTACATTCTTTTTGTTGTTCTTGTTGTTAAAAAAATATTGAGAAATATTGTTGTTCTTGATCATTTGTGATTCCTACATTGTTGGGTAATTGATTGTTGTTATATTTGAGTTGTTGTTGTTACATTTGAACAAACACTTAAAATTTCCTATGTTATCCAAAGTGTGCATTCAAAGTGTTTGACAAAATATCTCAAAGAAAAATTTCATGTTAAATCCTATTTTAAGAGTACCAAACATCTTCCTAGTCGAATAATTGTACCTAATCCAATTCTCCTATTTCTTGTATAGTAGCAAGCAAAGAAATTCTACTTGCTATTGTGTCAATCTTTTCTCTACTTCATTATTGTTTGTGGAAATTTATTACACAAGAATTGAGTTCTTGGTATAGTTGACTACATTCCTTGAAGCGTTTGAGTAGGAAAAATTAGAATGGAAAAGGGAAAGAATGTCAAACTCATTTGAGGGTAAAAGCCAATTTGAGAGAAAATAAAAGAGCGAATATTTTTGTAAGGAAACTTACACACTTGCACTCCGTGGAAAATACTCATACTTCAAGTGGACAAAATTCAAATGCACAAACTTAAGAATTGAGAGACATGATACAAGCTCTCACAATTACAATGGCTAGACAAGTAGAAGAAATGGGAGGAAGAATTGAAAGAAGGTTGGAGGGGAGATTAGAAAGATTGGAGACTAGGAGGGAAGTCCCATTACCAAGGGATGATAATGATAGGAGGGGTGATAGAAGGAGAGTTAGAGATGAATATGATGAGGAGGAGGAGGATGGTGATGAGTTGGAGAGTGAAGGGGGTAGTGACCAAAATTGGAATATGGGTAGAAATCGAGGAGGTAGGAATGGTCGAGGTCATGGGAGAAATCATAGAGATAGAGATGGGGTAGATGGTAATCTTGGGAGCATAAAAATGAGAATTCCTTCATTCCATGGGACTAGTGATTCAGATGCGTATTTAGAGTGGAAAAGGAAGATGGAGTTGATCTTTGAATGCCATCGATACTCTGAAAATAAAAAGGTCAAGTTAGCTGTAGTAGAGTTTATCGATTATGCCTTAGCTTGGTAGGATAATTTATTACTCACTAGGAGGAGGAATTTGGAGGGTAGTGTTGAAACATGGGATGAGTTGAAGAGTCTCATGTGGAAGAGGTTTGTTTCTAGAGGGGTGGATGATTATTACAAGGAGATGGAGAAGGCCTTGATGAGAGCTCATATCGAGGAGGATAGGGAAACCACCATGGCACGTTTTATTAGTGGATTGAATAGGAAAATAGCCAATGTGGTGGAATTGTACCATTATGTGGAAATGGGAGAGTTGGTGCACATGGCTATCAAAGTGGAGGACCAATTGAAAAAGGAGCAATTTAAGAAAAAAAGACAAGAAAAATATTTGGAGGGTCCTAGCTCCACTTGGAAGTCTAAGTGGGGGAATGATAAAGTTGATAAAATTTCACTTAAGGACAAGGTTGATGATATGATTCGGACCAGGCATCGAAGGGAAAATTCAAGCCATCGGCAACACGACAGTGATCTACGTGCAAAATGGAGTAAGTTTCATGTTGGAATCGAGCCGAGAAGGAGAAAGGATCAAGCCGAGCCGAGTAATCAAAGTTATTTGTGAAAAAAAGTCATTATCGCCGTAATGAAGATCCTTCGCGGCCGTAACTCATATAATCACGGCCGTAAAAGCTATTATCATGGCCGTAACCAACTATCGGGGAAAAAGGAAGAATTTCAGCAGAACGAGGCTTACGGCCGTAAGTATGGAAGTTACGACCATAACATTCAAGCAGAGGCATTTCACGGACATAATAAGATTCATCACGGCCGTAATTAATAAAACAGTTTGGGATCAGAGAGGCCATTACGGCCGTAAAAGCATTCTTCACGGTCGTAACTAAGTAGCAGCCAGATTTTGTGAGAATTTTCAGTTATTTTGTTTCCTTTATAATTTTAAGTTATTTTCCTATTTTAGAATCTTAGTTTAATTAGAATTCTATTTTGAGTAAATTAGCTACTAGGTTATTTTGCTTATTTATATTCTTTTCCATGATTGTAAAAAAGACAGTTTCAGTTTGAGTTTTGATATTAATAATATTTGAGAGAGATTCTCCAAATTGAAAGGTTGAGGAGTGCCTTTTGTGTTCTTTGAGAACAAATCCAACTTATCAAATATTGCGAAATACTTGTGGCGTTAAACTTATCAAATATTCGCGAGAATATTTGTGGCGTTTCCAATTAGAATCTTATCAAGGAAATTGACGAGTCCTTGTGGCGTTCACCAATCTTAGTTCTTCAATCATCATCGTCATTACTTGTGTCGTGATTGTCGGCTCAAGGTTTTATCGTCGATCTATCTTTAATTCCGTTATTTATTTCCCGTGTTCTTGTTTATTTTTTTGTTTAAATCTGATCTAAATCTTTCCTAAGTTTTAATTTCGTTATTCCGCGTTGTTCGACGAGATTCCCTAAATGGGATCACGTCATCTGGTATCAGAGCTTAGATCTAGATTGAGTTCTTGTTATTCTTGATATTTTCATGTTTTCTTGATTTTTTTGTTCTTCGTGTCAGTTATAAATCTTTTTCAATTTGATCCATAAGAGTCAGTCCCAAAAATTCAAAAGTGTTTTTCTTGTTCGTTTTTCGTCCAAATCCAGTTCCGTTTTCTCTGCCATACTCGTAGTCCAATTCTCTGGCAGATTAAAAAAAATTCAAAAATTTCATTTTTTTCCATATTCCAAATTTCCTCAATTCTTCAATTTGTTCTTATTCGTGTCTTGTTTATCTACCCTTGATAAAGAGTTCTTGGATTGATTCTCGGAGTTCTTGAGAAGGAAAAAGAGTGATACACGAGTGATAAAGATTTGTGAGGAATTTTATTTCTTCTTGTTATAAATCATGTCTCGCAGGGAGAGATCTTCATCAATGAGTGATAACAAACGTTCCGAAAGAGGGGATAGAATATTGGAGCAGGGTGTTGAATTATTGGCAGAGATGCAGGAAAAATTTAAGAAGTTAATGGTTAGGATGGATAAAAGAGATGCGATGGTTGTCGGTTCCTCCTTCCTTTTGTGAACATGATCACTACTCTCCTGTTTTGATGTCTCTTTTCTCTTCAATGGCCTTTCATCCATCCCATCTCCGTACCTAGCATGACATTCACGCCTACTACTCCTCCTGGCCATAGAGTCCACCCGCGATTGCTTCTTTTTCAATTGGGCAAAGGTAAAAATAATTCTGATTCCAAGCCTCTTAAGGATAAAAATGTTAAGTGCTTTAAATGTTTGGAACGGGGTCACATTACACTTGATTGTCCACGTAAAAAGGTTAGGTGTGATAGTGAAGGGGCGAAAAGTGTTGTGGTGGATGAGTCAATTATTGATAGGCATGCTCTTAGCATTAGGCGTAAGGTGAATGTTTTGGATAATGTGGAAGGGCAGAAGGATAATATTTTTCGCACAAGATGCATCGTGAATGATAAAGTGTGTAGCATGGTGATTGAGGGGGGAAGTTGTACTAATGTAGTTAGTATAATGTTGGATGAAAAATTAAGCTTACCTTTAATGAAACATCCAACACCTTATAAATTACAATGGTTGACTAAGTCGGGGGAAGTTAAGGTGAAGAGACAGGCCTTGGTGACTTTTTCTTTTGGTGGATATACTGATGAGGTAATTTTTGACGTGGTGCCTATGCAAATTAGTCACATATTGTTGGGTAGGCCTTGGCAACATGAAAGGGCTGTGCTACATGATGGGTATACGAATAGATACAGCTTGGTAAAAGAGGGAAAAAGTTTACTCTAATGCCACTATCTCCAACTGAAGCCCTGAAAGATCAATTGAAAGTGAAAAGTGAGTTTGAGGGGAAAAATAAGAGAGTTGAGGCCACGACCTCAGAAAAAGGAGAGGGATTGAAAAATAAAGAAAAGAGGGTTGAGGTTCAAACCTCAGAAAAAGGAGAGACTGAGTGCAAAAAGCAAAAGAAAAGAGAGTCTACCACAAAAACGAGTCTATTTACACTTACTCACGCTAACACACCCCTCCCCAGTTCTATTAAATCTGTTTTGCAGAGACATAAATCAATCCATGAACTTAAGACGGGGCAGAAATTCATTGGCCAAAATGAGCAGGCCAAAAGTCTAAAGGATCGCACAAAGCTTAAACATGATCATCGAGCCCAGAAAAACAGGAGGAATTTAAAAAGCCGACCAAAATTGGATACGAGGTCGAATCCTTTTCAAGAGAGTGAGTATGATATGATCCGGACCAAGCATCGAAGGGCAAAGTCGAGCCATCTGAAATACGACAGTGATCTACGTGCAAAACGGAGTAAGTTTCATGTTGAAATCGAGCCGGCCGTAATGAAGATCATTCACGGTCGTAACTCATATAATCATGGCTGTAAAAGCTATTATCACGGCCATAACCAACTATCAGGGAAAAAGGAAGAATTTCAGCAGAACGAGGCTTACGGCTGTAAGTATGGAAGTTACGGTCGTAACATTCAAGCAAGATTATTTCACGGCCGTAATAAGATTCATCAAGTCCGTAATTAATAAAACAGTTTTGGATCAGAGAGGCCATTACGGACGTAAAAGAATTCTTCACGGCCGTAACTGAGTAGCGGCCAGATTTTGCGGGGATTTTGAGTTATTTTGTTTCCTTTATAATTTTAAGTTATTTTCCTATTTTAGAATCTTAGTTTAATTAGAATTCTATTTTGAGTAAATTAGCGACTAGGTTATTTTGCTTATTTATATTCTTTTCCATGATTTTAAAAAAGACAGTTTCAGTTTGAGTTTTGAGATTAATAATATTTGAGAGAGGATTCTCCAAATTGAAAGGTTAAGGAGTCCCTTTTGTGTTCTTCGAGAACAAATCCAACTTATCAAATATTGCGAAATATTTGTGGCGTTGAACTTATCAAATATTCGCGAGAATATTTGTGACGTTTCCAATTAGAATCTTATCAAGGAAATTGACGAGTCCTTGTGGCGTTCACCAATCTTGGTTCTTCAATCCGCATCGTCATTACTTGCGTCATGATTGTCGGGTCAAGGTTTTATCGTCGATCTATCTTTAATTCTGTTGTTTATTTCCTGTGTTCTTGTTTATTTTTGTGTTTAAATCTGATCTAGATCTTTCCTAGGTTTTAATTTCGTTATTCCGCATTTTTCGACGAGATTCCGCGACTGGGATCACGTAAGTTGAGGCATCCAAAGGAAAGGAATTTGGATTCCTCAAAGATAAGTCCAAGGTTGTTTCTACCATTTCTAGGAGTAGGGATATTGAGTGTTTCAAGTATAGGGGTTGGGGGCATTATTCTCAAGAGAGACAAAGATGAGGGAGAGCAAGTACAAGGGGACGATGATAGGGAGAGTGAATAAGAAATGGTGGAGGGAGTTGTGAGTCGACCAAAGTCTTTGGTTACCATGAGATCTCTCAAAACCCAAGCCAAGGTTGATGAAATGGCTGAGCAAATGGAAAACATTTTTCATACTAGGTGTATTGTGAGAGATAAAGTTTGTAGTATCATCATTGATAGTGGGAATTGCACAAATGTGGTGAGTACTAACATGGTGGAGAAGCTAGGATTACCGGTGATGCCACATCCTAATCCCTATAAATTGCAATGGTTGAGTGACTATGGGGAGTTGAAGATAAGTAAGCAAGTGCTTGTTATTTTCAATATCGTGACACATGAGGATCAAGTTCATTGTGATGTGGTCTCCATGCAAGCTACTCACATACTTTTGGGTAGACCTTGGCAATATGATAGGAAGGTGATGTATGATGGAAGAAAGAACCGGTATAGTTTCCAAATGAATGAGAAACCCATAACACTGCTACCTTTGAGCCTGGAAGAAGTTTATAAGGACCAATTGAAGCTCGAAAGGGTGGAGGAGGAGGAGGAGGAGGAGGAAAAATAAAGAAGGAAGAAAAGGATGGAAGTGAGTGGGGAGCAAAAAGAGAGTGGAAAAAAAGGTGAAGGGGTGAAAAAAAAAAACAAAAGAAAGAGGGCGAAGGAGGTTGAGAAAAAATTGAATATTTATGCTAGTAAGGGTGATGTGGAGAGAGCATTAAAAGAAAATCAACACATACTTTGATGGTGTACAAGGAGTCCCTCCTTACACTTATGAATCTCACCCTCCCCTCCCCAATTTAGCTACCTCTTTGTTGCAGGAATTCGAGGATGTCTTTTCGAAAGATATGCCTAGTGGACTTCCACCCATTAGGGGCATCGAGCACCAAATTGACTTCATTCTCGGAGCCGTCATTCCCAATCGACTAGCATACTGAAGCAACTCGGAAGAGACCAAAGAACTCCAAAAGCATGTTGAGGAGTTGATGAGCAAAGGATATGTTCGAGAGAGCATGAGCTCTTGTGCCATGCCCGTGCTACTAGTGCCCAAGAAGGAAGAAACCTATAGGATGTGTTAATTTCCGAGCCATCAACAACATAATGGTAAAGTATCGACATCCTATCCCTAGGTTAGATGACATGCTTGGCGAATTACATAGCTCTTGCATTTTTAGTAAAATTGATTTGAGAAATAGATACCATCAAATTAGAATGAGAGAAGGAGAAGAATGAAAAACCACATTTAAAACTAAGTATGGTTTATATGAATGGTTGTCTATGCCATTTGGTCTCACTAATGCACCGAACACTTTCATGAGGTTAATGAATAATATTTTGCGTGCATTCATTGGAAAATTTGTGGTAGTTTACTTTGATGATATTTTGATTTATAGAAAGAATTTGGAGGAGCATATTGAACACTTGAGATGTGTGTTGTTAGTTTTAAAAAAAGAAAAATTGTATGTCAATCTCAAAAAGTGTAATTTTTGCATGGAAAGTGTTGTTTTTCTTGGATTTGTCGTTAGCACTAAAGGGATTGAGGTTGATGAGGAAAAGATCAAGGCCATTAAAGAATGGCCAAGTCCCAAAAGTGTCACTGAGGTAATAAGTTTTCGTGGGCTAGCTAGTTTCTATCGCCTTTTTGTCAAAAAATTTAGCACTTTAGCCTCACCACTTACCTAGGTAGTTAAAAAGAATTTTGGATTTAAATGGGGGGAGACACAAGAAATGGCTTTTAATGAAATAAAACAAAGGTTGTGCACCGCACCCATTTTATCCTTGCCTACCTTTGACAAAACTTTTGAGATTGAATGTGATGATTCAGGCATAGGTATTGGAGTTGTTTTGATGCAAGAGAAGATGCGGATTGCCTATTTTAGTGAGAAGCTCAATGGGGCCTCTTTGAACTATCCCACCTATGACAAGGAGCTCTATGATTTGGTAAGAGCATTAGAGACATGGCACCACTACTTGTGGCATAGGGAGTTCGTCATCCACATCGATCATGAATCGTTGAAGCATTTGAAGGGGCAAGGGAAGTAGAGCAAGAGGCATGCCAAATGGGTGGAGTACGTGGAGACATTTTCCTACGTCATCAAATACAAGAAAGGTAAGGAGAATGTGGTAGCCGATGCACTCTCTAGAAGGTATGCCCTTATCACTACTTTGAGTGCCAAATTGTTGGGTTTTGAGAGTATTCATTAAGGACTTGTATGTGCATGATGTGGGTTTTGTAAGTATATTTGTTTCACATGAAAAGGTTGCATGTGATAAATACTACAAGCAAGAGGGGTTCTTATTTCGTGAGGGTAAATTTTTTGTGCCAAATTGATCTTTGAGGGAGTTATTGGTGAGGGAGACTAATGGGGGAGGTTTAATGGATCATTTTACGGTGAGAAGAACCTTGAAAATCTTGCAAGAACATTTCTATTAGCCTAAAATGAGGAGGGATGTTGGGAGAATTTGCTCTAGATGCATAACTTGTAGGAAGGCCAAGTCCAAGGTAGCACCATATGGGTTATATACACCCTTACCCATTCCTAGTGAGCCGTGGACCGATATTTCTATAGATTTTTTTTAGGTCTACCTAGGTCTAAGAAGGGAAGTGATTCCATCTTTGTGGTAGTTGATCGATTTAGTAAGATGGCACTCTTTATTGCTTGTCATAAGACTGATGATGCCCTTCACATAGCTGACCTTTTCTTCAAGGAGGTGGTTAGAATTCACGGGGTCCCTAGGAGTATCATGTCGGATAGGGATGTAAAGTTTCTTAGCTATTTTTGGAAGGTTTAGTGGGTAAATTGGGAACAAAACTTCTATTTTCAACTACTTGTCACCCCCAAACCAATGGTCAAATCGAGGTAGTTAATAGAACTTTGGGACAACTCCTTCGCGCCAGCCTTAAGAGTAATCTAAAAAATTGGGAAGAGAGTCTACCTTTTGTTGAATTTGCTTATAATTGAGTATTCATTCAACTACTTATTTTTCTTCATTTGAGATTGTTTATGGCTTTAACCCGCTAACTCCGCTCGATTTAATTCCTTTAGCTGTTGATGAAAGAAATAGCTTAGATGGGAAGAAGAAGGCAGACTTGATTAAATCTCTTCATGAAAGAGTCAAACTTCAAATTGAGAAGAAGAATGAACAGTACTCTTCCAAAACCAACAAGGGTAGAAAGCTCGTCACCTTTGAACCGGGGGATTGGGTGTGTCTCCACTTGAGAAAGGAGCGCTTTCCTAATCAAAGGAAATCCAAATTACAGCCGCGCGGAGATGGCCCATTCCAAGTCATTGAAAATATCAATGACAATGCCCACAAACTTGATCTTCCAGGTGAGTATAATGTTTTTGCCACTTTCAATGTGTCGACTTATCCCATTTTGATGCAGGTGAAGATTCGGAGTCGAATCCTTTTCACGGGGGAGGGGATGATGATGACCAAGGAAGTCAACCCACGAACCAAGGAAGTCAACCCTCGATTCACGAATCGATGGGGCCCATGATGAGATCCAAGGTCAAAGAGGTCCAAGAGTCGATGGAGGGACATATTTACAAGCTTTTAATCAAGTCCACATGGAAGAGAACAAGACAGACGTCAATTGCCTAATTTTGGAGCTTCAGGCACTTTCGATCGACCAAAAGTCACCTTGGTCGACCGAAAGTCTGGAAAAACTTTAGAGGCAGCTTCAGTCGTTATCGGTTGAGCAGTGTTCGATCGAAACTGTCGTTTTGGTCGACTAATTGATCAACCGAAACATGTTGTGATGTGTTTCGGACCCTCGACAATCGGAGTCATAGCAGGCTTGACAGAAAAAGTTAAATATTCAAGCCAAATAAAAGTGTAATCCAGTCAACCATGTCGGAATTAGATGCATAATATGTGTTTTTCGAGTAGAAATGGGCCACTAAGCAAAACTCATGGGTTAAAGCCCTTGAGCCGACTGATTTTATGGCCAAATTCCATCATTTGGAGCTTCAAAACAGCAAGTCAATTATGCAGGCGGAAATTAGGGTTTTTGCGTATTTTTAGGTTAATTTTGTTTTTAATTATTTGTTTTCCTATTTTAGAATTTTAGTCTAATTAGAATTCTATTTTGAGTCAATTAGCGGCTAGGTTATTTTACTTATTTATATTCCTTTCCATTCATTGTAATTCAGACTTGAGACTTTGATTTTGATATAAACAGTTTTTTATTGAGGATTCAATAAAGTTATAGGTGGATTCCTATGTTTTTCGAACTTATCAAGAATATTTCTTGTGGCGTTCAAATATCGAACTTATCAAATATTTGGTAGAATATTTGTGGCGTTCAAATCAGAGACTTATCAAGGAGATTGGACAAATCCTTGTGGTGTTTCGAAAGTCTTGGTTCTTTATTCCGCATCGTTGAGTCATCGCGTCGTGAATATCGGGTCAAGATTCCACTGTCCATCCACAACCTGGGTTCGGAACTTTCCGGCGTTTCTTCCGCGCTTCGAATCTCATCATGTTGGACTTGAAAATGCGGGGTTTTTTGTGCAATTTCCTAATTTTCATTCTTACCTCAACTTTTGTAATATAATAACATTTCCTCACAACCCCAAACCTTAGTTTGGATATTGTGAACTCCTTGAGAGCATTGGAAGAGGTAAATCCTTTTCTTTACTTGTAACAAATCTTTGAACTTCTTCAACTTTATTTAGGAATCATTATTCTTGTGTATTGTTATTGTTGTTTCCACAAATCTTGGAATTTGCTATTATTCTCTCCATTGGGCTAGGGTCTATATTCCTTAGAATTTTGGTTAGGGTTAGCTTGGGTCAAGATTATCACTTATTTTACCAACTTAGCATTCTTGAGTTTGATATTAAATTGTTGTGAAAAATTTTGGTCCAAATACCAAAGGGGTTCACATCATAAAGGGAAGCAGAAGGTCATTTACAGTAGTAAGCAATGCATTCACGGTCGTAACTCAAGCAACACATTTTTGAACTCGCAAGTCACTTACGACCTTAAGTTGAATTTGACGGCCGTAAATAAAATCACTGTGCGGTCACGCGATGATTTTCCCCCACGGTCGTACAGTTTAAAAAAATTAAGGTTTCGCGAGTTTTTGCATTAAATACCGTTTTACATATTTTAGGTTTTATTTTGTGCCTCTTTTGCGGTTAGACCTAATTTTAGGCTATTTTGCTTATTTATATGTTATTTTCTATTCAATGTAATAGTTAGAATTTGATGAATAAAAGTTATCTTGAGTTTTCTCTCCAAATATCGCTCTTGATTGAACACTTTCGAAATTATCAAGGATTTAATCAAATCTTTATGGCTTCACCAAATTGAACTTATCAAAGGCGTGGACAACATTTGTAGCATTCCCCCATGTTGGTTCTTATTTCCGGATTGTTACGGGTCTAATGTTTAATATACCTTAGGTTTTTGCATCGTGAGGCTCGAGTCTTCATGTTACCGTCCATCAACAAACTGAATTCGGAACTTTCCCAACGTTCAATCAATTATTCCACGAGCATCCCTCCTGAGTTTAAATCATAACATGTATATTTAACCATCTATATTGGATTGGAGATATAAAAATACACTCGACATCACAATTTGGCAATCAAACTTCGTAGTTAAGCAACCATAATTTTCAAGATTGTCATTTAACATTGTAACCAATGATTCGAAGACCAAGTATTTTTAGTCAGATTAAGAATGTTTTTAAACGTTATAACATGTATATTTAACCATCTATATTGGTTTGGAGACATAAAAAAAACTTCTCATCAAAATATTGGCCATGAAATTTCAAAGTTAAGCAACCAAAATTTTAAATTTTTTAGCAAAATAAAACAGTGTAACCAATTTTTTGAAGACCAAGAAGTATTTTTAGTTAGATTTTAAATGTTTTTGAACATTATAAGAACGATATTTAGCCATCTATATTGGTTCAACCCCCTAGTTAAAAAATGGGTACTAAAAGTTCACTTTCCATTTTTCCCCTTTGTTATCAACCGTCACGACCTCTATTTATAGATTTCATAAGGGACTAAACTGCAATTAAAAAAATTATATTATTTGCTCTTTTAGTCCCATAAAATATAATATTTATATTTTAGTCCCAATAACTATTAAATACTCCAAAAGGACTTTAAAAATTATAGGATCATATGAAGTCAGAATAGAGTATTCTTGCGCCAATATGAAGTTGTCGAGGAAAACATTACAATGATATTTTCAGATCATAAAATCAATAATCATTGTAAAAGTCATGGTTCGTTAAAGTTAGCCACTTACAACGATACTTTCATCTTAATTTTCAATACTCTTATTATCATCATCAAAATTGAACTTTCAATATACCATTCTAAGTATTCACGATCTAGTTTCCCTTATTCTCGCCGAAATGCAATATGATCAACTATAGAAAAAGTTGTGGCTTGTCAAAATATAACGTTTAAAATTAACATTTTGAATTGCCAATCTTATTTATTAAAAAAATTTAGTCACATACATCAACTGAATACGTATCTACAATATGCCATTTCAAAGGACATTTAGAGCTTTACACGATGGTATTCTCGAATAGTCAAGACAGATAATGAAACTAAGGATTTACATGTCCCGAAACTATGCGCATGATTCGTCGTTATAAATATTAAATAAATATTATACATATTTTCACGTCAAATATATATAAACAATTGTTTATTACTTTTATTATTATTACTTTGCCAATAAGTTTACGAATTAACTTTGGTCTATTATTTTCAACGTTGGGACAAATTCTTAGTTCTACTTTGAAGTACACTCCATATACTTCAATCCATATCTTCCAAATTATAGATACGACAATCGATTTATTTAATCAATAAAATTACTTAAAGTAATATTTAATATTCTTATTTATTTTTTCGTTGATAGTAAGTCAACAAATTAAAAGTCATATTTAATGTTGAAAATTTCCCTTTAAATAAGTCAAATAAATTAAAATTTCTATTTTACTTTCAAGTGGGTCCTGTTAAATGTGAATAATTTAATATAATAGCATGATGAATTTTTGGGTCATTACATCTTAAGTACTTCTGGTGTTCCCCTTTGCTTCTTGAATAAATCAAGATATCATCGATGAACACAATAACAATCTGATCCATACTCAGGGAAGATGTGGTTCATTAAATCCATAAAACTCCAGGGGCATTAGTTAGCCCAAATGGCATTACTAAAAACTCGTAGTGTCCATATCGAGTTCTAAATGCTGTCTTAGAGACATCACTGGTGGCATGCTTGGTAGCTCCTCTGGAAAGACTTCTGGATATTCGCACACCACCCTAACATTTCCAAATGTTGATCCATTGTTGTCTTCCTTACTTATTACATACATAAGGAAATTTGTCGTGCCTTCTTGGGGTAAGGCTCGTTTCGCTTTCAATAAATAAATGATGCAAGATAAGGATCTACCTCTAGCTACAGATATATTGAAGGAAATTGTGCATATTCAACCACAACATCAAATTTACTTATGAACTTAGGGGATATAGAGGAGTGAGTAGCACCAGAATCTATCAATAGATAGGATAATAAGTCAGATCGACTAAAACAAGTATCCGATCTTGGTTGGCCTTTCACCCCTAGCCCTTTCTTAGCTTCGTAGCCCAATCATCTTCCACTTGAGATTTCTTTGGATATTTCTCTTCCCCTAGGGGTGAGCTTTCTTGGCTTCACTCTAGAGTCCAGGGGGACAGATGTGATCCAGAACCCTGATAATACGAATCATAGAAGGCTTGACGGGAAAATTTAAATATTCAAGCCAAAACAAGAATTCAAAAGGTTCGACGAGCTTTGAAGATCAAACCGTGTCGAAAAGAACCAAAAATTATGCAGAAGGGCTTTCACGGCCGTAACCAACATATGTCACGACCGTAACCTCCCCTCGGGTGAAAACGCAGGATTCTAAGATTTTCATATTTAGGGCCGTAAGTATAAGTGTCACGGCCGTAACTTTAAACAGAAACACACTTACGGCCGTAAGGGTCATCTTTATGGCCGTAACTGCTCAACGGATCAGATTATCGGGATTTTCTATATTTTGCAGATTTTTAATTCTTTTTCTTTTATTTAGTTATTTTTAGTATTTTACTTTAATTAGAAGTCTATTTTGAGCCAGTTAGGGTTGATAGGTTTTATTTTTCTTATTTATACGCTTTTTCCATTCATTGTAATTCAGACTTCGATTTTGATATAAACAGTTTTTATTGAGGATTCAATAAAAGTTATAGGTGGATTCCTATGTTTTTCGAACTTATGAAGAATATTTCTTGTGGCGTTCAAATATCGAACTTTTCAAATATTTGGTAGAATATTTGTGGCGTTCAAATCAGAGACTTATCAAGGAGATTGGGAAAATCCTTGTGGCGTTTCGAAAGTTGTGGTTTTTATTCCGCATCGTCGAGTCATCGCGTCGTGAATATCGGGTCATGATTCATCCGTCCAACCACAACCTGAGTTCGGAACTTTCCGGCGTTTCTTCCGCACTTCAAATCATATCATCTGGTATCAGAGCTGGACTTTGAATTCAGGTTTTTCTATCCAGTTTGATTTTTATGTTTATCATCGAGTCCCATAAAAACCATCCATATCTTGTTGAGTGTTTTGTTTTCAGTTTTTTTTTTAGTTTTCTTGTTCTTCGTGTCAGTAAAACTTTTTCAATTTTTGATCCATATAAAATCCAACAAAAATTCAAAAGAGTTTGTTTTATTCGATTCTTATCCAAATCCTGTTCTGTTTGTTTTGTTGCGTTCGTGTCGAATTTTCGGATTTATTAAAAAAAAATATTTTTTTTATTTTTTATTTAATTCCGAAAATTCATTATTCAAAAAAAAAAAGTTATTCCAAATTCAAGAACCACTTTCTTGAGTTTCTTTAAAATTCTTGATATTCATTTCCTTCCAAGTCAATAAAAGGCGTTTGTAGCGCCCCGAGTTCCGTATACCCGATTCACTACGTCATTTTCTGTCTAAATTTTTCGAATAATATTTTTGCGGAAGAAATAATTGAAATTCATTTTTGGCAACATTAAATAAACTGTAATGGCCGCTAAAATTGAAAACATTTATGAAACCATTTGAAATAGTAAATCGAACCATTAATATTGTAAAGAAATTGTCAATATCATAATTTCTCAAATAAATGAACTTCTCTAAATTATTCGATTGTTTGGAAAATACGGAAATCATTAACGTCAAACTTTCAACCGTTCAACGATTATTGCCACCATCATTCATCGCTCGCCACCGTCTCCGAAATCTGCAAAACTGTTAAAAAGTAGGGTGAGTATTTCATGGGGGAAATACTCAGTAGACTCATCGCAAATTAATTTAATTTATAAGATGATTAAACACATAAATCCCGGCTCTTTATAAAACGGTCATTGATAGAGCTTCTTTATAAAACGGCTCTTGATAAAACTCATATTGTGCATTACAGCACGGGACATATTTTGCAAATCATAGGCTCTTTGAAATTAGCTCTTTGAAAACCATATACTTATAAAAACATTTTAATTATGCCGAGCATAATTTCTTTTGAAAGCATAACATAAGATAGGATTGAAATCCTCATAAACATAGGGAGACACAAGAACTTTACCGAACTTAGGTGGCAAGAATTCTTATGCAGTAAAATCATAATAACAGTAAGTTTTCATCATAACATAGGATAAGATCGAAATCCTCATAAACATAAGAATTTTACCGAACTTAGGTGGCAAGAATTCTTATGTAGTAAGTATACCAAGCATAATTTTCTGAAATTCATAGGGATCAATTGCATCATAACATAAGATAGGATCGAAATCCTCATAAACATATGCGACAGGAATTTTATCGAACTTAGGTGGCAAATCCTCATAAACATATGGAAACATAGGAATTTTACCGAACTTCGTGGCAAATCCTCATAAACATAGGAGACACAAGAATGTTACCGAACTTAGGTGGCAAGAATTCTTATGTGTAGCGCTACTAAAACTCCGGTCCCCTTAACATATCATAACTTATCATATGGGACCCAAAACAATCTTGGTAGATTGATTTCATAGCAATGATCCAAAAAAACATTTTCGTGAAGCATAGGGTATACTTACTTTTCGTAAAAACATAAAGTATATTTTCTTTTCATAAAAACATACTTACTTTTCATAACAACATAAGGTATATTTACCTTTCATAAAAACATACTTGTTTTTCTTAAAAATTGACTTTCACAAGTCACATGACATTCATATGAAATCATAATTTAAATCAATTAATAAGTGCGAGTCTACCTCAAATCCAACGAGTGCAAAGTTGAGCGGGAATGACTTCAATTTCTTTAAATTCTCCGTACGCTTCGTCTTAGCCAATAAGTCACTTTAGTATATCGAATATATAGTTCAAAATGATAAATTATAATTTGAGGACTAAAATTGATGTTTTGAAAGTTGAGGGACTAAAATGAATACTTTTGAAAGTTCAGGGACTAAAATAGATATTTTGAAAGTTGAGGGATTAAAATGAATACTTTGAAACTTGGGCTTAAAAGTAAATCAGCAGGTATTGAAATAAAAGAGTTTAAAGTTAAAGGGCTGAAGTAAATCATTTTAAAGCTTTGAGGCTGAAATGGATGAGTTTAAAACAGTAGGGACTGAATTAAAACAATTTAAAACATCAGGGACTGATTTTGAAACATTTAAAACTATAGGGACTAAAGTTGAAAGTTTCGAAAATCAAATATATTAAATAAATCAGATTCTTTCACTTCTCTCTCTACCATATTTCAGATCGAAGGAAAGAGAGGGAGGTTTGCGACTGACGGTGGAAAATGGAAGAAACCAGTGTCACAGCCGACAGTTCACCGGCGCAACATCGCCGGAAGGTTGCGGTGGACGGCGACAAGAAAGTGGTTCTGGTTTGAGGGATTTGTTGCTAATTTTGAGTGCGAAATTAGGGCTGGAATCCAAGGTGAAGTCGCGGCTTTAGATCGCGATTTTTCGGCGGATCGAGGTAAGATTGAGCTTCTCAATTTGCGGTTTTCTTTTGGGTTTTGATTTGGTTAAAGAATTGAGTTAGACAGTGGTGATGTTGGATGGAACGGTTGGTTGCGGCGGTTGCAGGTGCGGGCATGTCTTGGTTGATTGAAATCAGTGACCATTGCTGGTGGTGGAAATGGTGGAATCCGATGGTGACTTGCTTCGTTAATGGTGGATCAACAGCTTTGGTGAATTTGGGTGTTTGATAGCAGCAGAATTGTTGAAACTTTGTTTGGTGATGGTAGTGGTTTGATATGAAGATTGGGAATTGCAGTTTGGTTGTTTGTTGTTGAATTGACACTAGGTGGTGGTTGTTTGGTTGAGCAGAGGGTGTAGGTGGAGGCTTGGTGATGAATCGATGAATTGAATCAGGTTGATGGAGGTTGAGGGCAGTGTTGGTGGTTCTTCTCCAACTTGGTCGACTGAAATGGTGGTGCAGGATATCAGAATTTATAATAATGATATGTTTTGCTGGCTAATTAAGAAAATAGTGGAGAATTAGGTAATGTGAGAGGGTGGAAAATATCACAATTGTTTAATGTGGATTTGATGATGAAATTGGGTCAAGATGAGTTGGAAATACTTTGTGTGATTGAAGGGAATTTGTGGGTGTATGAATGATAATGATGAAGATGCTTTGATGATGGTATATTGAGGTGGAAAGAATGATAAAGAAGGAAGAAAAATGTAGGGGACGTGAGTTGTGATGGGGAAGAATATGTATTGATTTGATACTACAGAATATGATAGTGTAGAATTAGGTGTAAAATTATTTGTACAAAAATGATGATGTTATTGTGTAAAGAATTGTTGTCTTGGTGTAAAGAAGAAGACATGTGGGCAAATTTTGGATTTTAGAAAGATTTTGAATATAATACTTTGAATAAATAATTAAAATAACATAATTTTAGAAATTCGGATTTTAATTTAAAATCGAACAAATTCGATATTTCTTGACTTGGCTAGACGAATTCGTCGCGGCGTTAATTTCAAAACAATGAGTGAAATAGTAGCGACACAATTTTCTAAATATTAAAATAATTATAAAATTGCGTAAAAATCTTGATCGCTACAATCTTACCCTCTTAAAATAATTTCGTCCTCGAAATTAAACTTACTTGGTCTTATAATTTCTGAATACTTAATCAAAATCTCTTCTTCTTATCATCGAATATTCTCAAAATAATCAAAGAATTACCTGAATATTTTCTCTACGTAATATACCCAAACATATCAACATAATATCATCAACTTATCTTTCCAATATTTGTAACTCAAAATTCAGTAAACAAATATCTCCCAAAACTAAGATTCTATACTTAAATGTCACCATATTTCCTGCAAAGTATTTCTTTCACTTGTATATACGTATGAATTCTGATTCAATACGGTACTCATTTTACTTTCCACGTATCATCACACTATACCAAGATTATCATTATTAAAACAAAATATTAGTACCCATAATCCAAGAAAATATTCCAAATCTCCAATCAAATCTCCTTTATCGATAAAATTTAACAGCGCATTACTTCTTGTCTCCTCTTTTCATTAAAATAATCCTGCGCTTTCTTGCTGGTCACAACATCACGCGGATTCACTCAGATCCTTTGCGCTTTTAAATAGTTCATGCTGAGAAGAGGTTGAATCATCAAACAATGGATATCATTCTTTCTAACATTCGCAAGTATTATTCCAGTCTTCCTATGAATGATCTGAGAAAGATCTATAAAATAAGGCTCGAAAGATTGAGGTTGCTGATGGCTCATGGTGTTCCAGAAGATGTTCGCTGGTTGATAGAAGCAAAGGTTCGACTATCTGGTGAATTACCATCAACATTTCCAAAGCACATGCCTGGTTTAGGCAAAAGCACTTTTGCAAAGAAACGAAGAGCAAAAAGACTGGGTGGTTGCTACAAATGTGCTCGTTGGAACTGTAATACTCGTTGCAAATCAGTAGGATATTCTTCTACTAATCGGGATGATAAAATCGAATTCATAAAGGGTGGACTGAGTAAGGAGTCTTTGGATGATATTCGACTGACTCTTGAGACGCACCCAAGTGGTTATGTGCAACGTGAACTTCTCTCCTTATACGCTCAATTTAACGAGGACAAAAATCGTTATAGTCTCCAAAATATAATAGCAAAAGATCCTGTTTGCCAGTCTGTTTTACAAAATGAGGCTTTTGGCAGTTCAGCAATGTTATAAGGTAAATCTTTTAAAATATTTTGCTGCTTTCTTTCACGCGTTTTGAAAATAAAATATATTTTCCTTTTCTCGAGTTTTGATAAAGCTGGAAATAAAATATTAAATCGCCGAAAGGTGACAGCCTCTATACGATAAAAATATTCAAAAGTGGGCTGATTTTGTCAAAAGTAAATCTTTACTTTTTCAGAATCAATCAAAAACAGTAAATTTTTCCGGCTTTAAATAGCCAAACATATTTCATAGTTCAGGCATCCCAAAATCACATCTTCTTCGTAAGTTTTCCCTTCTTTACTATCAAAGATGGAAGCACCAAAACTTCGACAGATCAAAACTATTTGTGTATTTTGTGGATCAAAAGTAGGGAAAGGCTTCGGTTATCTAGAAGCGGCTGTAGATCTTGGAAAGAAACTGGGGGAAAAAGGTATCACTCTTGTATATGGGGGTGGTAGCAGTGGTCTAATGGGTTGTGTTTCCCAATCTGCTCTTGCAGAGAAATCAAAAGTAATCGGTGTCATACCTGTCCCTTTGGTAGATGTTGCAGGCAAAACAAGAGGGCATGAAGTTCAAACCTTATCCATCCATGAACGCATAACTTGTATGCTATATGGTTCTGATGCCTTTATAGCCCTGCCCGGAGGTTTTGGTACCTTAGAAGAAATCTTTAACATTACCTCATGGGCTCAACTAGATCTCCATACTAAGCCTATTGGGCTTCTGAATGTTAACAATTTCTTTGATGGTTTGTTAACCTTTCTTGATTATGCTGTTGAACAGGGATTCATCTCTCCATTTTCCAGAAGGCTTCTTATTTCCGCTCCTACTATTGATGAACTACTGGATAAGCTGCAGTCATATATCTCAATACAAGATCCAGCAGGAGTTAAGATAGATTGGTCGCAAGGAAGGGGAATCAAGCGAAAATGGAGTCCGGTTAATGTAAATTTAACTCTGTGAATCTTAGAATAGGTGGGGGTAGAGTACGGAGTATTCTCACTCTCGAGACACCCCTCCATTTACTAGGATTTCCTTAATGTTTAAATCTTGTGTGTACCTCAAAGGTTCCAGGTGGTAGATTACGGAGTATTCTTACTCTCGAAACACACCTCTTTGAAGGTTTCTTTATTTCCTCAAAAGATCAGAGGTGGTAGGATACGGCTACTCCGGAAACACATCTCTCATTTTGAGGATTATCCCATGCTTCTCTCGTTTGCTTTTGTGTGTTTCATGTATTTCCTTTCCAGTGTGACTCTTGTGTGTTCTCTTTATGAGAAAATAATAAAATCTCTGTTATCATCTACTAAATCTCGTTTGTGATGTAAATGAACTTGCATGTCTAAACTTAATTCCTTTAGTAGATGCTTATCATATTATGCTCTTAATTCCAAATGATAAAATTCTGGACAGAGTCTCCCTTGTAATTTGGACTTATTCCAAACCATAAGCATACTTCATAACTCACAATAATAAATAACTCCACATTTGATCACAACGATCTAAAAATATTGAAAATGATTCCAACACTTCAATATCATCAAAATATCTCATAATTCAATTCATAATTCCTCAACATAACAATTTCAAATCATATTTTTCAATATCACAATATCACTTCCTTCCATACCTTAATTGGCTCAAAAGACTACTCATAATTATAAATATATGCCATAAATCATATTCCCAAAATTTATTCACAAAGCCAAACTTCATAATAAATTTCTCTTCAACATAGAGGCATAATTCATTTACTCAACATAATATCCATTACTTAATTTTCAATAAAATCATATTGTTCCCATTATGCTCAACACTCGTTTTCTTTCTTAAAAAATTTCTCATAATCATACATTAAAGCATATAAGTTATGACAAAGCATAACAACATCATTATTTTCGAAGAAATACATTCTTATTTCTCATAAATCATAAGTATCCGAAATACTCTTCATTCTTTCTCATAAATCAATAAAATGAGTATTCGAAATACTGAAATAACTTTAAACATTATAAACTTCTTTACCTCGGAGTTGGTGGAGCGAAATGATGGCAGTGGCAATCTTCATAAATAAAAATCTTATAATGAAAAATATTTCTTGAAAATTCTTTTTGAAAATTTTTCCAGTCTACAGAAACGCAGACTAGCTCTGATACCAACTTGTAGCGCCCCGAGTTCCGTATACCCGATTCACTACGTCATTTTCTGTCTAAATTTTTCGAATAATATTTTTGCGGAAGAAATAATTGAAATTCATTTTTGGCAACATTAAATAAACTGTAATGGCCGCTAAAATTGAAAACATTTATGAAACCATTTGAAATAGTAAATCGAACCATTAATATTGTAAAGAAATTGCCAATATCATAATTTCTCAAATAAATGAACTTCTCTAAATTATTCGATTGTTTGGAAAATACGGAAATCATTAACGTCAAACTTTCAACCGTTCAACGATTATTGCCACCATCATTCATCGCTCGCCACCGTCTCCGAAATCTGCAAAACTGTTAAAAAGTAGGGTGAGTATTTCATGGGGGAAATACTCAGTAGACTCATCGCAAATTAATTTAATTTATAAGATGATTAAACACATAAATCCCGGCTCTTTATAAAACGGTCATTGATAGAGCTTCTTTATAAAACGGCTCTTGATAAAACTCATATTGTGCATTACAGCACGGGACATATTTTGCAAATCATAGGCTCTTTGAAATTAGCTCTTTGAAAACCATATACTTATAAAAATATTTTAATTATGCCGAGCATAATTTCTTTTGAAAGCATAACATAAGATAGGATTGAAATCCTCATAAACATAGGGAGACACAAGAACTTTACCGAACTTAGGTGGCAAGAATTCTTATGCAGTAAAATCATAATAACAGTAAGTTTTCATCATAACATAGGATAAGATCGAAATCCTCATAAACATAAGAATTTTACCGAACTTAGGTGGCAAGAATTCTTATGTAGTAAGTATACCAAGCATAGTTTTCTGAAATTCATAGGGATCAATTGCATCATAACATAAGATAGGATCGAAATCCTCATAAACATATGCGACAGGAATTTTATCGAACTTAGGTGGCAAATCCTCATAAACATATGGAAACATAGGAATTTTACCGAACTTCGTGGCAAATCCTCATAAACATAGGAGACACAAGAATGTTACCGAACTTAGGTGGCAAGAATTCTTATGTGTAGCGCTACTAAAACTCCGGTCCCCTTAACATATCATAACTTATCATATGGGACCCAAAACAATCTTGGTAGATTGATTTCATAGCAATGATCCAAAAAAACATTTTCGTGAAGCATAGGGTATACTTACTTTTCGTAAAAACATAAAGTATATTTTCTTTTCATAAAAACATACTTACTTTTCATAACAACATAAGGTATATTTACCTTTCATAAAAACATACTTGTTTTTCTTAAAAATTGACTTTCACAAGTCACATGACATTCATATGAAATCATAATTTAAATCAATTAATAAGTGCGAGTCTACCTCAAATCCAACGAGTGCAAAGTTGAGCGGGAATGACTTCAATTTCTTTAAATTCTCCGTACGCTTCGTCTTAGCCAATAAGTCACTTTAGTATATCGAATATATAGTTCAAAATGATAAATTATAATTTGAGGACTAAAATTGATGTTTTGAAAGTTGAGGGACTAAAATGAATACTTTTGAAAGTTCAGGGACTAAAATAGATATTTTGAAAGTTGAGGGATTAAAATGAATACTTTGAAACTTGGGCTTAAAAGTAAATCAGCATGTATTGAAATAAAAGAGTTTAAAGTTAAAGGGCTGAAGTAAATCATTTTAAAGCTTTGAGGCTGAAATGGATGAGTTTAAAACAGTAGGGACTGAATTAAAACAATTTAAAACATCAGGGACTGATTTTGAAACATTTAAAACTATAGGGACTAAAGTTGAAAGTTTCGAAAATCAAATATATTAAATAAATCAGATTCTTTCACTTCTCTCTCTACCATATTTCAGATCGAAGGAAAGAGAGGGAGGTTTGCGACTGACGGTGGAAAATGGAAGAAACCAGTGTCACAGCCGACAGTTCACCGGCGCAACATCGCCGGAAGGTTGCGGTGGACGGCGACAAGAAAGTGGTTCTGGTTTGAGGGATTTGTTGCTAATTTTGAGTGCGAAATTAGGGCTGGAATCCAAGGTGAAGTCGCGGCTTTAGATCGCGATTTTTCGGCGGATCGAGGTAAGATTGAGCTTCTCAATTTGCGGTTTTCTTTTGGGTTTTGATTTGGTTAAAGAATTGAGTTAGACAGTGGTGATGTTGGATGGAACGGTTGGTTGCGGCGGTTGCAGGTGCGGGCATGTCTTGGTTGATTGAAATCAGTGACCATTGCTGGTGGTGGAAATGGTGGAATCCGATGGTGACTTGCTTCGTTAATGGTGGATCAACAGCTTTGGTGAATTTGGGTGTTTGATAGCAGCAGAATTGTTGAAACTTTGTTTGGTGATGGTAGTGGTTTGATATGAAGATTGGGAATTGCAGTTTGGTTGTTTGTTGTTGAATTGACACTAGGTGGTGGTTGTTTGGTTGAGCAGAGGGTGTAGGTGGAGGCTTGGTGATGAATCGATGAATTGAATCAGGTTGATGGAGGTTGAGGGCAGTGTTGGTGGTTCTTCTCCAACTTGGTCGACTGAAATGGTGGTGCAGGATATCAGAATTTATAATAATGATATGTTTTGCTGGCTAATTAAGAAAATAGTGGAGAATTAGGTAATGTGAGAGGGTGGAAAATATCACAATTGTTTAATGTGGATTTGATGATGAAATTGGGTCAAGATGAGTTGGAAATACTTTGTGTGATTGAAGGGAATTTGTGGGTGTATGAATGATAATGATGAAGATGCTTTGATGATGGTATATTGAGGTGGAAAGAATGATAAAGAAGGAAGAAAAATGTAGGGGACGTGAGTTGTGATGGGGAAGAATATGTATTGATTTGATACTACAGAATATGATAGTGTAGAATTAGGTGTAAAATTATTTGTACAAAAATGATGATGTTATTGTGTAAAGAATTGTTGTCTTGGTGTAAAGAAGAAGACATGTGGGCAAATTTTGGATTTTAGAAAGATTTTGAATATAATACTTTGAATAAATAATTAAAATAACATAATTTTAGAAATTCGGATTTTAATTTAAAATCGAACAAATTCGATATTTCTTGACTTGGCTAGACGAATTCGTCGCGGCGTTAATTTCAAAACAATGAGTGAAATAGTAGCGACACAATTTTCTAAATATTAAAATAATTATAAAATTGCGTAAAAATCTTGATCGCTACAATCTTACCCTCTTAAAATAATTTCGTCCTCGAAATTAAACTTACTTGGTCTTATAATTTCTGAATACTTAATCAAAATCTCTTCTTCTTATCATCGAATATTCTCAAAATAATCAAAGAATTACCTGAATATTTTCTCTACGTAATATACCCAAACATATCAACATAATATCATCAACTTATCTTTCCAATATTTGTAACTCAAAATTCAGTAAACAAATATCTCCCAAAACTAAGATTCTATACTTAAATGTCACCATATTTCCTGCAAAGTATTTCTTTCACTTGTATATACGTATGAATTCTGATTCAATACGGTACTCATTTTACTTTCCACGTATCATCACACTATACCAAGATTATCATTATTAAAACAAAATATTAGTACCCATAATCCAAGAAAATATTCCAAATCTCCAATCAAATCTCCTTTATCGATAAAATTTAACAGCGCATTACTTCTTGTCTCCTCTTTTCATTAAAATAATCCTGCGCTTTCTTGCTGGTCACAACATCACGCGGATTCACTCAGATCCTTTGCGCTTTTAAATAGTTCATGCTGAGAAGAGGTTGAATCATCAAACAATGGATATCATTCTTTCTAACATTCGCAAGTATTATTCCAGTCTTCCTATGAATGATCTGAGAAAGATCTATAAAATAAGGCTCGAAAGATTGAGGTTGCTGATGGCTCATGGTGTTCCAGAAGATGTTCGCTGGTTGATAGAAGCAAAGGTTCGACTATCTGGTGAATTACCATCAACATTTCCAAAGCACATGCCTGGTTTAGGCAAAAGCACTTTTGCAAAGAAACGAAGAGCAAAAAGACTGGGTGGTTGCTACAAATGTGCTCGTTGGAACTGTAATACTCGTTGCAAATCAGTAGGATATTCTTCTACTAATCGGGATGATAAAATCGAATTCATAAAGGGTGGACTGAGTAAGGAGTCTTTGGATGATATTCGACTGACTCTTGAGACGCACCCAAGTGGTTATGTGCAACGTGAACTTCTCTCCTTATACGCTCAATTTAACGAGGACAAAAATCGTTATAGTCTCCAAAATATAATAGCAAAAGATCCTGTTTGCCAGTCTGTTTTACAAAATGAGGCTTTTGGCAGTTCAGCAATGTTATAAGGTAAATCTTTTAAAATATTTTGCTGCTTTCTTTCACGCGTTTTGAAAATAAAATATATTTTCCTTTTCTCGAGTTTTGATAAAGCTGGAAATAAAATATTAAATCGCCGAAAGGTGACAGCCTCTATACGATAAAAATATTCAAAAGTGGGCTGATTTTGTCAAAAGTAAATCTTTACTTTTTCAGAATCAATCAAAAACAGTAAATTTTTCCGGCTTTAAATAGCCAAACATATTTCATAGTTCAGGCATCCCAAAATCACATCTTCTTCGTAAGTTTTCCCTTCTTTACTATCAAAGATGGAAGCACCAAAACTTCGACAGATCAAAACTATTTGTGTATTTTGTGGATCAAAAGTAGGGAAAGGCTTCGGTTATCTAGAAGCGGCTGTAGATCTTGGAAAGAAACTGGGGGAAAAAGGTATCACTCTTGTATATGGGGGTGGTAGCAGTGGTCTAATGGGTTGTGTTTCCCAATCTGCTCTTGCAGAGAAATCAAAAGTAATCGGTGTCATACCTGTCCCTTTGGTAGATGTTGCAGGCAAAACAAGAGGGCATGAAGTTCAAACCTTATCCATCCATGAACGCATAACTTGTATGCTATATGGTTCTGATGCCTTTATAGCCCTGCCCGGAGGTTTTGGTACCTTAGAAGAAATCTTTAACATTACCTCATGGGCTCAACTAGATCTCCATACTAAGCCTATTGGGCTTCTGAATGTTAACAATTTCTTTGATGGTTTGTTAACCTTTCTTGATTATGCTGTTGAACAGGGATTCATCTCTCCATTTTCCAGAAGGCTTCTTATTTCCGCTCCTACTATTGATGAACTACTGGATAAGCTGCAGTCATATATCTCAATACAAGATCCAGCAGGAGTTAAGATAGATTGGTCGCAAGGAAGGGGAATCAAGCGAAAATGGAGTCCGGTTAATGTAAATTTAACTCTGTGAATCTTAGAATAGGTGGGGGTAGAGTACGGAGTATTCTCACTCTCGAGACACCCCTCCATTTACTAGGATTTCCTTAATGTTTAAATCTTGTGTGTACCTCAAAGGTTCCAGGTGGTAGATTACGGAGTATTCTTACTCTCGAAACACACCTCTTTGAAGGTTTCTTTATTTCCTCAAAAGATCAGAGGTGGTAAGATACGGCTACTCCGGAAACACATCTCTCATTTTGAGGATTATCCCATGCTTCTCTCGTTTGCTTTTGTGTGTTTCATGTATTTCCTTTCCAGTGTGACTCTTGTGTGTTCTCTTTATGAGAAAATAATAAAATCTCTGTTATCATCTACTAAATCTCGTTTGTGATGTAAATGAACTTGCATGTCTAAACTTAATTCCTTTAGTAGATGCTTATCATATTATGCTCTTAATTCCAAATGATAAAATTCTGGACAGAGTCTCCCTTGTAATTTGGACTTATTCCAAACCATAAGCATACTTCATAACTCACAATAATAAATAACTCCACATTTGATCACAACGATCTAAAAATATTGAAAATGATTCCAACACTTCAATATCATCAAAATATCTCATAATTCAATTCATAATTCCTCAACATAACAATTTCAAATCATATTTTTCAATATCACAATATCACTTCCTTCCATACCTTAATTGGCTCAAAAGACTACTCATAATTATAAATATATGCCATAAATCATATTCCCAAAATTTATTCACAAAGCCAAACTTCATAATAAATTTCTCTTCAACATAGAGGCATAATTCATTTACTCAACATAATATCCATTACTTAATTTTCAATAAAATCATATTGTTCCCATTATGCTCAACACTCGTTTTCTTTCTTAAAAAATTTCTCATAATCATACATTAAAGCATATAAGTTATGACAAAGCATAACAACATCATTATTTTCGAAGAAATACATTCTTATTTCTCATAAATCATAAGTATCCGAAATACTCTTCATTCTTTCTCATAAATCAATAAAATGAGTATTCGAAATACTGAAATAACTTTAAACATTATAAACTTCTTTACCTCGGAGTTGGTGGAGCGAAATGATGGCAGTGGCAATCTTCATAAATAAAAATCTTATAATGAAAAATATTTCTTGAAAATTCTTTTTGAAAATTTTTCCAGTCTACAGAAACGCAGACTAGCTCTGATACCAACTTGTAGCGCCCCGAGTTCCGTATACCCGATTCACTACGTCATTTTCTGTCTAAATTTTTCGAATAATATTTTTGCGGAAGAAATAATTGAAATTCATTTTTGGCAACATTAAATAAACTGTAATGGCCGCTAAAATTGAAAACATTTATGAAACCATTTGAAATAGTAAATCGAACCATTAATATTGTAAAGAAATTGCCAATATCATAATTTCTCAAATAAATGAACTTCTCTAAATTATTCGATTGTTTGGAAAATACGGAAATCATTAACGTCAAACTTTCAACCGTTCAACGATTATTGCCACCATCATTCATCGCTCGCCACCGTCTCCGAAATCTGCAAAACTGTTAAAAAGTAGGGTGAGTATTTCATGGGGGAAATACTCAGTAGACTCATCGCAAATTAATTTAATTTATAAGATGATTAAACACATAAATCCCGGCTCTTTATAAAACGGTCATTGATAGAGCTTCTTTATAAAACGGCTCTTGATAAAACTCATATTGTGCATTACAGCACGGGACATATTTTGCAAATCATAGGCTCTTTGAAATTAGCTCTTTGAAAACCATATACTTATAAAAACATTTTAATTATGCCGAGCATAATTTCTTTTGAAAGCATAACATAAGATAGGATTGAAATCCTCATAAACATAGGGAGACACAAGAACTTTACCGAACTTAGGTGGCAAGAATTCTTATGCAGTAAAATCATAATAACAGTAAGTTTTCATCATAACATAGGATAAGATCGAAATCCTCATAAACATAAGAATTTTACCGAACTTAGGTGGCAAGAATTCTTATGTAGTAAGTATACCAAGCATAATTTTCTGAAATTCATAGGGATCAATTGCATCATAACATAAGATAGGATCGAAATCCTCATAAACATATGCGACAGGAATTTTATCGAACTTAGGTGGCAAATCCTCATAAACATATGGAAACATAGGAATTTTACCGAACTTCGTGGCAAATCCTCATAAACATAGGAGACACAAGAATGTTACCGAACTTAGGTGGCAAGAATTCTTATGTGTAGCGCTACTAAAACTCCGGTCCCCTTAACATATCATAACTTATCATATGGGACCCAAAACAATCTTGGTAGATTGATTTCATAGCAATGATCCAAAAAAACATTTTCGTGAAGCATAGGGTATACTTACTTTTCGTAAAAACATAAAGTATATTTTCTTTTCATAAAAACATACTTACTTTTCATAACAACATAAGGTATATTTACCTTTCATAAAAACATACTTGTTTTTCTTAAAAATTGACTTTCACAAGTCACATGACATTCATATGAAATCATAATTTAAATCAATTAATAAGTGCGAGTCTACCTCAAATCCAACGAGTGCAAAGTTGAGCGGGAATGACTTCAATTTCTTTAAATTCTCCGTACGCTTCGTCTTAGCCAATAAGTCACTTTAGTATATCGAATATATAGTTCAAAATGATAAATTATAATTTGAGGACTAAAATTGATGTTTTGAAAGTTGAGGGACTAAAATGAATACTTTTGAAAGTTCAGGGACTAAAATAGATATTTTGAAAGTTGAGGGATTAAAATGAATACTTTGAAACTTGGGCTTAAAAGTAAATCAGCATGTATTGAAATAAAAGAGTTTAAAGTTAAAGGGCTGAAGTAAATCATTTTAAAGCTTTGAGGCTGAAATGGATGAGTTTAAAACAGTAGGGACTGAATTAAAACAATTTAAAACATCAGGGACTGATTTTGAAACATTTAAAACTATAGGGACTAAAGTTGAAAGTTTCGAAAATCAAATATATTAAATAAATCAGATTCTTTCACTTCTCTCTCTACCATATTTCAGATCGAAGGAAAGAGAGGGAGGTTTGCGACTGACGGTGGAAAATGGAAGAAACCAGTGTCACAGCCGACAGTTCACCGGCGCAACATCGCCGGAAGGTTGCGGTGGACGGCGACAAGAAAGTGGTTCTGGTTTGAGGGATTTGTTGCTAATTTTGAGTGCGAAATTAGGGCTGGAATCCAAGGTGAAGTCGCGGCTTTAGATCGCGATTTTTCGGCGGATCGAGGTAAGATTGAGCTTCTCAATTTGCGGTTTTCTTTTGGGTTTTGATTTGGTTAAAGAATTGAGTTAGACAGTGGTGATGTTGGATGGAACGGTTGGTTGCGGCGGTTGCAGGTGCGGGCATGTCTTGGTTGATTGAAATCAGTGACCATTGCTGGTGGTGGAAATGGTGGAATCCGATGGTGACTTGCTTCGTTAATGGTGGATCAACAGCTTTGGTGAATTTGGGTGTTTGATAGCAGCAGAATTGTTGAAACTTTGTTTGGTGATGGTAGTGGTTTGATATGAAGATTGGGAATTGCAGTTTGGTTGTTTGTTGTTGAATTGACACTAGGTGGTGGTTGTTTGGTTGAGCAGAGGGTGTAGGTGGAGGCTTGGTGATGAATCGATGAATTGAATCAGGTTGATGGAGGTTGAGGGCAGTGTTGGTGGTTCTTCTCCAACTTGGTCGACTGAAATGGTGGTGCAGGATATCAGAATTTATAATAATGATATGTTTTGCTGGCTAATTAAGAAAATAGTGGAGAATTAGGTAATGTGAGAGGGTGGAAAATATCACAATTGTTTAATGTGGATTTGATGATGAAATTGGGTCAAGATGAGTTGGAAATACTTTGTGTGATTGAAGGGAATTTGTGGGTGTATGAATGATAATGATGAAGATGCTTTGATGATGGTATATTGAGGTGGAAAGAATGATAAAGAAGGAAGAAAAATGTAGGGGACGTGAGTTGTGATGGGGAAGAATATGTATTGATTTGATACTATAGAATATGATAGTGTAGAATTAGGTGTAAAATTATTTGTACAAAAATGATGATGTTATTGTGTAAAGAATTGTTGTCTTGGTGTAAAGAAGAAGACATGTGGGCAAATTTTGGATTTTAGAAAGATTTTGAATATAATACTTTGAATAAATAATTAAAATAACATAATTTTAGAAATTCGGATTTTAATTTAAAATCGAACAAATTCGATATTTCTTGACTTGGCTAGACGAATTCGTCGCGGCGTTAATTTCAAAACAATGAGTGAAGTAGTAGCGACACAATTTTCTAAATATTAAAATAATTATAAAATTGCGTAAAAATCTTGATCGCTACAGCGTTCTTGCTATTTGATGTCTAAATCCTCTTCATTCTTGAATTTTTTTTAACGTCACATAAGGAATGAATTATGATCCGAGCTCTTTATTCCAAACTAGATGTTATGTGGATCATAAGGGGTGCAGTTTGGCGATTGATGGAAAGTGTTTTACTAATTTCGTTAGTAGCACCGTGATTGAAAAATTAGGATTGCCCCTAGAAGCACACTATAAACCTTATAGGATGACATGGATGTGGGAGTTTAGGAATTTCAAAGTAACCAAACAAGCTCTAGTGCCTATCACCCAGGGAAGGTATAGTGAGGATGTATGGTGTGATGTAGTGCCATTGAAATCTTATCATATTTTATTGGGAAAACCTTGGAGACGTAGGAGGGAGCCTGTTTATGATAAGAGTATGCACATATACCAATTCCTTAAGAAAGGGAAATTATTTGTACTATGTGGGTTGACATTAGAGGAAGCACTAGAAGATTCACGAAGGGTAAGGAAGGAGAGTAAAAAGTGGTGTAATAGGAGGCATCGTGGGGATAAGGATATTGAAAAGAAGGAGGGAGAATTGAAATTAAAAACAAATAAACAAACTCCAAATTTTGATGAGGAGAAGGTGGAGTTGGGTAGTGAGGAAATGATTAAGAATGAAATTGTTGATAATGAGGGGAACGAATTGGGAGTTGAGGTGGAAGTTCAAGATTTGAGCGTTGAATTGGAAGATCCACATTTTGGTAGTGATGAGGTAGTACATAAACAAGGTGATACAAATGTGTGTTGGTAGGAGATGTGGTTGAGTTTGAAGATAAAAAAATTGAACAAGAAATTGCAAAGGAGGAAAGAGGCGAAGAGAAGAGCCTCGTAGCTCAAGAAGTGGAGTTGGTGGTGGTTTATCATGAATACAAGGATCCATACCTTGTACCTCATGAAGCTAACATGTCCCTCCCCATTTTGTTTAAATTTTTTTTGCAGGTTAATTACGTTTGGAAGCTTCAACCACACTACACATGGCAAAGGAAGTTCAAGCTCCATCTCTTCCATATTTTCCAATCAAAGCAACATAATTTATTGAACTCATGGTATGGAAGCCGAAATTTTCCGTTTGATCCAGGGGGACCAGTTGCATTCATGAACAAAGCTATGATCCGGGACGAATCATCCTAAAGAAGGAGGGTATGATGTGATCCAGAACCCCGATAATATGAATCATAGCAGATTTGATGGGAAAATTTAAATATTCAAGCCAAAATAAGAATTCAGAAGGTTCGATGAGCTTTGAAGATCAAACAGTGTCGAAAAGAACCAAAAATTATGCAGAAGAGCTTTCACAGCCGTAACCTCCCCTCGGGTGAAAACGCAGGATTCCAAGATTTTCATATTTATGACCGTAAGTATAAGTGTCACGGCCGTAACTTTAAACAGAAACACACTTACGGCCGTAAGTGTCATCTTTACGGCCGTAACTGCTCAACGGATCAGATTTCCGGGATTTCCATATTTTGCAGATTTTTAATTCCTTTTCTTTTATTTAGTTATTTAGTTATTTTACTTTAATTAGAATTCTATTTTGAGCCAGTTAGGGTTGATAGGTTTTATTTTGCTTATTTATACGCTTTTTCCATTCATTGTAATTCAAACTTCGATTTTGATATAAACAGTTTTTATTGAGGATTCAATAAAAGTTATAAGTGGATTCCTATGTTTTTCGAACTTATCAAGAATATTTCTTGTGGCGTTCAAATCAGAGACTTATCAAGGAGATTGGGCAAATCCTTGTGGCGTTTCGAAATTCGTGGTTCTTTATTCCGCAACGTCGAGCCATCGCGTTGTGAATATCGGGTCATGATTCATCCGTTCAACCACAACCTGAGTTCGGAACTTTTCGGCGTTTCTTCCGCGCTTCGAAACTCATCAGGGAAGTCTAGGACTGATACGTATGCTTCTCCTCTAGATCTTAAAGATGAGCATCTTGGGTCAGGTGGTGGGATGTCCTCATCAAAAATGAGATTTTAAATAATTTGCTCAGCTAACAGTTCTTTTGCCTCAACTCCCGCTTCCAACTCTCCCTCCAATAGGAGTAGTATCTTGTGTTGGTAGTTATCTGCCGATTGTTGCTCCCTCATCGTTAACTCAACATCACTTTATGAAATTCCTAATTCCTCTGGTTGGGATTCCCCTCTCGCGTCTAACTCTAGTGTTCATTGACTATAGGGCTCCAACAAGCAAAGCCAGATAAGAATGTTTTAGATTTAGCACTGGTAGTAGCTAGGCATAGGATCTAGCTTTCGGATGTTTAAGAATTCCTTTAGGAAGGAAATCAAGTCCCATCGATTGAGATGTTCATGGAATGAATGGAATAAGGGCAGCTTTCAAACCTGAAACTGGTCCAGGTCTTGGAATCGGGCTAGGAGCTGCTATTTCATTTGTTGATGGCGGCGTGATCGATGTGAGGCCTAGCTCAAGGCAAGAAGTTGAAGTGTGACTTCCCCCGTAGTTGGGGGTGTGGGTTAAGTGTCCGATTCGACAATGAACATTAAATGAAAGGGCAAATCAAAGAAGTCTCTCACCCGTCTACGATTGATTGGAGACTTATTCAGTAGGTCCTCCTTCCCTACAGAATGGAATTCCAGGGCATCTTGGTTAGATCGCATTTGATTTCCCTTACTCCTGAATAGTGAAAGATTGAGTGCATTTAATCAGATCATTTTTTAATAGCAATGAAACTGGCAAAGGGATAATGCATTGAGCTTGATCTTTGGTTTCATTTAGGGCTTTATGCAAGGTGGGATCAAATAGTAAGATATTCTCAGATGTCCATAGGGAGGTAGGCCATCCAGAACTTCATGTCCACTCCTTTCCTCCAGATGTTTTTGTATGAACGATTTAAGGACTATGGTCGAGCTGAAGTAAACATAACAATAGAAATATATACCTGGCCTACTTCCCATTCATTCTTTATTAAAGATGCTCTTCGGCTGGGGCACATTGCTTTCGCTTCTGAAATAGAGGCGTTAATGATTCGTGTTGCTACTTTGATAGAACAACTAGAGTCTAATGTCCGGATACAAGCATTATTTTTGAAATCACGTAAGAGTAAAATTAAAATACAGTCATCTATGGCCATTGATGGTCTTTCTAATGCTCAGAATCTTGTTAAGAAGAGTAAATCGAAATTATCGAAGATGTATCCTATCGGTACTGGCTTAGTTAAATATATGGAGGAAAGGAAATTGATAGCTTTAACGACTGATTTAAGCGGACTGTTCGAGTGCAGAAGTAGCAAGGATCCTGTTATCTTCCATTTAGCGACCCATCTCCTCTCCACTCAAACCGTATAGCAGTAGGGAAGGGGGGATGGTATGTTAATTAGATAAACAACATTAAGAGCTTCTTCAGCTCAGTAGCAGCGAGGTACCTTCGAATGCTTATGGATGGAAATTAGCCTTTCGGTAAGCTCCGGTCTAACTAGTTTCTTCTTGCTCTCCTATCTGGGCGAGGCACGCAATCTCAGACGTCAGAATCTCTTCTTATCTGATATTTGAAGCAAGGACATCTTGATCTATCTTTATCTACCAGATAGCTTCTGACCCCTCCCCGGATCCATCATCCTCGAGGAGGAGGAAAGAGAAGTCCAACACTCTTTTTGGAAGACTAGGGATTGCAATTCATCGATTGACCCCAAGTACTTATCCAAGGATTTAACCAAAGTAGGTAGAGGTCTCTGGGCATTGTACGAATTGAATTAAAGATCGTTGAATTGGAGGATACCATACCCCTTTATGTCAGTCCTTATGAGTGGTCTACACTAAAACCTTGGTCTAGCTTCTAACATGGGCCGTGAGTGGTTTTTTTTGGACTATGTGTCCTTGGATTGCTCTTGCATATGATGCTCCTCTTGCAGCTCCTACTGCTCTTTTCTTGATCTATCTAATTGGTCAAGGAAGCTTTGATGATGGTATGCCTTACGGAATCTCTGGTACTTTCAGGGATTTCGCACTTCAATTATTACTGTCACTTCTATCTTTGATCCCGGGAAAGCACAGAAAATGAATCCGCTAATGAAGGTTAGAAATTTGGTCTTAAGGAAGAAAGTGAGAGTAGCCACTCATGCTTATTTTGGTCAATTGATCTGAACATGTGCTAGTTGAAAGAACTCTCCTTCTTGACTTGTCATTTCTTCCTAGCAACTTGGCCTGTAATAGGTATCTGGTTCACCGTTGTAGGTATTAGCACTATGGCTTTCAACCTCAATCTAAATGCTTGAGATTTCAACCAATCTCTAGTTGAGAGTCAAAGTCGCCTAATTAAGCTGATAAGCTCCAACTGAAGAAATTGGAACTAGAAGAAGCTATACTACCTTTGGCTCTCCTTCCCTTTTGCTTTTCGGTTCATGGTCAACTGGAGTTTGGTCAGGTACTAGAATGATGAGGGGGTCTTAGCCGACATGCGCCTACTTAACTCTTTGGGCTATAATCGGACACTTCAATCGTGCTATGAGCAGACAATTCCGAAGAAATGGTAAGATATGGGTAAGTGTTCTCACGGATATCCCTATTACCGAAAAACCTACAGAAGTAAGAATGGGAAGACAAAAAGGAAATACTATAGACTGGATTGCTGGATTCCCGCCTGGCCCATCTATTAGAAATCCTGAACCTGTTACCAACCTTTGAGCTACATGTGCGCTACTAGATAGACAAGCCAAAACTTTCTCGAATGAGAATTCATACCCGAACTAGAAGATCTAGCTTGCCTTGAAGTAGCTTTGCGGCATAGATAGCGAGTCCTACAGAGAGAGGGCATTTGGTTCAGTTTCACTCTGAACAATGTCATTTAATGTTCCTATTCAATTCTTCCTATCCTAACTTTGGCAAGGAAAGAAAGCTCTTAGCGCACAAAGCAAGCAGCGAAGGAACGACTTATTTTCTTTCAATACTAGCTACTAGTGAACACTCTTAAATTTCAATTATGATCCTCCTCCTACCCTCCCAATGCATAAACCCTAGCATGTCCTCTTGGTGCATTGGATTGTCTGCCCTTCTTAGAATAATCTTCATTTCCTTTGTCCTTGTTATCTACCTACGTTCACCTCTCCGATTGTCCACCATGCTGCTTATCTTCCCCACTAGTGTGATTCTTGAAATCTGCTAATTGTGCCTTTACCAATACATCATGGTAGTTTTCAAGTTGGAGTACTATGACAGTTTGTTTCAAGTCATCCATCAAACCCTGCTTGAAATGTCTTGCCTTTTTCTCTTTTGTATCCACAAACTCAGAAGCATAATGATCCAATTCTTTAAATTTATGCTCGTACTCTTCCAACAACATCAAACATTTAGTTAAAGAGAGAAACTCAGCTTCCTTCCGATTTCGGATACTTGAGGGGTAGTACTTTTTCAGAAATACCTCCTTGAACTCATCTCACATCCAAACATGACTAGAAGCCTTTGATCCAGTAGTGGTGTCCCACAAACACCTAGCTCCTTTACTTAGCATAAAGGTTGCACATATCACCCTTCTAGGGTTCAGGAAATCTATGAGTTCAAAGATCCTCTCCACACCCACAAGCCAGTCCTCTGCTTCCAAGGGATCCATACTACCATAGAAAATTGGGGATATTTTTTCTTGAATTGCTCAACAATAGAGACAATAGTCCTAATGTTGGATGCAGTGCCCTGTTTGTTCCTCTGGTTAAGACAGGGGAGGTGGTGGAACCGTAGCTTGCATAATGAGAAATTGCTGGACAAATTGTGGGTCAACTGCATTAGGCTAGGGCTAAACAAGTTGTGGAGGCTCTTGGGTGTTAGTCCTTTCGTGTCTTGTTGGTGCCATAACCCTAATTCAATGATGATATTTATTTAGAGTTAAATCAACTTGAGAAAAGGAATCATAAATAAATGACATTCTTTGTGTAACAATCCCGAAATTTCGTACCTGAGTTGAATTATTTAGAAAGTTGGAATCTAGTATTTTCTTAGAAAAGAGCCAATTTCACGTTTTATATGACGAGATGATACAAAATTTATAAGAAAATGGAAGAAATTGGCATTATTTGTGACTTTGGAGACTAAATTGGCATGAAAGAAAGTTATATATGATGTTTGAACTAAATCGGATTGAATTTCATAGTTGAGGACTAAGGTTGAAATTTTAGAAACTCCTATTAATTACAATTTTGTCATTATGATGAACATGACTTTGGGATCATTTTGTGTATAAAGTTGTTGTTGAGTAGCCATGTTTGAGAGGATGGTACGAATGACATGGAAATCTTATGTCCACAATGAGATGTTCATATTGGTAACAAATCCGAGCACAATTGAGGTCAGAAAGTGCTTCAAATATCAAGTTGAAGTTGCATTCTTGAAATGGTGAAAGTGCAGAGATATTCATAAAATTGGCTATGTATGGAAATCCAGTTGAGTAGCCATTTTTTGACGAATGGTACGAGTTGTAGAATAGTCTGTTTTCATTGCATGTATAGGCTTTGCGAAGCTTGATGTATGAACTTTCCAACGGTATAAGATTTTCCAAAACAGAGCTCGTATTGACCTTCAAATGCAGACCCGAAAGTGGCACCTTGATAAAGAAATTCTGAAAAATTTTGTATTAAAATATTACATTAAGGTGACACTTGTCCAAATCTTTATTATAAGCTTAAATATTTTTTGAAAAACAACTCATTTTAGCTAGAAGCAATTATTTACCAAAAATTATAGGATTTAAGTGATAGATAATAGAAATTGAAGGTCTTAGATTTATTTTGCTTAATGACCAAATTATATGTGATAAGAAACATAGGGGCTTATTTGACATATATACATTATATACCCAATTAGGTGGATTAAAGCTCATTCTTCTTGTAATTCAGTAGAGAGAAAGAGAGAATCGAGAGAGGCGGAGAGGAGAGACCAAGGGAAAAAGAAGGAGAGAAATCAAAGGTGAAAATGGAAGAAACGAAATTTTGCGATACTGAGGATACTAGTAGCATCGACAAAGGAAAAACGAAAGTTTATTAGTAGCATTTTTCGGTTCTGGACAGATTCTTCAAAATCACGAAATTCTCAATTTTTGGCTGATTTTCTTGGTAATTCTTAGATTAAGAAGTAAGATTTTTAATATATTGAAGTTACCCTAACACTTGTTTAATCATCATTTATAAGTTAGAAGGTGAGTAAGACTTGATTGTGTATTTTTTATGTTAATTTCTCATATAGTGGCAAACTCTATAACTTAGTTTATGCCATGTCTGTTGGTTTTGATGATAGGTATTGATTGGATAAATATTATGCCAAGATTAAAGATTAGAATTGCAAGTGCTTTCTAGGTGTTTGATGAAGTGTGTAAGTGAAGTATGTCTTTACAAATACTTAGGGAACCTTACACATAAATTGTTAGTTTTGCTTAAGTATGAATATGTAAATATTTTAAATTGTAGGAGATTCTAAGTTGATGATTGAGTTTTAAAGTGACTAAAAATGGTTATTTCATATTAGATTTGTTATGTATTTAAATCTGAATTTTTGTGGAAAATATGGATTTAGTTGGAATTTGGATACTAGAATATGGTCTATTTCATGATTTAATTATGTTTATGCTATACCTATATCAAAATTGTTGTAAAACTACCGAAGTATTAGAGAGAACAAAACTACCAAAATATTAGAGAGAATATAGAGATAGAGAGAGAATTTTTTGTATTCCACTTGTGTGTTAAATGAAGGAGTGAAGTACCCTATTTATAAGGGTAGATAATGGTACAATTGTAATAATATAAACTTTACAAGGGCATAATGGGTCATTCACACCCAAGATATTTATAACACTCCCCCTTGAATGACCTAATATTCAATGTCTGCCTCGTTAAAAACCTTGTTAAGAAAACCCAGTGGGATAAAACTTATGCTAAGGAAAAGAGTACAGTAATTGTGGAGTATAAAAATAAATGCTGCCTCATTAAAATCTTGCTAGGAAAACCCAGTGGGATAAAACCTAGACGAAGGAAAAAGAGTACAGCTACTCCCCCTGATATTAGTCATCGTAAATCGCTGAGCCGACGCATTCCTATCTCATGTATCAATTTCTTGAGTGTAGATGTCGGTAATGCTTTAGTGAATAAGTCTGCCACATTATCACTTGATCGAATTTGCTGAACATCGATATCACCTGCTTTCTGAAGCTCATGTGTATAGAAGAATTTCGGAGAAATGTGCTTTGTTCTATCTCCTTTGATATAGCCTCCTTTAAGTTGTGCAATACAAGCTGCATTATCTTCATACAATATCATTGGACTATCTTTTGTCGAAGCTAATCCACATGATGATTGGATATGATGAGTCATGTTTCTCAACCATATACATTCTCGACTTGTTTCATGAATTGCAATAATTTCTGAATGATTTGAAGATGCTGCTGTCAAAGTTTGCTTCACGGATCTCCATGATATAGCCGTCCCACCGCATGTAAACACATATCCTGTTTGCGATTTTGCTTGATGTGGATCAGAGAGATAACCTGCATCTGCATATCCCACTAAAGAAGATCCCAAATTGTGAGAATAAAATAATCCCATATCAACAGTACCTTTTAGGTAACGAAGAATGTGTTTAACACCATTCCAATGCCTTTGAGTCGGTGCAGAACTATATCTTGCGAGTAGATTTATAGAAAAAGTTATATCAGGACTAGTGCAATTTGCAAGATATGATAAAGCTCCAATTGCACTTAGATATGGTACTTCTGGACCAAGAACATTTTCTCCATCTTCAAGTGGACGAAATGGATCATTTTTTGGATCAAGTGATCGAACGACCATTGGTGATGTTAATGGATGTGCTGTATCCATATAAAATCACTTTAAAACCTTTTCTGTATATGAAGATTGATGAAAAATTAGTCCTTCTGAAAAATGTTCAATTTGCAACCTAAGGAAAAATTTGGTTTTTCCCAAATCTTTCATCTCAAATTCATTTTTCAAGTAATCAGCAGTTTTGTTGAGCTCTTCTGGAGTTCCAATAAGATTTAAATCATCAACATAAACTGCTACTATTGCAAATCCAATATTTGTTTTCTTTATGAAAACACATGGGCATATATCATCATTTTTGTAACCCTCATTCAGCAAGTATTCACTGAGGCGATTATACCACATACGTCCAGATTGTTTCAATCCATATAATGATCTTTGCAATTTGATTGAAAACATACTTTTCGGGTATGTATCATTTATTTTTGGCACTTTAAGTCCTTCAGGGACTTTCATGTATATGTCACTATCAAGTGAGCCATATAGATAGGGAGTTACTACATTCGTAAGGCGCATCTCGAGCCTTTCTGACACAGCCAAACTAATTAAAAATCTGAATGTGATGGCGTCCATGACGGGAGAATATGCTTCCTCATAATCAATTCCAGGTCTTTGTGAGAAACCTTGAGCTACAAGCCGGGCGTTGTACCTTGTGACTTCATTATTTTCATTTCTTTTCCTTACAAAGACCCATTTGTATCCTACAGGGATTACATTTTTAGGTGTTCGAACTACTGGTCCGAACACCTTTCGTTTTTCTAAGGAATTCAATTCCGTCTGCATAGCTTCCTTCCATTTTGGCCAATCCTCTCTCTGTTGGCATTCTTTAACAGATAGTGGCTCAGGATCATTATTCTGAATTATTTCAAGAGCCATTTGGAAGGAAAAAATATCATCTATAACAACATTCTCCCTTTCCCATAATTTATGAGATAACAAATAATTTATTGAAATCTCATTATTCTCGGACATCTGTGATTCTGCAGGAATCATGTCATCACTATTAGATTGTTTCATTGAAATCTGTGGTTCTGCGGGAACCATGTCACCACTATCAGATTGATCAATCTTTTCTATTATTACTCGTCCAGGAGTCTTTGATTGGTTTAATTTCCTCTTACGAGGTATGATGTCTTTTGAACCAACTGGTCGACCACGCTTCTGGCATTTTTGAGGTTCACTTGCTATAGCAGTTTGTCCTACAGGGACATCAATCTTTGCCGGAGTGTTTTCTGCTGGTATATATGACTTTGTCCCTTTTCTTGTGTCAACAAATTCATCAGGTAATTGATTTGCAATTCTTTCCAAATGAATAATTTTCTCAACATCTTGCTCACATTGATTACTTCGGGGATCAAAGTGAGATAGAGTTGTTTCATTCCAAGAAGTTTTATCTTGATTTTTAGGATGCAACTTTACTCCTCCTAAAGTTGGGAAGTTCATTTCATCAAAATGACAATCTGCAAAACGTGCAGCAAACAAATCACCCGTTAAGAGTTCAAGGTACCTAATGATGGAAGGTGAATCAAAACCAACATAAATCCCAAGTCTATGTTGGGGACCCATTTTGGTACGTTTTGGGGGAGAGATTGGTACATGGACAGCACAACCAAAAACCCTTAGGTGAGAAATATTAGGTTCATGACCAGATGCAAGTTGCAGAGGTGAGTATTGATAATAAGCAGTTGGTCTTATGCGAATCAATGATGCAGCATGTAAAATGGCATGACCCCAAACAGAAGCTGAGAGTTTTGTTTTCATGAGTAGTGGTCTAGCAATTAATTGTAGACGTTTAATAAATGACTCTGCTAGTCCATTTTGTGTATGGACATGAGCAACTGAATGTTCTATTGTAATCCCAATGGACATGCAATACTCATTGAATCTCTGTGATCTAAACTCACCAGCGTTATCAAGACGAATTGTCTTTATTGAGTAATCGGGAAATTGAACTTGTAATTTTATTATTTGAGCAAGTAGCCTAGAAAATGCTACATTTCTTGTGGACAGTAAACATACATGCGACCATCTAGTAGAAGAATCAACTAGTACCATAAAATAACGAGATGGTCCACATGGTGGGTGTATCGGCCCACATATATCTCCATGAATCCTTTCTAAGAAAGTTGGAGATTCAACATTGACCTTTGTAGTGGAATGTCTAATGACCAATTTCCCTTGCGAGCAAGCAACACATGAATAATCATTAGGTGAAAGAATCTTCTGGTTCTTTAAAGGATGTCCATGTGAGTTGCTAATTATTCGACGTATCATTATCGCTCCTGGATGTCCAAGTCGATCATGCCAAAGTATAAAACCTTTTAAGTCCACGAACTTCGGGTTCGTGATGTTGTTTGATTCGACTTCTTTTATGGATGTATTATACATTCTAGAAGGAAGTTCCGGAAGTTTTTCTTTTATCTGCTTCTGGGCAGATACAAAAGAAGTAATGCAAAGATATTCAATGTTGTTTTCTTGCATCGTTTCAATGTGATATCCATTGCAGCGGATATCCTTAAAACTAAGCAAATTTCTTCTGGATTTGCTTGAGTATAGTGCATCGTTAATACATAGTTGTGTATTATTTGATAAAATAATATAGGCTTTATCGGAGCCTTCAACGATCTTCGATGTGCCGCATATTGTATTAACATTATTTTCCGCTAATGTTAAGTTCAGAAAAATACTTTTTCTTCCGGAGAATAGTATGTGTTGTTGCACTATCAACAAGACATGTATCTTGGAAATTCATCTAAAATATAATCAAATAGATATTTTAGAAAAGTGAATTTATGATAAAAAGAAGTTAAACATAATTTAACATCAAACGGACAATACATATTAAGATTTTAAAATAACAACATTGTGACTATCTGATAAAGTAAACTAATCTATATTTTCCATATCACCAGTATAAAAATCAGAGACATCTAGGTGTGTATTAACTGGACAATCAGCTAAATTTGTCTCTATTTTTTCTTTTCCTTTAATAGATTGTTGGTAAAGGTCCACAAGGTGTTTTTCCGTAAGACATGTACGTGACCAATGCCCTTTCATACCACATCGGAAGCAACTTTATTCGTGTTTCCGTTTAATTATGTTATTCTCATTTTCCTTGTGCCTTTTAACCACGTGGCCATGTTGTTGATACTAATAAATATATCCATAGTCTTTTCTTATTTTGACACAAAGGTAGTGATAAAGGGATAACTAATTGTACCGAAGGTTTGATCTTTAAAGAGAAAGTACTAATAATTATCCACAATTTTCCCTTGCTATTACACAAAAATAGTGATAAAGGGATAAATTATTGTACTTAGAGTTGGAAATTAAAGTTTTATTCACACACAAATATTTTATTCAGCCTACCCGATTGTCATCTCCACACCGATTGCCTCGAACCATCAATTTGCTTAAAAAATTGGAAATATCATAGAGAGATTTATAAAACCACAATAAGCACACCATAAATTATTATCCTGAATATCTTGAAGGAACATCATAATCATAATCATAATCAACATAGTGGATATACAAGAATTGTACCGAACATAAGTGATATAATTCTTATGTGTAGCGCTACTAAACTCCAGTCCCCTTCGAATAACCATATAGCATATTCATATCATATGGGACTCATAATCATAATTTTCTTGAAAACTTGTAACGTGATGATAATTCAAACATGGACAACGTACTTACCATTAAGGAAAATAGAACATAATAAAAATGGATTAAAGCTTGCTTGACCATCTTGTACTGCTACTATTTGTAAGATACTATTAATTGTTTGATAATTGATATTGTATAAAGTGTGTGTGGTAGTCTAGTATTTGTATAATATAATAATATATAATTTATAGGTGAACTGTGTTTTGTGTGCGCATGTATAAGAATTTTGGAAACATGAGAAATATGTAGGATTGAGTGAAAATGATGGGTTTAAATAGGTGCGGTTATTGGCTTTTGTTGTTAGAATTAATTGACATTCTCTAATGCAAGTATTAATTTCTTTAATTTATGTTAACTTATTTAAATGCATATTTATATACTTTTTTAATGTATGAGTTACATTATTTAATAAATGCTTAGTTTTCACATTTATTTGCATGCATGTCTAATTAATTTCTTTAAATGCATGTTTATCTTTCACTTTTTAGAGCTTGTTTGGTAAAGGTAAAAATTTTACCAGAATTTTTCAAACTCAATCTCAACCATCCATTCTTAGTCAAGCCCACTATTTTTGACTTTTCAAACATTTTTAAACAACACATCCATCTAAAAATCGAAAAAAACTACAAAAATCAAAAGTTTTCACATTACCAAACAGGTTCTTAATTGCATGATTAATTGCCTTTGGTGCGGGTGTTACAGTTATATTAAAAGGAAAAATTAGTTTTTATTATGTCATCATGAAAATTTATAATTTCTACATTGATTTGAGACGTACTCTATATGTGACAGCGCACGCACTACAACAAAAATAGCATACGGCAACACGCAAAAAATATTGCAAAAGGCCTTTTGCAACGTTCGTGTGCATGTTGCAAATCGAAGTGTTGTCGCAGAGGGAAAGGATACGACAACGTTCATTGCGTGTTGCATAAGGTTGAATTGCACGTTGCAGTAGACCTTTGGCAACGTTCACTACGCGTTGCGATAGACCTTTGACAGCGTTCATTACTCGGTGCGATTGATACTTTTGGCAACGTTCAACGCGTGTTGCCGTAGACCTTTAGCAACGTTCTGCGTGTTGCGGTTAATACTTTTGGCAACGTTCACTCCGCGTTGCCGTTGATACTTTTAACATAACTCATTGTGCGTTGCGGTTGATAATTTTGGCAACACTCATTGCACGTTGCCGTTTATGTTTTACTTTTTTTTATTTTTCGCAAATCAATATAGATATTTCCACTGATAATCAACAAATTTCTCAAACATACACGTAATATGTAAAATATGAAACACATGTACTATAAATAAATCAACTACTCAAAATGAAGTGCAAGCATTTTAAAGAAAATTAGATCACATATTTTTATACAAAACAAAAACACCGGTACTTCGTTCTCCTACATTAAAACAAAATCTTTAATAGTATTTTTTCACCTATTTGATTGCACATCTAAATTTTGACATTTATTATAGACATTGCAACAGTATTTCTAGCAGACCATCGATCATAGAAAAAGGAACTACTATCACCAATTTTTAACACGAATCATCGTAGAAGATGAGTACTTCCCCGACTTCTGAAGTCTAATTTGAACTCTGCCTATGACAAACCATCTTGTGAGAGGACTACAAAATTCACTTTTACCTGCAAAGACATTATGAAAGTCTAATTATCATGACTCTAACTGCACTAAATGCAAAAATGTAGAAATAAATCATACGAAATATTAGAATTATCATTTTCTATTATAAAACTTTAAATAAATTTTGACAAAGTCTCCCTATAAAATGGACTTAGCCAACCTGTATGGAGACATCACAACCACCATAATACTTTAAAACAATATCAAACTAACAACTCATTCATCATCAAATTACAATCAAACCAATCCAAAATTCATCCCCAAACTCTACAACAATAATAACATTTTGTTATTTGACAAGAATTAGAAATGGCTAATTTAAAGAAACATAGGGAAAAAGCCACTAACATTTCAACCCAAATTGATGAATCAGAAATTGTTTTACACCAGATTTATGCAAATGATACTCGTGAGATTTGATAAAATTTTAAGATTACAAGATTATGAGCCTACCTTGCATCTTGGGTCCAGATGATGTCGAATTGAACGAAGGGTTTCAACAGTTCTATAAGCCGACACTGTCGGCCGATGACAGCAACCACGGCGAAGACTTCTCGGAATTGGGCGAAATCGGAGTCGACTCTTTAGATCTTGTTCACTGGGGGAGAAGAAGGTGAAGAACAAAAGGCCAGTAATCCATTAAGTTTCTTCAATTGGAGTTCTGCAAGAAACAATCACCACCTTAACAGCACCTCATTTGGAGAAGCTAAGAAGGATTCAACCAAATGTTCAATGCTTTAATGAAACCTTTGATATCAAAGGGAAAAGATTGAATGGCTGAGTAGTTGAGAAGAGGCATTTAATTTTCAATAGAAAAAATTAGGAGTTTTTGGTGAATGACCGCAAATCCTGCTTACAAACAAAATTAACAATGAAAAACTTGTGATTTTAATCAAATAAAATGCCAAATGATTGAAAAGAACATTAGTTAAACAATTAACGTATAAAACTAGTTACAACAATTTTAGAAAAAGAAAGAACATCTAATTGAGTTAGTTATTAAGAAATGTTTGGCACACTTATTAATCGATTGAAAGCAAAATTTTGTGTATTTAACTAAAGTACAAGAATGCAAGCTTAGACAAGTGGAAATGGGACTTCCACCAAACAAGAATTATATTTAAAGTGAAGAAAGAGAACAAATCCATTTTTTCTTCACCAAGTTTGAAATGAAAAAGACTCAAACCAAATAAAGGTTGTTTAAATTTTTCGATATCCTTCTTATCTGAAAGTTAATTCAACATTATTGGATTGTTTATTATATCATGCAATCGAAATTCCGACATATATAAAATTGAACTCAGGACAATAGTTTTATATACCCGCTCCAAAATAAAATAAAATAAAATTTATTTTTGCTGCTTTGAGTTGTATCGACATAGATGTTTAATTAGATCATTAGTTCAAATTATGGTAAGTTAATTGAGCTAGCATAAATTAAGTAAAGGTTCTCAGGAGATCCTCCATAGTACATAGCATAAATTAAGTAAAGGTTCTCAGGAAATCATTCCTCCAAATATAAATGCATAAATTCATCACAATAATGACAATTTAATTTTTTATATAAAATGCATGAATGCTTGCTTGAAAGGGAAAATGAAGAAAGAGGAAGTAATAAGCATGTTTCATCGATCTGATCATGAATGGATTTAATGCAATGCTTCTGAATTCTTCCACTGATTAAAATAGCAAAGAAACATTTAGTGAACCCAACTTCATTTCTAGGAAAAAACCAAAGGAAATTAGGAGGTAACTGATAAGTGTATTTTATACACTTATTTCTATCCTAAAAGTATGAATTTATATGTTTGTTTTAGAATATTTTCTATTTATTTTGTGTTATTTGTTTATATTTCAGAAATAATTCCAAAGTCGAGAAAACAATGGAATTGGAGCAAAAACAAGCAAATTGGATGATAAAAGAACCAAAGTATGCAAATCAAGAATTGATGAAATAAATCAAAAGAGTCACTTGGAAGAAAAGTCAAAGAAAGAACCAAATTGGAAGAAATTAGGAGTTCAAGGACTAAAGTATACAAATCAAAAGAAGGACCAAATTGCAAATACTCAATGATTGATCCGGACCATGATACAATACTTGAAGAATGCTAGGAGTCAATTGGATGCAATTAAAAGTCAAAAGGGAATGAAGTATGATAAGAATATTACCATAAATTCATTCCAATCACACAAGATTTTCGGGCAGATTTTTAGTCATATTTTGAAACCTAATTTCTGGGTCTTAAACGTTAGAATTGGGAAAATCCTATTTCAGGAATAATTGTAGCCCTTTACGTTATCTTTCTAAATGATTTTGAATCATCTAAATCAGATAAGGGAATAGAAAGATATGATCAAAATACTAAACGCTGTGCAGTGACAAAAAAAATCTTCCGCGAAGGTAACTTTCCTTGTTCGGTTGAAACTATTTTGGAATTTAATTTGGACGTGAAACTCAGCATTCTTTCTCCCCAAGTAACCTAATTCTCACGAACATCTATAAATACATGGCTTGGGGCACGAAATTATGGGTTCCCAATGTTCATAATTCATGCCAAAACGCTGTCGAATTGCGAGGGGATCCATAGGAGGCCAAATTCAAGATTGAAGAACAATGATCAAGGAGATGAATATGGTGACATCTTTTCATACTTCTTGTGATTTATTTTCAATAATGTATTTAGCCTAGGTTTTTAATTGTTGGAATTGTGATGATACTTTGTTTATCGGATTCCATGTTTTGATTTAGTATTTTAATTTAAGCTTTTTATGGGTTTGAGCAATTGATTGTGTATTTATTTTCATCTATAATTGTGGACGCATAATTATTTGATGTTTGTGATAATTTTATATGTTCGAAAGAGTAGGAAATTATTGGACTTGAGTCAATTGCCACAAGGTTCGATAGGGGATATAAATATACCCCTATACTTTGTGTAATCCCAAAAAGTGTTCATAAATCGATAATGCTTTTTTATAGGTTTGGATTTGTCATAGAAATATAGTCAAATTCCTTAGAGAAAAAGGTTTTAATTCACCGTTCGAAAGAGGGTTTTAAAAACATAAGGAACATGGATTTTCAATTTTCCATAAATTGTCGTTAATTGTTTAATTCAAAATATGGATGATGGAACAAAGTGGAATCACAATTCTAACATGTTTATTTCATAAGTTTTTATAAATCAAATCTTCTCGCCTTCTTAGTTTAATCTTTAGTATAGTTTAAAATTCAAAATTCTCAAATTCAAACAATTTCTCGTTCCGGTTAAGGCAGTAATCTAAAATACGATTTAAAACAATCTCTGTGGGATCGATACTTAGACTTAAAATCCACTTTATTACTTGCGCGACCCGTGCACTTGCGGAGCGTCGTCAAGTTTTTGGCGCCGTTGCCGGGGATTGTTCTTTAAATTTATTCTTAGATTACTTTCACTAATTCGGATTTTTTTTTTTACCGCTTTATTTTTATTTTATTCTTGTTTATTTTTGTTCTTGTTTTTATTTTATTTTAGGACTTTAAATTCTAATTTTAGTTTAGTTACTAGTTTCGTTGTTTTTCTTTTAGTTGTGTATGTTACGTTCGAAAAAAGGGAATCTTTTCGAAGTTGACCCGGAAATAGAACGTACTTTACACCATAGATTAAGAGAACTTAGGGAACTAGATAAACAGAAAAATTAAAAAAATTCAAATGGCAAACAATATGGCTTTACCTGGAATTGAGCTAGAAGATGAGGGAAATAGACTTGTAGGAGATTTCATGACTCCACAAATTGTTCAAAACCAATCAAGCATAGTTTATCCACCTTTTGGTCTTGCAAACTTCCAATTAAAGACCAATGTGATAAATATGTTTCAAAATGGACATCAATTCTATGGCAAACCCGATGAAAATCTACATGCACATGTGTCTAAATTTTTAGACATGTGTGAACATTTTATATATCAGGGTGTGTCAGATGACGCCATAAGACTTAGGTTGTTTCCATACACCTTACGAGATAGGGCAATAGATTGGTTAAACTCCCGTCCTCCTGCAAGTATAACAACCTGAAATGACTTGGCCCAAAAATTTTGCACAAAACTCATGCCCCCAGCCAAAGTTGCTAAACTCAGACATGAGATAACAATTTTTCAACAACAAGAGTATGAGTCATTTGATGAACCATGGAATAGGTTTAAAAGCATGCTTAGGAAGTGCCCTCAACATGGATTACCTAAAAATGAGCAGGTAAGGTACTTTTACATTGGCTTGCTCCCTCAATACAAGAGTCTTGTTGATTCGTCATCAAATGGATCAATAACTACCCAAACTCTTGATGGAGCACTTGAACTGTTTGAGAGAATAGCCAATACCAACGCAATGTGGGCGTCTGAGAGGACCATTCAAAAGAAACCACCAGGAGTTTATGCAGTGGATGATGTTCCGGCATTGCCTGCGAAAAGAGACTCTTTGATGAATTTCATACAAACCAACCATTCAGTGAAAAGTGTAGTAACTGGATGCGAGGAATGTGGGGCCAATCACAATACCTCGGATTGTCCAATTTTGGCAGCTCAAGCTGAGCAGGTCAGCTTTGTACAAGGGGCACATCGCCAAAATAATCCATACTCCAACACTTATAATCCTGGTTGGCGAAATCACCCTAACTTTTCATGGAGGGATAATCAAAATGGAACTGGCCAGCAAGCCCTCCACAGCAGGTAGTGGAGAAGAAACCTCAACTTGAAGAGATGGTTGTGAAATTGATGGAGAAGACTGACCAGTACATGAGCCAGACCAATCAATTTATGGCTAAAACTGATCAGTTCATGACAAAAACTGATCAGTTCATGAGGATGACTGAAACTACACTGCGAGATCATCAAGCTTCAATCAAAAATTTGGAAACCCAAGTTGTTCAGATAGCTCAGGCTTTAGCAAACAGAGCCCCAGGTACACTGCCTGGTAACACTGAGGTTAATCCTAGGGAGCAAGTGATGGCAATAAAAACTGTTGAAAGAGAGGTAGATTTTGTGCCAGGAAGGATCACTTTTGCTCCATGTGACAGAGTTTATGAACCTCCCACTCCTTTTCCCCAAAGACTGAAAGGTTGGAAAGAGAAACAAGGAGTAAATGCAATTACCACACGCAGTGGGGTGAGATTGCCTGAGATTCATGTTCAAAAGCCAGATGAAGACAAGGGAAAACATGTTGAGACACCTGAAAAGCAATCTGCTGAGAAGAAAGAGGAGAATGAGGTAAATTTGACAATTAAACCCCATGAGTCCCCTATTCCATTCCCGCAAATATTACAAAAGCCTAAGGAGGATCATCAGTTCAATAAATTTCTCAACATGCTCAGAAAGCTGCATATTAACATTCCTTTCCTAGAAGCCATTACCCAAATCCCCAGCTATACCAAGTTCCTGAAAAAAATGATGTCAAGTAAGAGAAAACTTGAGGAACTTGAAGAGGTGTCACTGAATGAAAAGTGCAGCGCCATCTTGCAACAAAAGCTGCCACCCAAGCTGAGAGATCCGGGAAGTTTTTCAATTCCTTGCATCATTGGTGACTTAAAATTTAACAAAGTTTTATGTGACCTTGGTGCAAGCATAAATTTGATGCATCTTTCAGTTTATAGGAAGCTAGGACTAGGGGACCCAAAGCCAAGCCCAATCATCTTGCAGCTAGCTGATCGTTCCATTCGATACCCATACGGAGTCATTAAGGATGTGCTGGTTAAAGTGGATAAATTCATATTCCCTACTGACTTCGTGATTCTAGATATGGAGGAAGATAGTAAAGTGCCACTGATTTTAGGTCGACCCTTTCTGGCTACTACTAGAGCCTTGGTTGATGTGGAAAAGGGGGAGGTCATGCTTCGAGTAGAGGAGGAGAAAGTAACATTTGACATGGTTCAACTAGTGAATCAAAATCCACTACTTGAAAACTGTTCAAAAATTGAAGTTGCACAACATCTGCATCCTTGTGAACAAGTTGAGTATGGGGTCAAGACAAATGATAGGGCCTCAACATCATATTTCATGCCACCTTGAGAAAGTTTGCCAAAAAGTCTAGCTCTAGACTTTAAATGAAGCGCTTGTTGGGAGGCAACCCAACTTCTCAAACCCTTTTTCTTTATTTGTTTTATCTATTTTCTTTATTAGTGTTTTGATGCTACACACTGCATTTTAGGTTCACTTGCATGCTTAGAATTCATATTTTGACATGTTAGTGGCATTGAAAACTCATTGCACCTATTCGTGCATGTTTTAGCATCTTTAGGATTTATTTGTTTTCTATTTGTTTGTAGGTTTTGATCACAATCTTCCACTTGATCACCTAGCTTAGGACATGAACATATTGTGTTAGAAGTTGGTTGCATGCATTTGAAAGCATTCAGGGGTCAAAAACGGGGTCCGAAACTCAAATTGTGAAAATTTTCAAGTTACTGCCTTTAACACCGTGCGGTCGCACGGTTCAATACTGGACATTTTCGGGAGATTCATCCGTTTTACCTCCCTCAAATCATGCCACATTGAGTCCCCAATTAGTCCCCATTACTTGCACATCATTTTAACTCTATTTTATGTCTAGGATTGCATCAAAAACATTCAAGAGGTATGAATTTCTACACAATTTCACAAAATCATGCATAATCTTTTGTTCCTCATTCTTTTTGTAAATTGTGAAATTGTGGATAGTTGATGATGGGTTTAGGCTAGGATTGGAGATATTGAATTGTGATTTGTAGAAAAAAAATTTGGGTAAATTAAAGTCTCCAACTCTGTGATTTTCATTGATTTCTTCATATGCATGCTAGGTGCTCGATAAAATGCTACAATGAATGTTTTGTTGAGTTTTCGCAATTCTTTTTGGATGATCACCTTCATAACACGTTATACATCATTTGTGTATCATTCAATCACTATTTATACTCTTTTAAGGCGTGGAACTCAACATGAACATCTTTGCACTTCAATGCACCTCATTGCAAGGCATCACAGCACCACTACACCAATTCCAGCTTCATGTCACCTACTTTGTCACAGCTTTTCATGACCCAAATGAACTCCAAATTTGCTGAATTTTTGATATGTTGTAGACCAATTTATGTACTTTCATTTGCCCAGAACATGTCTCCGGAAATTTTCACTTTTTAGAGGCGATGTCAAGGGTTAAAAAATTCAGTAGTAGACCACTTTTCAAAAATTTTAAAATTTTTCTAAGTCCTAGTTCGGGTGTGTTGTGTTGATTTTCTTTAGTTCCTATGTGATAATTATATTTCTAATGATCATTAATGTTTATTTGCAAGGAACATATCATCATGGGACAATGCACACCAAACATGGAAAATGAAGTAAGGGATCATTTCATCCAACAAAACATTCAAGTCAAAACTTAAAAAATGGGAACACTAACTCTCCAAACCCGGGAAGTACATTAACACTCTTTGTTATTTTTTGTTTATTTTCTTTATTTATTTTGAATACATTGAGGACAATGTATGATTCTAGTTTGGGGGTGGGAATCTCATTCATGTGCTTTCATCACACATTATTCGATTTGGGTAGAAAATTCATAAAAAATTGAAAAATTGAAAAAAAATCATAAAAAGTGAAAATTTTGAAAAATATTGTTGACTTATTTATTGCTTATGATATGATATGAATTGACTTTTTGTGCTTTAGTTAGAAAATTGGGCAACATGCGAACTAAATTTTTCTTAACATTCATCCATGTAAGATTTTAATCAAATTTGAGCACATAGCCATTTCAAATAAAAACTTGTGTAGGGAGATGCTTGATACTTGTGGGGGTAAACTTGTGCACGTTGAACATAGAATTGATTGAAAAATCCTAAACCTTAAGTAATTAGATCCCGACCTAAAATGTAGAACCAAACTACTCAAGAAGCGGGTTGGGGGTGGGAAGGTTAGTATGAGTATGCATTGATGGATTTAAGATTTGGAGGTTTTAATTGTACATCTTTAGTGTAAGGGATTTCGATCAATGGGTATAAACCATAATAACCAGCATAAAAACAGAAAAATGCTGAAGGTCTTATTCTACTCTTCAAATGCCTTTTTGACTCGAGCAAGTAAGTCTGAGGGATTCTCTGAATCTGGTACCCTAAACTTAACTGAGTTGGGAGCTGCCGACCTAAAGCTCGCTACAGGGGTCAACTAGAAAGCAGGTACGGAGAGTGGACTTACACATAAGATGTTAAAACATCTTTAACTTTTCTGTTTTAAGCCTTTATGACTCGGGTAATTAAGTCTGAGGGGTTCTCTGAACCTGGTACCCTAAGCTCAACTGAGTTGGGAGCTGCCGACCTAAAGCTCGCTACAGGGGTCATATAGAAAGCAAGTATGAAAAGTATTGCACAAAGATGATAAAAGACAAGGACATTAAAAGAAAAAGTCGTCCATATGAAAAAAAAAAAGGAATAAAATGGTATAAGCTTTGTTGATTGAGATTCCTAACACTTTGTTAATTATTCTTTGTCTGTCGTGCATACTTGTCTACTCCTAACTGCTTGTGGGGAAAAATGCAATGTTTACATGTTTAGAAACCACATCATTAGGAAAGACCTACGGATATGAGATAAAAGCAATAGGGTTGTGATCGTCCATGAGAGGGTAAGTAAAATCAAAAGAAAATCATTGTTGACCACACGGGATTCGGGCTTACTCTTGCATAAAAAGTCACACATTGTCAAGTTTATTTTTGCATATGTTTGCAGTTGATTTTGGCTATTCACACACACAATGAAGTTGATCATCGGATGAATGAAAATATTTTATGTTGTTCATATTTCTTTGTCTAAAGTGAATCGTCAATTTGGATTGTTGAAGCGCATGGTAAATAAGTTGATAAAAGCAAAAACATAGTTTTTATTTAATTTGTCTTTTTACATTTATAGTTTAGTTTTATTTTGTTCGAGGACGAACAATAGTTCTAGTTTGGGGGGTGTTGATAAGTGTATTTTATACAATTATTTCTATCCTAAAAGTATGAATTTATATGTTTGTTTTAGAATATTTGCTATTTATTTTGTGTTATTTTTTTATATTTCAGAAATAATTCCAAAGTCGAGAAAACAATGGAATTGGAGCAAAAACAAGAAAATTGGATGATAAAAGAACCAAAGTATGCAAATCAAGAATTGATGAAGTAAATCAATAGGGTCAATTGGAAGAAAAGTCAAAGAAAGAACCAAATTGGAAGAAATTAGGAGTTCAAGGACTAAAGTATACAAATCAAAAGAAGGACCAAATTGCAAATACTCAATGATTGATCCGGACCATGATACAATACTTGAAGAATCCTAGGAGTCAATTGGATGCAATTAAAAGTCAAAAGGGAATGAAGTATGATAAGAATATTACCATAAATTCATTCCAATCACACAAGATTTTCCGGCAGATTTTTAGTCATATTTTGAAACCTAATTTCGGGGTCTTAAACGTTAGAATTGGGAGAATCCTATTTCAGGAAGAATTGTAGCCCTTTACGTTATCTTTCTAACTGAATTTTAATCATCTAAATCAGATAAGGGAATAGAAAGATATGATCAAAATACTAAACGCTGTGCAGTGACAAAAAAAATCTTCCGCGAAGGTAACTTTCCTTGTTCGGTTGAAACTCTTTTGGAATTTAATTTGGACGTGAAACTCAGCATTCTTTCTCCCCAAGTAACCTAATTCTCACGAACATCTATAAATACATGGCTTGGGGCACGAAATTATGGGTTCCCAATGTTCATAATTCATGCCAAAACGCTGTCGAATTGCGAGGGGATCCATAGGAGGCCAAATTCAAGATTGAAGAACAAGGATCAAGGAGATGAATATGGTGACATCTTTTCATACTTCTTGTGATTTATTTTCAATAATGTATTTAGGCTAGATTTTTAATTGTTGGAATTGTGATGATACTTTGTTTATCGGATTCCATGTTTTGATTTAGTATTTTAATTTAAGCTTTTTATGGGTTTGAGCAATTGATTGTGTATTTATTTTCATCTATAATTGTGGACGCATAATTATTTGATGTTTGTGATAATTTTATATGTTCGAAAGAGTAGGAAATTATTGGACTTGAGTCAATTGCCACAAGGTTCGATAGGGGATATAAATATACCCCTATACTTTGTGTAATCCCAAAAAGTGTTCATAAATCGATAATACTTTTTTATAGGTTTGGATTTGTCATAGAAATATAGTCAAATTCCTTAGAGAAAAAGGTTTTAATTCACCGTTCGAAAGAGGGTTTTAAAAACATAAGGAACATGGATTTTCAATTTTCCATAAATTGTCGTTAATTGTTTAATTCAAAATATGGATGATGGAATAAAGTGGAATCACAATTCTAACATGTTTATTTCATAAGTTTTTATAAATCAAATTTTCTCGCCTTCTTAGTTTAATCTTTAGTATAGTTTAAAATTCAAAATTCTCAAATTCAAACAATTTCTCGTTCCGGTTAAGGTAGTAATCTAAAATACGATTTAAAACAATCTCTGTGGGATCGATACTTGGACTTAAAATCCACTTTATTACTTGCACGACCCGTGCACTTGCGGAGCGTCGTCAGTAACTATAGTAAATCCTTAAGAAAACAAAAACTAATTAAGGATGTTAAGAACTGCAGAAATACACGCACCTATAGATATACCTTTTAGTTTCACAGAATTATACAATGATGTATATCTATAATGATATGATTTCTTAACACTGAAAGAAAATCGATAGTGCATATTTCGAAGGGAGGACACCCCTTATATAGAGCATGCAGAGAGGTAGGCATAAATTCCTCCCCAACCCCCAACCCCACCCCCCCTCCCCTCCTTTCCCTTGCCATCCTTAACTCATTCTCGCATTTTCTACCCCTAATATATCCCACCACCAACACAATCTACTTAACCACCACACTAGGCCAGTCCCCAGCCACTTACCACCTTTCCCTTACCATCCTTAACTCATTCTAGCATTTTTTTGCCTTTCTCGCACCACTAATCCCTTTCAATGTTCTCTTCTACCATTAACACCACAAGCTCAAAATCAATCAGCACAATACTTTTATGAATAGAACCCAAAAATTAAGTATGTTGATTCCGGGCCCAAAGAAAGGTACAGTGATCCACCAGCGAAGGCCCAATAGTGGCCCAACAGACCCTGACCCCCCGCTAAAGGCCTAGAATATCACCTTGGGATGAATGCCGAGGTGGTATGTCAAGTAAACCTCTTTAGCCGACCTGGTTAACGCCCAGCCGATGTGCTGTATACTCATCCGGGGCGCTTTATGGCGTTGACCAGAAGAGAGAGATGGAGTCAGTGATGGGACACTGCCTTTACCCAGACGTGACAGGCGCCCATCCCCTACGAAATGTAGCAATGATTACGGCTGAAAAGCAAGATTGTCACATCCATAAGCTAGGGTGATGACAAGTGTAAAGTATGCCACGTGTCGCAATCCGAGACAAGAAGTTCCACTATAAATGAAGCACAATCGTCTCCAAGTAGGGGGTTGGTTAGCAATTTCTCACTCTTAACTCTATACTTCTCTCACTCCCTTTTCTCTCTTCTACACATTTATATTTCCTGCACCCAATATACATTTGCCCAAAATGAGTACTGACTTAGGCATCGGAGTGCAAACGGGAGCCACCTCGGCCCCATTTGCATACTGATTGTTTGTCACAGTGCACAGGAGATCCACGTGTTCAAGAGGGAGGAGCTGAGACGTGTTGGTCCAAGGTCCAGCCGGATTTTGTGGTCAACAAAGTACAAACAAATTGCTAAGAGGGTGGTAGGATAGATGAAAATACATGTAAAAAAAAAAAAATGAAATAAATAAACAAGAAAGGAAATAATGTGAACAAATGGGATAGAACCAAACCAAATCAAAAGCATAAACAGTCAAATACAATATAATGTAGAAACCGCAAGATACAATCCAATCTAAAGCTACAAAAACTCGGATGAACAGTACTTGTGGTGAGCTCAGACCATTACACTGCTAGAGAAGCTGCAATTGAAGTGTCAAGTAAGGCTGGACAAGGATGAAGAAAGGTAGAATAGATTCCTAGACCCCAGCCTGAACCACGAGCACCAAATCCCAGACTTACCCAGCCTAGATTGGGATTTAGTAATACCCAATCCATTCGAAAACTCAACACCCAGATACGGGGTAACACCAAATCATCAAACTCGCAAGGACCACTACAAAGTGAAAAATAAGTTGAAATAATCAAGAATTAGAGTCAGATCTATAGCTACTAAGAGACAGTGGAGTGTGTGCGAAGGGGGAGGGAAAGAAGAAAGGGGCTTACACAGGTGGAGGTGGCGGTCACCGGTGTTTAGGGGAGTCGGGCGAGAGAGGAGAGGCTGAGGTGAGATTGAGATGAGATCCCAGATGTCTTGGACGAAGCTAGGTTTCAAAGTTTAAGTAAATTGTAAATTAAGTCCACAACTTTTAGATAATATAAAATTTTGCCTCAATTAAAACTTTTCCAACCCTCACTGTGTGTTGCGAAAGGGTACCATTTTGCAACGCGCAATGAACGTTGCGAAAGTTACCCTTTAGCAACATTCTCCTGAACGTTGCGAAATGGTACCCTTTTGCAACGTTCATTGCGCGTTGCTAAAGGGTATCTTTAGCAACGCGCAATGAACGTTGCAAAAGGGTACCATTTCGCAACGTTCATTGCGCGTTGCGAAATGGTACAAAAGACTAGTCTTTTGGTAACATTCAATGAACGTTGCAAAATGCTACTATTAGCAATAGTCACTTGCTGAATGTTGCAGTAGATCCCTTTTAACAACATGCAATTAACGAATGTCGTCGTTTGCATGTTGCAAAAAGCCAATTTTTTTGTAGTGACGTAGAAATAATTGACATTTATTTGTTTAAATAAATGTAAATATAATTAAGAGTTGGGACATACTTTAATTTATGACTCGTCGTCGTGTACTTTTGAAGCATTCCTTAACTATTAATCCATTGAAAATTTCATCACATTCCCATCTTTGACCTGTTAAACCTTCTGCCAAAAATATTGTCGTTTATCATTCTCCCCTTTTGACCCGTTAATCAGTTCTTTTTCCATATCTATACTCCTATAATGGAAACTTTCAAACTTCACTATTTTATATAAATTGAATTTTCCAATGTAATGAAATATACTATCCTCTTCCAGCTAGGTTTTGTTGCCCCATTATTTTTCCTTTCCCCTTAAAATTTAATTTCTTGCATGAATTCAAATCTCATTCAAAAATGATAGATATAGGACTAGAAGGATTCTCTTTTTGTATATCTATAGTGTCTATTGTCGTTAAATTTCTTGACTACTTTATAAAAGCCTCCTGCATGGCCTTATCTTCGCCACCAACACCTTCTTCTACTACCCCTCCACCGCAGCCTCTATCATCTATGTGGCGGCCCCACCACCTCATGCTCAAAGAAGAAGCATCAAAGAGACAAGAAATTCTATGCAGGGATGATCAGGCTAAAAAGGGAATTCATAAACCATATGGCAAGGATCCGTTGACAACGGAAGCAGGGGATTTTTCACGATGTTGTAAGGGCGAAGTTAGGCAGTCGGCCATATCAAAGAAAAGGCCTGCGAAGCTGGTTATACCGGATTATTTGGGGGAATTGGATATTGGTGACAGAGGGAAAAAGCTGGACAACAAAGAATTTGAAGTTAAGGGAAGAGACTTTTTTGTGGCCAGCAAGAAAGGATCAAGAGAGGTCATGGAAGATAGGCATACAGTCATGCTTGATATTGCAGGTGACCCTACACAGGTAAGTTAATATCCACAATTTATAGGGTAAAATTTCAAATCCGATAATTTAAAATTCACAATTTCTATCAACTGCATTTCATTAACGAATTTTATTAAGGATAAAATCTCTAATCGATAAAAATATTATCCAACATATAAGCTATAGCTTGGACGATTCCTCTTAACAAGTTAATTTTAAGACGGATCCCAAGTCTCAATACGTTCTTGTAATTTAAATTTTTTACATTTTTAGGACTTTCGTGCTCATTGAGTTACATTATGCAAGGATAGTTTTCTTTTGTTAATAAACATCATGAATTTTCAATAGTTTCTAATTAAACTTTAACAGATTATGAACTGATACAAATAAGAAAGTTCGGTTTTGATTAAGGATTTTCTTGGGTTATGTTCACTTAATTATCAATTCAAGTTTCTAGTACAGACAGCATTACGTACCCAAAAAATGCAGTGCTAAATTTTGATTAGGTCAATGTTTGTTGTGTTAAATCTGGCAGGCATTTTTTGCCGTAATTGATGGGCATGGAGGGCATGCTGCGGCTGACTATGTATCTGAAAATCTGGGAAAGAACATAGTACATGAATTACAAGTTGTTGGAAATGAGGTAGAAGCAGCGGTACGCGGAGCCTACTGGGCCACAGACAAACAGTTCTTTCATAAGGTAACTAACTATTTGATAAATTAATTAATTTTTCAAGTTGCATTAATATAGGTTTCACACTTGCTATGTAGACAATTAGGATAATGTTTCTAACTAACTTCACACATAATAGAACTTGATCTATATACCTCTTTGGCCCCCATTTTTCCAAAGAGTAATGCTACTCTTTCACACCCGATGTGTTTTTCAAAAATAATATTACTCTACAACACCCGATGTCACACTGGGTGTCATCCCCCTCACGTGCGAGGGTATAGGACCACTCTCATAATGAGTGACTCACCCAATGTGAGGGGAATGGCACCCGGTGTGGTACCGAGTGTGGTAGATGAGCATTACTCTTTTTCAAAACAAATTTTATTCAACATTCAATCTTAATCATTCATCTTGGTCAAGTCTATAATTTTTTACTTTTCAAAGATTTTTTAACCACATATTCTCCTAAAAATACTATTCAAAATCACATTATTTATCAAAAATTGGGGCCAAACTGGGGCATAGTAGAAGCAGTCAATTAGGATTATAGTTTGGTTGAGTGATATAAATAACTACAAGTAACTAAGAAATTGTTCTTGAAAAGTCGGTTCATCAACTTAGTCACATTAGAGTATTTTAAGAGTCACAAAATATCTTATACATTATAGAGAACAAAAATCAAAATTTTATATACAATTTTGATCTATTGTCCACGGTAGACAACATAAGAATTGCACACGACCAGTGAAAAATTGTCAAGTATCTAATGTTTAAAATATTGGTCACTTGGCAATTTTTTACTGGATGTGGGTAAATTTTATGTTGTTCACGGTGGACAACAGATCAAACCTCATTTTATATAATCCAAGAATACTCTCTATTTTGACTCTTTATATTATTTTTCTCAAGAAACATTTATTGTGAAATATTTTTTAACATAATTTTTTATGTCAGTGAATAATAAATGTTGATGTGGTTTTAATAATATACATAGAGTATTGAAATTTGCGACTAGTTAAATTTAATTATCGTACATTAAGAATAGACACTCAAACTCACTCTCTAATTTTAAAAAGTTAATTTATATATTAGTCAATAATCACAATTGATGTGGTTTGAATAATATAAGTAGAATATTGAAATTTGCGACAAGTTAATTTTAATCATTGTACATTAAGAATAGACAGTCAAAACCAACTCTCTATTTTAAAAAAGTTAAAGTAGAGAATATCGTGCAGAAACTAATTTTTAAGAATTAACCCTTTAGAATAAAGAGTATTTTGTATTTAGAGAATAATGCTAGCTCTTACAACGACTATTATGATAAACTTTATTTTTATTCAATTTTTGATCGAGTTATCACAAATTTAAATCTCAATATAGTCTAATCTCGGGATTTGTAATTTAGGGTGAAATGGGAGGAGCATGTGCAGCGGGTGTACTACTGAAGAATGGAGAGTTGTATACAGCAAATGTAGGTGATTGTAAAGCAGTTTTGAGTAAGAAAGGAAATGCCATTACATTGACAAACGATCATCGTCTTATAACCCGGGAGGACGAGCGTGCACGTATTGAAAATTCGGTAACAATTTATTGTTTGCATTAGTATTTTTTTCCTGAGATTTATTGACAGACTGACTGACTATGTTATAACGTTTACATTTTGGTGCATATACAGGGTGGTTTTTTGTACTTTCACAATGGAGTATGTAGACTGAATGGATCAATTGCTGTTTCTAGAGCTTTTGGAGACTTTCATTTGAAAGATTGGATCACCTCTGAGCCGGAGATTCTGAAGTTCCCTTTAACATCAGATTGTGACTTTCTCATTTTGGCTTCTGATGGATTATGGGATAAGGTTATAAATTACCATTAATTTATGTACAAGAGATTAAAATAAAGTTTACTAATATTTGTTTTATCAAACAAAATTTCAGGTAAGTGCACAAGAGGCAATTGATGTGGTTTTAAGGGAGCGGAATCAAATGGAGTCTTGCAGGAAACTTGTCGATATATCGTCCAGACGAGGGAATAACGACGACATAACCATAATGACGATTAATCTTAACAATTTCAAGATAAATGTTGCTTAGTCGAATATGTAGATAAGTGGATAGGGCAGGAGTTCTTTAGTTGCCACCATTCCATTGTAAATTCCCTCTACATAAAAGAGGGAATAAAATAGATATTGTTCAAAAAATTATCCCACTCCTTTTCACACATGAGCTTTGCAATGGTAGTATTATATTATTTCCACAATCGTTTATTTCACAGTTCAAAGTCAGCACATTTATTCTGTATCCTGTTCACAAAATATGTTTTATGTAACTCCCATTTTCACACTTGAACAACAGAAATCTCGTCCTCCGGTCTGACAACAGTGCAGCCAACAAATATCATCAAAATATCTTTCATACTCCAATTCTCTCGCTGCTACTTTCTCTCTCCCCCAAAGAACCCGATATCTGCTCTCTGTATCTCTCAAAGAAAAACTCAGTCCCAACTTTCAGTCCCAACCGTCGGTCTCCTTCGCGGATATTCTGCAATTCTCTCGAGTCTACATACTGGGTCTTCATCCCTTCATCTTCAGCCAGCTTCATTTGAAGATTTCATCACTCCATAGGTGACTAATCAAGCTGGTTGTAGAGGTATAATTGTTCACGAGAATTTTTTTCTTGTTTTTGTAGTTTTTTATTTCTCTTTGGTTCTTACTGTTTGTATTTCAATGCGAATAGTCTCCTTCAACTTGAATTTCGGAAGGCTGAGGCTCCAACTGGACCTTCATTTCTTTAATTAATATGGGCCTGCTATCAAATTGAGGTATAATGAGGCTATCAACGATATACTTGCTGATGAGGTGGGAGAGTTTAAATTCAAAATTCAGGCGTAGAACATCAGTGATTCACTCGATGTATGTTGTTAAATAAAATAGTGGAGAATCGATCGACCAATGTAAAAATTCTCAAATAATGGATGGTGGACTGTGTTTCTTCATTATTATAGGCCATTTGCTACTAATTCAATTTATACCTATTTATTTCATTTTCCCCGTCACGGTCTTAAATTCTTTTCACCAATTTAATTGCAAATTTAACAGTAGTTATATTTTATTTAACATTAGTTTCATAGCAAGACATCATTTGGAGGATTCTGGGGTTCTTAGTTGGATACAGGGGAATATCACTATATCTTGTGTTGGGAACCCGGGTTGTTCTACTCACAAAAATTGAATTCTTGTGATAGATCATCCCATTACAAGATTTTCTGTTCTATGTATTCAACTTGGAATAAATAATATTGTGCACATAAAACGATTTTGAGAAGATTACCCTTGTAGCGTGCTTTACAATAATCTTCATCGACTGCTGCTTGATTCCACCAAAGCTTCAAACCCTCAAGCTTTCCTCGGTGTTCTCCAATGGCAGTTGTGCAGGTGTGTGGTCACCTTTTTCAAGATCTAGGTTAAACTAGGATTAGGGTTTCTTTGTAAAGAGGAAACACACACTACACACTTTAATGTGTGTTTCGCCACTTTGCCAATTAGGTTAAGAAAAATAGTCTTAGGAGACTATTTGTAACATCTTTACACTCCAAAACCCTACCAGGCCTAGTACCATAACCCAGGCCCATTTCTGCACAACCCAATACAGGTAAAAAGCATGTATAAACCCATTATAGTGAAGCCACCGAGGGAACCTGATCGGACCCAATTAAACTAAGCTCCAATAAATTAATTATGACCCGATCAACTCTTGATCAGTCAAAATTAATTTATTAATCACGTTCTATTCCACTAAAAGAACGAGATTGCACTCTTAGTAAAATTGAAATTACTGAAACAATTAATCAATAATTATATCCCCTGACTTATCGTTCTTACATGTTACCCCCGTCGATCAACTCGAATATTCGGAGTAAGTTAAAATGACCAAAATGCCCTTCTTCGAATATTCATAAATTCTCAACTCTCATCTTCTGTCTGACAGTTCGATGTGATCCCATCACATCATAGAATTCAACAGTCACTGTCGAATTACTGAGCTCAGATTCAACTGTCCACTAGAAGAACCAGTGAGATTATGATCATACCTAAAAGGTGACGGATTCCATAATACGAATATATGTTCCTCGTTAGTTTACTTTAATTCCCAAAGTACCGAGATATTGATCAGCAATTTGATCTCACCCATTGATACCTCAAAGAACTTCAAGTTAGTAATCGAAGTCCATTATCCTATTAGGATTAAGGTCCCACGTACAATAATCAAGTGAAATTAAATTTGTATGGTCAATGTCACAAATTAATTTCACGTGGTCCCGTCCAATACGTTCCAAACGTACTCTCAATTTTATTACCAAAGTCAAAGATAGACTTTAATAAAATCGAGACGATCTTATCAAAATAAATTGTCCATATTTATTTACTGATCGTGAACGTTAATTTTAGATCGAATCACAAATTGAATCTTTCCGTGTTTAACAACTTAAACACTCAATTTGTAATATCAAATCGACCCGTGGACAAACACAACATCATATTAATACAATCAATTAATATTTTACTTTTAAATGTCGTGAATTATACTCTATGGGCATATATAATTCCAACAATCTCCCACTTGCCCTTAGAGTATACATGAAACATCGAATCATCCATCTTGTCAACATCATCATTACACTAATGATTATGTTCTCAACCAAGATAGTAACTCCTTTCGATGTAAGTCACGGTTGTATAACAAACAATCCAAGATTGTGTTATTCCCAACCAATTAACCACATTATCTCCCAGTTATATTCCAATTTTGACGACTCTCGAGAATCCTAGTCAAATCAGATCTTAATTAGTTTTAATCCATCAGATCACCAACTAAATAGATAAGCAAATATTTACTCGTTTTCCAAAAAACGCTTCAGTACGTGCTTTACCTCTATTCAATGATCTGATCCTGGATCAAACTAATAATCACCAATAATATCCCCAACATAAGATATGACCTATCTAGTGCAAAGTAAGGCTTCCTATAGCCGAAGCATAAGGAACCTTCTCTATCTTACCATGAGTCTTAAGAGAATACTCATAAGATAGATAAAGTCCACAAAGAACATTATTCCTTTTCAAGACTTCAATATTGCAAATGTAGATAGTATCTTATTATTACATGAAACTTGAGACTATTCTATTCCATTTTTTTTTTCTCCCACTCCGAAAAGTACGGATGTCTAGAAAAATAGACAGTCATCTACAAGTCCTTCATGTCTAATTGCTGGTGCCAATTACTATTTAATGAAAATACTCTCACACATTAGTAGAGTGTCATTCAAATAAATAGTCGCGAAAACTGACTCATCTTTCTGTATACTCGAGTATACTTAAGATATATCAAGATTTTGATCAAGAACATGTATCACAATCATTCGATCAAATTCTGTATTCCATATGTTGAACAAATACCCAAATCCAAAGTTGGAAACTTGTAAGTCATGAATTTTACTTTCATGGTTTTTAATATGAACTCATCAGATTACACTTTGTAAATGATTTCCTCAAGATGCATTCAAGAAACAACATCTTGACATCCATGTGTCGTACCTCATTTTGACAATGAACGACAATGGATAAAAGATCCAGGTAAACTGTTGCATGACTATTGGCGAGTAGGGTTTCACAAACCCACAACCATAAGCCTTGCACCAAAGGTATCAACCTTTCCATCTACCATTCTTTTATCATCTTAAAAATCATCACACCCTATAGGTTTGACCCCATTGGGTGTGTCTACAAATATCCAAACTTTGTTGGATTACTAGGAATCTAATTCTGAGTTCTCGTTCACCTTCCATGATTTCAATTCCATAACTTCTACCACTTCCCTAAATGAGGAGTCCTTCTCTTATTTCAGTAGAGACTGTCTAAAAAGACTCTCCGTAGAATAAGCGTCAAGAAGGTGGTCTTACAACCCTCCCACTCCAATTAGTCGCTGGAAGTGTATTTCCATTATGTCCAAACAGAGTTACTTCCTCTTCTCCCACTACTTGGTTATATCCCTAATTGGGATCAACCTCTTCACTACCTCTTTATGAACATAAAGAAGAGGCAGAACAGTGAGAGCAACTTCGACTACAACCTTTGGTTTTTCCCTGTCCATTGGGTTCACCAGGCAAAAATAGTGGTTGAACCACTTGCCTATTTCTCCCACTAGGATCAGCAACCATCGGTTCCGTAGGAAGTCCCAAATCATCAAGATTAATTCTATGCGGAAACCTGGAATCAAGTTGTTTGAACCACGTTCTAACATCTTATCCAATAGAATTTTACTTGTGGATTTGTATTCTTCTATATGCCTTATCCTCTAAGAAAGTCACATTTGTTCTCAACAAATACTTTTTGGACCAGAGGACTATAGAAGAAATAATTTCTAGTTTCATTGTATACCTTATATATAATCAAACCTTCATTGTTGCCACCATCTTGTCAATCCTTCCTTTCAGCTTGTGTGCCAAAAGTCCCCAAATCTGAATGTGGTATAGACTGGGCTTGCACCCATGCCACAACTCTAGGGGTATTTCAGGAAACGAATCAATGGTACTATGCTATGAAGGAACCTGACTATCTCCGGTGTACATTCCCAAATGAAACTAGTAATGAGGATAACTCATCATTGATTTGGTATTACTTTGTTCTCCTTTTCGATAAATGGTTCCTAAACTCATATGAGAGATACACAAACCTCGATCAAATCGAAGTATCTCGATTCTCTTAATTACTTCTCAACTTTTGTCCAAAATTTTAGAATTTCTTCAACATTTTGGATCAATGAGATATTAAGGATAGAATCGAAATCTAGAGTGATCATCAGTAAAAGTGATGAATTACTCACACTCTCTCGTAGCTTGAGTATAAAAGAATCCACACATATCAAAGTGTATTAATCCTCAAACTCTTAAATCCATATAATGTATAAGGACTCTTGGTCATATAATCCTCTAAACAAGATTCAGAAAAACAGTATAGATTCCACCTCAGATCCTTTTGAGGTCCATCCCTTACTAGTATTAAAATCGAGTTTTGGATAAGTGTAACCAAGCCTAAGATCTTAATCATTTTACCCTCTAAATAAAATTCAAAAGCCCACATAGATTCCACCTCCAAAATTCATCTGTACTAGTCTTTCAATCTTATTTAGATAAATATGATTATCTTAAGATCTTATCAAAGAGTTCATTAATACAAGGAGTCGTCTATCCCTTATCACTTGTAGTAATATTACACTTAGAACCATTTACAAGGCTTTGAGATTGTTAACCATTTGTCTCGCAATAATAAGAGCATTATTTAACTTAATTCCAACTAATAACTGGAAATTAAGTGCTAAATAATTCCGCTCAAATAATAAAGAGACAAAATAACAATTAAATTGTTTCGTAAACATAAAAGCCCTACGGCTCTTTCCATATTACCGTACCCGTGCTTATCCTTATATTATACTCTATCTCATTGTGTCATTTGGTCACCTAGGACCATATTGCAACAACTTGCAATAGTGATTAGTTACTCTAGAATCTATAATCAAGATAGACTCAATTACTAACCATAACACAATGAATAGAGTCTTACTCCATTATAGAGTTTCCAGGAAAGGCTACTTCCTCATTAGTCCTATCTTTGCTCAAAAGCAAAAAGGTTAGAGGGCCTACCATACTATCTGTTGCTTTAAAATAATCTCTTCTCTATGAATAGCTTACATTGAACCTTTCAGGGACACGTTCATCCTGGTGAATATAGTCCACACTGAACCGCAAGAGCTCATCTTAAAAGATTTCTCAAACATTATGTCACATGAATCAATGTTTGCAAATGGAACCTCCACCACGTTAAAGTGACCAATCATGTTTTACCAAATGGTCTCTTGCAAAAACGTGATCGGTTCATAAGTAGAGATATATTATAGCTTGATAGCATATTTTGTATAATTAAAATGTTCAAATTATCATAAATACCCTTTCATCGAGAAAATAAATATGGTATCCTATTTTGATGTTTTTATTGCGAAGTACTTGACGTGAGAATCAAAATTATGCAATAAACCATCTCATCAAAATAAAACCATTTTCATTGGAAGATTTATAATTATTTTTGAACAAGGATCTTCTAGCACGAACAAATGTCATAAGTGGAAAAGAATTATAACGAGACATGTTACAGTTTTCGCAAATTAGTTGGTGATGTCTAAACATATAACTAGTTGTGGAAATACGACATTCAAATAAAATAAATGTATTAAACACGAGTTGCATAAATGATTAATACTTTCATATATGATGCATGAAGAAAAATTATGCACAAGTAGACCCAAAACTACTATAATATGACGACAACCTAAAACCCCAAAATCTTAAACACATTTCTCTATAGGAGAAATAAATGTGATTTATGGCTAGGCTGGGACCCTCCCACTAAATTAAATATATCTAGCATCTCATGCAATATTTAATTTATAGTCGTTAAAATTTGGCCATCATTGACATCGTTTGGATATTCTATAGGAAGTCCCCACGATGTCATTGATTTAAGTTTCTAACCCCTATATTAATAATATTTCAAGTACCAAATTAATTATGTCACCTATAGGGTAATCATGATTAATTCACACTTAAAAAATTATCACCTAATTGGGCCCAATCTAGTAACCAAAACAGTGCAGCCCTCCTATAGGGAGACTAATTAGATTAGCACGAGGCATACACAAATTTTTACTAATAGGCTAATAGGGGAGGCCGTGGGTTCAAAATATTTTGCACCCTCACTCACTTAATATTTTGAACTGTTGGGTTTTAATTTAATAATTACCCAATCAATTTTAACTCTTAAAATCAATTTAATTATTAATAAATATATTTATTTTCTAATCTAATATTTAGAAAAGAAAATAAAATATAAAACAATGCATGACAGTATAGTACCTAGAGCGGTGTTTATGCGATCTACATGACATGTTATTTAATGACATTCATTCACAAATTATTAAAGCAATAAATAAATGCGATAATAAAATAAATAAGAACATAATTTATGGCCAAACCTAGACACAAAAATTACAAATTAATTAAAGAGTCTATTGAGCCACAAGCCGGCCCAATTCTTCAATTCCCATTTGTAAGTGTCCAGTCCAAAACTGCAAACCTTCAGTCTTCAGCCCAAAAGTGCAAATCATCAGCCTTCAGCTCAAATGTCAAATTCCAAATGCAGTGATCCAATTAAATATTCCAGCCCATTGTAAAATCTAGTCCACATTGCATTGACCCAGCTAAACGATTTAGTCTACATTGCAATTAATTAAAATGAACAATTTTACAATTTCTGGGCCATATTTAATTTCACCCAAATCTGACCCAAAAGAATATTTAGTGTTCCGGTCCAAAATTTGAATTTGGCTTAACTGAAAATAGTATATATTCAGCCCAAACCATTAGACCCATCACTGCAAGGTTGCTGCGTAACCTCCAAACCGAGCAAAGATTTCAGCCGCGATTTCAGCCGCTGTCGGGAAGCATCGTCGCCGGAAAAAAAAAGGCATGGGATTGCCTTACCACAGCACCAGCCTCCGTGTGCCGCCACCACTACCGCCAACAAGGTGGAAAAAAACACCAATGGCAGCAGCGGCAGCACCACGGTGGTGCTGCCCATCTCCCGCAGCGCTGCACAGGCAGCGGGGCAGCGCTACCATCGCGATCCAGGTGAGATCACGAAGCCAAAGGCGCCGCGATCAACCACCCATCGCAGCGGCATCACCCACAGCGCTGTCGACCGTGTGCAGCGAGATATGTGGGTTCCACTACCGTCGCGATCGAGCCAAAATAGCAACGCCAAAAGCGCCGCCATTGACCGCCGAGCACATTGGTAGCACCCACAAGTCCCGACGACTGCCTGCATGTCGTTCATGGTTGATTTCCAGAAATTGCAAGCCAAGTCCTCCTTGTGTTGAGGAAGATGAAGTGAAGCCCCTATTTCGAAATTGCCTTGGAAGTCCTCCAATTTAAAATATGTAGAATTGCCAGTCCACAGAATTTCCAACAGCAATCTTTGAATCCGAAATTGCAGAATTGGTCCCTTCAATCTGAAACTGCAGATCTAGTCCTCGAATTTTATAATTACAATAGAAATAATACAAACCCTAATTCTATTGCAAAAATAAAAAATTCAAAAGGGAAAACATGGAATCGTAATCCACCCCTTTTGTTACAAGACTCGATAATACAAATACAAGATTTCACGACAAGAATCTAAGGCCATAAATTTGTTCAATAAAAAATATCATTCATTCAATAACAATTAAATCACATAATCCCTAACACCGCTCAACTAACACATGCATATACAAAATAATTTATTCCTAAATACACAAAACAGTATCAAAAAACTGACGCTCTGATACCAATTGTTGGGAACCCGGGTTGTTCTACTCACAAAAATTGATTTCTTGTGATAGATCATCCCATTACAAGATTTTCTGTTCTATGTATTCAACTTGGAATAAATAATATTGTGCACATAAAACGATTTTGAGAAGATTACCCTTGTAGCGTGCTTTACAATAATCTTCATCGACTGCTGCTTGATTCCACCAAAGCTTCAAACCCTCAAGCTTTCCTCGGTGTTCTCCAATGGCAGTTGTGCAGGTGTGTGGTCACCTTTTTCAAGATCTAGGTTAAACTAGGATTAGGGTTTCTTTGTAAAGAGGAAACACACACTACACACTTTAATGTGTGTTTCGCCACTTTGCCAATTAGGTTAAGAAAAATAGTCTTAGGAGACTATTTGTAACATCTTTACACTCCAAAACCCTACCAGGCCTAGTACCATAACCCAGGCCCATTTCTGCACAACCCAATACAGGTAAAAAGCATGTATAAACCCATTATAGTGAAGCCACCGAGGGAACCTGATCGGACCCAATTAAACTAAGCTCCAATAAATTAATTATGACCCGATCAACTCTTGATCAGTCAAAATTAATTTATTAATCACGTTCTATTCCACTAAAAGAACGAGATTGCACTCTTAGTAAAATTGAAATTACTGAAACAATTAATCAATAATTATATCCCCTGACTTATCGTTCTTACATGTTACCCCCGTCGATCAACTCGAATATTCGGAGTAAGTTAAAATGACCAAAATGCCCTTCTTCGAATATTCATAAATTCTCAACTCTCATCTTCTGTCTGACAGTTCGATGTGATCCCATCACATCATAGAATTCAACAGTCACTGTCGAATTACTGAGCTCAGATTCAACTGTCCACTAGAAGAACCAGTGAGATTATGATCATACCTAAAAGGTGACGGATTCCATAATACGAATATATGTTCCTCGTTAGTTTACTTTAATTCCCAAAGTACCGAGATATTGATCAGCAATTTGATCTCACCCATTGATACCTCAAAGAACTTCAAGTTAGTAATCGAAGTCCATTATCCTATTAGGATTAAGGTCCCACGTACAATAATCAAGTGAAATTAAATTTGTATGGTCAATGTCACAAATTAATTTCACGTGGTCCCGTCCAATACGTTCCAAACGTACTCTCAATTTTATTACCAAAGTCAAAGATAGACTTTAATAAAATCGAGACGATCTTATCAAAATAAATTGTCCATATTTATTTACTGATCGTGAACGTTAATTTTAGATCGAATCACAAATTGAATCTTTCCGTGTTTAACAACTTAAACACTCAATTTGTAATATCAAATCGACCCGTGGACAAACACAACATCATATTAATACAATCAATTAATATTTTACTTTTAAATGTCGTGAATTATACTCTATGGGCATATATAATTCCAACATCTTGATCATTAATGGATAATTTATGCTGTTTTCCTCAGGTGATATTATTTTTGAATTAATCAAGAATAAGGTTTTTTCATTTTGGGCAATCTTTGGCTACTGGGAATCTTAATTCCTATAATAATCTATTAAAATGTTTTAACTGGTCTATTTGCTTATATGGATCCTTAGATTTTTTAAATCTATCAGGTAACATCTCTCTACTTTACATGTTTCATCTTAGAAAAGATGTATAGTTGTGTTTAATGAACATTGGTGAAATTGCATTAAGAGATTGTTTGTATCTCTGTAAGAAGGTAAAAAGTAAGGGTCCAGTGTCTTCTATATACTTTCTAAGAGATTACTATTTAAAACATGAAATTGAACTTTCATACAATTTTCTTAGCTTTCATTCTTTAATATGAGGAGTTCCCTTTCCAATGTAAAAAACTTCTACGATGGATAGGCACAACTTATTTCGTTCCACTTCAAGTTCAAGCCATTTATGCAACTTTAAGAGCTTAGGTTAGGTTAGCTTAGTTTAAATAGATAGCTGAAAGTATTTGTTAGAAAATGGAGTTGGGTTTTCAAATTAGTTTTAGATCATTACCTCTGTTGCAACAAACAACGCTTAGTTTCTTTATTTTTTTCATTTTATATTTTCTTGGCGCAAGTAGTTTTTTGCTCAAATTCTGTTCGATCACTGTTATGTCATCACCCAAGATTCTAACTCAAAGCATTTATAAAATAAGAAGTTTGCCCCATACTTCGAAGAATCAGTGAATGGGACAAAATGGCTTCAATGGTGGGATGGGTGTGCTGAAGTTGTTCAAGTTGGAAATAGGTACTGAAGTTATTTTAAATTCAATAAATTTCAATTCTTGCTTTGCATTATCATATGTTTGGGCTATGTTTCGTTTTTTTATGGCGGGATGGATTGGGGCGGTGCAATTAATCAATTGTTAGAATTTAATCCTAAGTTGTAGAAATATGTAATCTAATTCTTGATTTATCAAATTCAAAGACATTGTTCATCTAATCTTTTTCTTTTCCAGTGCAAATTTTAGAACATCAAGGACTTTTATTGATGTGATCCAGACCACGAATACAAGCCCGCACAAAGATCCGTTGATGATCAAAGGGAACCGATGACTCGATTGCAAACAAAGAGGTCCAATGAAGCAATGGACAAGCTAGTACAAGAAACAACGGCCAAAACAATGTTCGTGTCATCAAAAGAAGCAAGTTCCATGTTGGGACCAAGCCAAAACGACGAGTGGATCAACCTCATTCAATGCGTCGAAGAAAATAGTGGAATTTCAATGTTACGGCCGTAACATATATTTCCTCACGGCCGTAACAAGCTCACTGCTGAAATTCATATTGCGAGGAATTGGGATTACGGCCGTAAAAGCTGGGGATCACGGCCGTAATGAAGGCACTGCTTAAAACTGGAATTTGGACGTTTTTGGACTTACGGCCGTAAGTCATATTGTCACGGCCGTAAGTGTGAATCAGTAACAAGGTTACGGCCGTAAGGGAGTTAGTCACGGCCGTAAAAGGCAATATTCGTAATTTTAGGATTTTTAATTATTTCCTTATTTTTAGGTATTTCTTTCCTAATATAATTGAAAATATTTAGTCAGGTTTTGACCCTATTTATAGGGATGTAATTTTCATTATTTTACACACAACTTTGATATTGTAATTGAGAGGCTATTTTGCTTTTACAATCTTATTCTTCATTGAATAAAATCCGAACTTGCGAGTTACTCTTGTTTGTTCAAATCTCGGTGAGAATTATTATTGCTTGTGATCAAGAGGTCAATATATCCCAGTGATTGTATTGGTTGCTTGGTTCAATTAATTTTAATTGGATCCATAAATCGTGGTTTCTTGGTGTTCTTGGGTCGATTTCAATATTTTGTGGGTTGCGTAGCTACAATTACTACGTGGTTTGCATCATTTATGCTTATATTGTGCTTGTGCTTTGATTGCTTGGTGTAAAAATTAGATGAACAAGTTCAGGAATGCTCAACTATTTTAATACGTAAGGTAGATTAACCAAACGATTAATTATAAAACATAGTGCTACTATATTAAATTTCTTTATCTGCTATTATAACAGAGTGGTCTGGCTTATGGATTTTTGCAGTGACTAAGCTCTGGATATGCAAGTTATGAAAGCCTGTTGCACAGGCAGAATGTTGAAGCATTTTATCCAAATAGTACAGCTTAAGATTGTTTTCCGACTTACCTTATTCAGGTATAAATAATCAAATTAAAACCTGAGGCTTTTTTTTTTTCTCATTTGATGATTTAAATACAAGTTTAATTTAGGTAGATTATGTTTAGATTCTTTTCACTCATCTTATATGCTTTAATCATCCTTTATCCTTCTCCGGTATTAATTTTTTTCTGTACGAATTCCTCTTTATCATTGCTCAAGTACCAAGTAGACAAGTTCGGTGTTCTAATAATTAACATGCTGTCCTGCATGTTAAGTTGTCAACAAATAGGAGTGAATTTATAGGTCTCAAATAGATGATTTTTTGGGGCAAACCTGCCTAAGCTTTGAACGAGCTCATGACTGTATATTGGGTTACCAATGTCATGAGTTGGCATTTGTTTGATTTTAGTAGGCTCGATAGTTACAATTATTGGAATAATAGTATTAGTCGTTCACTTTGGTTACCACCAGATGTTTCATAATTTGAAACCAATCTGATTTTTATTTCAGCTTCTTCTGCAGTCCCCAGTCATGTTTACCAGGCTTCATTTATGGTATACCAAATTGTACTTAGAAGAGGAGAGATAATAGATTGTTGAAATTATTTGTGCTTAGCTCATATGCTTCATTGTAGTTCTCCCACCCACAAAAACACCCTGGACAGAAATTGATCATTGATTTAAAGCACATTTAAAAATAGTCCTCTTTTATACATACAATTTTGGTTATGGAGTTTCCTTCACACGAAATACTATACTACATCAATAATAAATCAGATTCTTTGGCATTCCTTTTTCTCATCTTAGAATGAGCGTTGGGGAATAATTGAGAGTGTGTGTGTTCTGCTTCAATAAATGTCAAGAAATAATGTATTATTACAACAATTTTAGATGGGAATCAGAGAGAAGGTTCAATTTTAGATGACCACTTGACTTGTGCCAGGTCAAGTAGGTGGGGACCCTTATTGCCAAATATCAGTCAAGTCACTTTCTTTATTTTCTCTATATTTTAATTTGGGTGTCATCCTTCCTCTTATATTAGGATATTTCAGACTAATGGAAACACAAAAAAATTGGAAATTGTTTTAATCATTTTTCTAGATTAGCTATAAATAAAGTTCATAATGGGGTGGAAACTTTCATAGGTGAAAGTGAAGTGATGACAAGAGTGTAGATATTTGGATTGTTTAGTGATCTTATGTATGTGTTTGTATGAAGCATTTATAGTCAGATAGATAAAGATGATTTCTTGGCATCTCTTAAATAGTTCTTTAGTTCTGGGAATTCCATATTCTGATTTTTTAGTTGGCTCTTCTACTTTTGTTTAGATGGTTTTTTTTTTTTTTTATCTTTTGTGATTATTTTCTTGAAATAATTCTTGGTGGATTTAGTTAGTTGTTTGATTAAACTTGACAATTAAAATCTTCATAGTGTTAGTTTTAAATGAGTTTTATGTTTGTATCAGTGTAATTACACTTTACCTTGTCATGCTTGATACTTTATGCTCTTAGATAATTTAAATATTTAATATTTATTAATCTTCACAGGTTGAGGATTTTAGATATCTTTCTTAGAGTATTGCTGGGTAGTTTAATGTTTTACATGCTTGACGATATAGTTAGAAAAAAATTCAACTAATTTAGTTGATTGACAATAGCCTAAATGAATCTATAAGAACCAAAGAGTATAACATGTCTTGATTCTAAGAACTCCAATCTTATGTATAAAAAATAAAATAAAACCAAGAAAGCAAGAAAATAGAAAACATGAACCTAAAAAAATTTTGGAGTGGGCTTGTGCTAACATGATATTAAGTTTTCTGTATAGTACGATGTATTTCCCTTATTGCATTTTATAATTATCGTTATTATTTGGGAGTTTTGATTATTTTAGGAATTTTTTCATTGCAGCTTATTGTTGTCATTGTTTTTTTCCCTTTCTTTTAAGGATTTTATTTTTTGGACAGATTTTATCAGATGAATTTTTTTTTGTTCCAGAAGTTTGTGTACAATTGGTGTTTATTAATTTTCTCATTCTTGTTGCATTATCAGAAACAAATTTCCATTACTACAAATCTGGCAGTTGATGAAAGGCCAATATATGATTCTGTAATTATAATTCTACTATGACTTCTTTGATATTGAAAGTATTTTTCTTAGATTTCTGAAGGAATTTTTTTTGCTGTGAAATGTTTTCATGATACATGCTTAGGTTGTGTTTTCTGGATACTGATGCTTTCATCTCAGGATGTCAACTTTATTAGTTAAATATTAAGAACCTTTAAATTGAGAATGACCATGAAGTTCCTCGGATCAGTAGCTTGTACTTTCTATAGACCAAAATATGCTTCTCTAGATATTCACATTATGCTCCATTGGAGATAGACGGTTTTCATGTAAGAAGGTTTTCATTTAAGATATCTTTCAATTAATATGCAACTGAATTAGTCAAGCATTGTAAACCCATCACGCAATGGTGGACGTACAAGTTCCATAATGTTTTCTTTCTTTCTTTCTTTCTTTCTTTTTTTCTTTTTGTGTGTGTGTGTGTGTGTCTAATGACCAGCTTATGAAATGAAGGTCGGAGGAAGTCTGGGTTCGAAAAATATTATCTGAGTTGTTGTCAATTGGCTCTGTAAAATGAATGTCGTCCAAAATTACGCATTTATTTTTTCATGGAAGCCATATAAGAGCTACAAGTTGAAGTCGAGTGTACTTCAACAAATTTCCATCTCCTTTAAAAAGGTTTTCCAATCCGGTTCTTTGTTGGATTCATTAAAATTGTTAGCTATGCATATGCATTAGCAGTAAATTTTTGACATGATTGTTTTTTCTTTTTTCCCCCTTGTGTAATAATTTGTAATAATATCGTACTGCACATTTAACTCCAGTTTTTTTCTTCAGCTTCAATAGGTTTTATCAAATTTCGTGAAAATACCCCTACACATTTAATGGTTAGTCATTCTCTGAAGTACATGCTTATCCAGGTGATGCAATTTTTCAACAGACCGCGTTCTTGTAATGGGTACATTACAAGAAGTCAGTCCCACACGCAAAGTCCATATTACATGTAGCTTCGTCTCAAAATGAATACTGTGTAATAAGTATATACCGTTTGCTCTTTCATTACATTTTATTTCCTTCTGCATTTTCAATTCAATCCACTGCACGTAGCTTAAATTATTTTTTTCAAAATTTTATTCACTGTCATAGCTGCAATTGTCTCTGTCACTACTTTCAGGCTTGACTCCCCGTATTAAATCAACATCTTATTATTTGCACATACTTGTATGTTAATACTGGTATAAATTGAAAATAATATTTCCCTATAAAGCTTATTGAAGTGTACTTGGTTCCCTTTGTGCGAACTTTACAGGTTTTCAATTAGATAAAAAGTGAAGATTACTTCATCACAAATGAGTGATACCCAATAACATACTCATCCAAATATTACTTTTCTGGCCTATTACAGGTTTGTTCCGCTGCTTGCTCTTTTTTTCATAATTTCTTATACATTCTTCTCAACTTGATGTGTCATGTGCTACTTAGATGATGTTTGGATCTCGGGCCTATGAGTATTGATCAAAATGCAAATGAAGATAGAATTTAAGCCAAATGCAAGGAAAAAATTGAAACATTGTGTGGTAGTGCATGTAATTGTTTATTATCGATTACTTGGGCTTCTTCACAAAATAAAATTATATATATCTTATAATTAATATATGCTCTATATAGTGACTGTTGTTGTTTTAGACTTATTGAAGGGTCAAACTTATCGATGCCAAAATATGCAAGGTTTATGAACTCATTATGTTTTTTTTTTTTTTTTTTAAGTTACTGGTTGCTAAAGGACAACCTTCTCCACCAACTCCTTCTCTGTCGTCTTTTGACAAGCCTGGGTCTTCAAAGTGCCAGCATGCATCTAAATCTCTTACTCAGCTATCCGTTGTTGCATCAAACGCAATTAAAAGGTCTATGATTGATGCCTTGGAATAAGTAAGCATCACCAAGGAAGCTCAAGGTCCCATAATATTCAGCTATATCATATATGTTGCTACATCAAACACAATTTAAGGTATTGAATTGCATCAACTTTAGCTTCAACCAATTTTATTTTTTTTTGGAAATTTTTTTTATTCATACATGATGCAACATATGAAGGAAAAGATTTCTTGTGAATATCAGACGTTAAGTATCTTATTTGTGTTTTAACACTATTACATTATCAAGTCATAAAATTTATTCTTACTGGTATCTGAGTGCAGTAAATTTTATGTGATTATGTTATGTTGAAAGTTTAAGAATTTCATATTTTAGCATCTGTTTGATAAAATAATCTTTTTCGTTTATAAACATGTTTATAAACAACACAATTTTTCAAATCACTTTTTAAACACACACATTTTCTCTCTCCAATCTTCAAAAATTATTTTTTACCTCGAAATCATAAATAAACAAGGAAACAGATTTCCTTGTGTTCTGATATTAGCTTAGGCTTGGGCAGCCATGGATGACTGCAACTCTATGTCCATTTGGGGGGTCCAATATGTTCCCATCCATTGAAGCCCTTGAGGAAAATTGCAATAACAGAATGCTGCAGTCGATTGGATTGGAAAGTGGAATTGGTCACTAGTGGCTTTTTTGGAAATTATAAAAGAGGGAATGAGTTTTGCTATTCATGTTTGTCCCATGCGTTTTTACACTTACTATTCATTATCTGGTTTTCGTAATATCCAAACTGTGCAAATAAATATCCTACAGTAAATTGAAATTGTCGGTCTAGAGATAAATATTGAAATCGTCGGTCTACACTCTAGAAATAAATATCCTGAAGTAAATTGAAATTGAACAAATATCTCGTCTCTCTCTAAAATTCATTTCCTTTAGTTTCTTTCTCCTCTTCGTGCTCACAGATTTCATATATTTCTCAGCTATAGCTCTCACATAATTTCTCCCTCCTCATCGTCAATCTCTCTCTCGCTGCTATGCACCATAAACTGATCCAAGTAAGCCATTTTTTTTTACTGTAATTAATAATTTCTTATGATTTGTAATGAAATTGAGCCAGTAATCGCTCTTGTTGCTGGTTAATCTTGAGGAAATCCTGCTCAATTCTTCTTGAGGGTTCTTCATAGTTTCTTTGATTTCTGCCATCATGTGTTAGATTAGGTGTTAGGACTTGCGTTTGATATCTGGGTCAATCGTTTTTATGTCTTATTTGTTCAAAATCAGCTCATGATTTCTGTTATTAGCACGATGCCGATCAGGAACATCGTTCACCAAGGTCGAACAAAAGTCAACACCACTGCTTCTTCTCGGGTTCCTCTGCACTATTACTGTAACGAAATCTCTCCTTCCCCCCTCTCTATATATAGATGTGTGCTTGTGTGTTTTCGTTTAAAATATGTGAAATATCTATCGTTTTTATAGGACCTATACATTTTTTCTTTTCTTTTCTTTAGTATTCATTATTTGTGGTTATTCTTTCCATGATATTTAAAGATTCAGCTTTTTTTTTACTAGGCATTGATTATGTGAATGAAGGACAAAACACTACCGTAGTTATCAGCATTTTCATATTTGTTCATTTCTTCTTTTTCCTGTTATGGCGAGAAACTGGTGCTTCCTAGATATAAGAAGAATAAAATTTGATAACTTTCAAAAAAGAAACAAAATCTGGTTGTGGGTATTTTTGCAAAATTAGTTCCTCCAAGATGTTTTTAGTTAAAGTGTATGTTGATCAAAGAGTAAAATGGAGGATATTTTTCAGCAAGAAGATAGAAGAAAACCCAGCTCAAACCGTGTAAAAAAGAGTCGAAAAAATTTAACAATCAAACCAAGCAAGCATAAACTACCTCTGCAACACAATTATTATGAAGTTTCCCCCCTTCATTTATCCGTATAGTGCGAACCATATCTAACGGTTTTGTGGGTTTCTACATTTCTTTCAGATCTGAGTCTTTGTTCAGTGAATGATCAGATACTGCGCACTTCAAGGCCTAAACGTATTGTGAGTATTGTTCAATTCCATATCTGAAATTGAATAAGGCAGTTTTATCTTTTTTGGTTTTTTGATTCATATATTTAATTTCTATGTTTATTTACATTTTTTTCTGAGAACCAATCTTTTCTTTCACAGTAAATAAATTTTGCATATTTTACCTTAAAATAAAAAATAAACTAATTTATAAACTAATATAGTGTTACCAAATTGAGGCTACGTTGTAGTTTATGATGAGATTTTTAATGAACTAATCTTTTTCAAAAATCTGAATAAATTAATTTGTATATCTATTACGCATTTGGTAAAGTAGCACTTGTATGTTTAACCACCAATTTTTCTATAATCTACGCTTTAAATCAGTAGTGGAAACACTCATTAAATATTGTCATCGAGTAAATTTTTTTTTTTTTTTAAAGGTTGGAATAAGGCTAAAGAATAGGGAAATAAACTTGTGGTATAAACTATGGACATTTTTTTTTTTATAATTTTTTATAAATTTGTCGCTATAAAGTATAATTTTTTTTTTTAAGGAATTTGCATTAATTAACGATTTTTTTTTTTTTTTTTGGTTACAATAATTATAACTGTACAGTTGTTTATGTAGAGTGGTTAAAAATGTGTTCCGAGTTTTGATTGAAGCCAAAAAATAGTGGTTTTCGACGTAGATAATAACAAGAGAGTAATATGTTTTGCTAAAAATACATAATTGAATAGTAGGTTAAAAATAATGTATGTGGCGAAAAAGGAGCTAAATATAGAAGTGATAATCTATTGTATAGGAACGAAATTGTCATGATAAATTTGTAACTGGCAGTTGACAATTGAGCCTTATATGTGCAACGAGTGCGCTGTGAACATTAATGAAATTGTTATTAAACTATTTTTTTGTTTTGGTTAAAACTAATTGTTGAAAAGTGGAGAAATACAAAATGTATGTGGTGAAAGAGTTTATTTAAAATTTTGTATATAAAAAAAAAAAAAAAATTGATGTATAAGCTACTATATTTGGCATTAAAAAATATTTTGTTGGGACGAAAGAATAATGTTTGAAGTATTTTGAGGAATCTAGCATAATGTAACTGTAAAATCTTTGTGATTTTTGGAATGTGGACTGTTATACTCTTCTTCATTTTCGCTGGCTAGGATATGTGTATTTTAGTGCTAATTGGAAGAAGCATTGTGTTGAAAACATATACGGTATGCCTAACATTTTTGAAATGATAATATCTAAATCTGTTTTTCCAGTTGCAGTCTTATTTATTTCGAAGGTTTCATTTTGGTTTATGAATATTCCGTCTTTCTCATTTGATGCCAGGAATATTGGTTCAGAGGATTTTGTTATGGTAAGATTACATTTTTACACTATACAGTGGAATGAACTCGGTTGGGTGTATGCTGTCGATTCCTGATCCAAAGTAAAAAATGAATCCAGAAAGCCTGAATCTTTAGAGTATGGGAGTGATTATACCCCCAGCACCAATCAATTCATGCTTCAAATTATGTTAAGAAAACACATTTCGGAAATGTTAAGTTCCATATTTCATTTCCCTATAAAAGGAAGATCATTCTTTATGCTTGAAGTAGCATACCGAGTCTTGTCAATCTCATTGTCCTTCATTTCTAGGATACATGTTAATCCACTTGTTTGTTGCATTTCCTAACAAAAATTTGCCTTAAAAAAAAATATTATTTGTAAAAGACCTCCAATTTACAAATTTGGCCCTATTTTAGGCTGTTATATGTATTAATTAAGTTTAAAGCTAATCCGTTCGTATGTCACTGTTTACTATAATTTGCATCACATTAGTGCATTTCGTTTGTTTCCCCTTATACATTCTTTTCACTTGTTTATTTACTATAATTTGCATCACATTATTGATGCCTAATCATTGCAAACCTTTCTGAATTTATTATTTCTCCATTATACAAGACTGCTACTGTACTTGCTGTCCCCTGATGGCTTTCCTAATATCGTTCAAGCTGGTGGTATCAGAATTGCTTGGAAATAATATTCGAAACAGTTTTTCCATACCACCAGGTTCAAATGCGTTGCAAAGTTCTTTGGCCCTTCCCAAATTGTAACTTTTATGTAGTCTTAATTAATTGTTATATGATACTACACAGCATTCTATGATTTACTGTGTCTCTTCAGCTAATAATTCTTTATAGAAAAAATAAAATATGATTATATTATGATTCGGTTAATTCAATGACGCTAAATAATACAACAACTGTATATTTCTCGTATGGAGTACGACTTTTCACTAGTAATAATATATAAATGGATATTGAATGAGAATTGTAGCATTTTAGAGAGATAAGATTTTAACTATAATGGATGCTAATAAAAGTCTATACCTCTGATTTTTCGAACTTGATCAACAAACAAGAACGATCTGAATCTCCAATATTTGAAACAAAGGTGGTGAGGTGTATCCTCGATGCTTAATTTAGCGAAGAGAGAAAATATTAAACATAAAGTTATGAGAAGAATAATTGTGTACATGAATACTTATCGAAAGCCTTGTGTTTATAGGGATAGGTAGTACCTGGGTAGTTGAGATACTCAGAAGTTCCATTAATAGGTGTAAGAGTCTTGACAATAGTATCCAAAAAAAGTTGTGGAACTATAGTGATTATGTTAAACTAGGTATGCTTCCGGATCACTCCTACCCTTGAATGACGGAATTGTCATTTTGATGTTGCTCATACTACCATCCATCCTATCGCCACCAAGATCTCTATCCCTTCTTCCATGCCTAATTACTCTATCCACAATTACCCCATCGTCAAAATCACTACCTTCTTCATTCTCATCGACCCCCTCTACTCTACGACCTTGCCCACCTTGCCTGCGGGCATTAGGCACTTCCCGAGGTTGCTCAAGCCTTTCTAGCCTACCTATCACATCCCCAAACAACTGCTCAAACCGTTGTACCATCTCTTTCGTCATGTTGACTCGATCGTTGTTTTTTGTAATAGCAGATTGTTCAGACATCCTAAAACTAAATATTATATGCCTCACGTGTATTTCGCTCGTGTATCACTCAAATTTGACTTTTACCCTCTATTGATCTCACCTCTCTACCTTTTTCCACTCAATTGCTTTAACCCCAATTGCTTCAAAGAACGAACCCGAACTCAAACAAGTTTAAGCCCGAATGATTCAAATCGAGTAAGAGTGAGAATTCTATGAACTGTTTGGAAAACTTGAAGAAGACCTTTAGAGAATGGAATTTGACTCGATATAGAACTTGACACTTTTATGGAAACTAGGATTGAGTGAAGAATATATTTCTTTGAAATCAAATAACTGCTATTGTAATTGGACTGAGAATTTTCATTTTTTTTTTTTAGATTTCTCGAAAATTCAACTTTGAGAAAGACGAAACAAACGAAATTTAATTTGGATAACAAACGAAGGAAATAACGACTATTGAATTTTTTGTGACACTTTTTGGATTAAAGACTCAAGAACTGGAAGAACACGAAAAAAAGATTAAAGAAGACTCAAGAAAACAAAACAAAGATATAACCTTGATTTTTGGAGCATAAGCTCTGATACCAGATGATGCAAACCACGTAGCAATTGTAGCTACGCAACCCACAAATTATTGGAATCGACCCAAGAACGCCAAAGAACCACGATTTAGAGATTGATTCAAATTAATTGAACCAAGCAACCAACACAATCAATAGATATGTTGACCTCTTGATCACAATGAAAATAAATCTCACCCAAGATTTGAACAAACAAGATTAACTCGCAAGTTCGGATTTTATTCAATAAAGAATAAAGTATGAAAGCAAATTGCCTCTCAATAATAATATCAAAGTTGTGTTTTGAATAATGAAAATTACATCCCTATAAATAGGGTCAAAAACTAGGTTAAGAGTTCTAATTAAACAAGGAAACAAATACCAAAAAAATAAGGAAATAATTAAAATCCTAAAATCACGCGTATATGAATTTACGGCCGTGACTAATTTCCTTACGGCCGTAAGACTCATTCTGTTTCACCGTTACGGCCGTGAGACTCTTTTTACGGCCGTAAGCCTTAATTCTGAAATTCCTGTTTTTGATCCGATGCTGCGTTACGGCCGTGAATAATATTAGTTACGGCCGTAAGTCCAATTTCTTCAAAAATTCAGTTTTCAGCAGTAGGTTGGTTACGGCCGTGAGAGTTATGAATTACGGCCGTAATTCTTGAAATTTGGAAATCTTCTTCGACGACTTGAATGAGGTTGATCCACTCGTCGTTTTGGCTCGGTCCCAACATGGAACTTGCTTCTGTCGATGACACGAACATTGTTTTGGCCATTGTTTCTTGAACTAACTTGTCCATTGCTTCCTTAGCCTTCTTTGTCTGCAATCGAGTCATCGGCCCTCCTCGGATCTTCAACGGATCTTTGTGCGGGCTTGTATCCGTGGTCTGGATCACATCATCCCCTCCCTCTTCGAAAGGATTCGACCTCGAATCTGTACCTGCATCAAACGGAGATAGATCAGAAACATTAAATGAAGCCGAAACATTATACTCACCAGGAAGATCTAATTTATAGGCATTGTTGTTGATCCTTTCAATCACTTGGAATGGACCATCTCCTCGCGGTTGTAACTTTGACTTGCGTTGTTCTGGAAACCGGTCCTTTCTCAAATGTACCCAAACCCAATCACCGGGTTCAAATATGATGCCGTTTCTTCCTTTGTTAACCTGCAAAGCATAATGTTCATTTTTCTTTTCAATAGCCAAAATTTCGCAGCTATATTCCATAATTAGATGCCCCCAAAAAATTGCTACAAACTCTGTTGCCAAGTGAAAGAAGCTAAAGTGTTTGTTAAGCACTCCTTCCGGAAATAGCTTCTCCAACTAGCAGATAGATGTAGCCTGATATGGATCTTCTACTGTTTTGGTATCTAGCAAAAATCGGAATCATAATACCATATGATCTCCAACTGATCCGATTTTCTGTATGTGAGCATGTAATCTTTAGTTCTCTTTAAGTACCTCATAACCCATGTTTGGCTGCTTTCCAAATGATCCATCCCAGGGTTACTTAAATATCTCCTTAGTATCCCAATAATGTATGCAATATCCAAACGCATACAAACTTGAGCATACATCAAACTCCCTATAGCTGAACTATATGGGATCCTCTGCATTTCTTTAACTCAAGATAACTTTTCGGGCATTAGTTGAGACTAAATTGTCTCCCTTAACAATATAAGGGCGTCCCCTGATTTACTATTTTGCATGCCAAACCTCTTAAGTACTTTATCGATATAGCCCTTTGTGACAATCAAAGAATACCCCAAGAGCAATCCCGGTGTATTTGAATCCCTAATACAAAAGAGATGTCACAAAGATTTTTAATCTCAAAATTTCTTGACAAAAAATCTCATAGTTTTATGTGACATGTCTATATCATTGGTGGCAAGCAATAATCAACATAGAAAATCAGGAAAATACACTTACTCCCACTAAACTTGTAATACACACAACCATCAACAACATTAATTTCAAAACCAAATGAGATAATTGCTTGATGAAATTTGTATTACCCTTAATGAGAAGCTAGCTTGAGCACATAAATGGATTTCTTTAATTTGCAAACCGTCTCATCAATGTCTCCATTGAGAAACGTCGTCTTAACATCCATTTGATGTAACTCAAGGTCAAAATGTGCAACAACCTGACTTTCCTGAAAGAGTCTTTCATTGAAATCGAAGAGAAAGTCTCTTTATAATCAATTCCTTCATTCTGTGTAAAGCCCTTAGATACAAGACGAACTTTATATCTTTCCACATTACCTTTCGAATCCCTCTTGGTTTAAAAATCCATTTAAGACCAATGAGCTTCGCACCTTCTGGTAATGGGACAAGATCCCAAACTTTATTTTCTTGCATATGCTTATACTCCTTATTTATGACATCAATCCACTTCTGAGAGTTAGAACCCTGCATGGCCTGATGGAATTGATTGGACCATCTTCCACCATTCAATTATTTCCTTATGTTCTTGAAAAAATACTATTTAAATTATCCGAAATAGCATTTTTTCCCTTTCTCTCGTGGATCTCCTTAATGGCTTTAGTTATTGAGGTTGTTGAGTTTGTACTTCTGAAATTTACCTTATTTTGGATGGGAGGTTCTTCAACATTGTCTAGTTGAGGTTCCGGATATGCTTCTTGATCAATGACATGCATAGAAACTTGCACATTGTCAAAAGCAATAGTAGGAATCGAAACCGATCCTTCCTCAACTTCTTCCTTAAAGACAATATATCTAACCTTAATCTCCCCCCAAACTCAACATCCTCAAGAAATGTTGCATTTCCCGTTTCAAAAGTTTACTTAAGTGTGGGATCATAAAATTAATAGCCCCTTAAACCCTCAGAATAACCAATAAAGTAGCTGCTTACTGTTTTGGAGTCCAATTTCTTTATGTGGCCTATAAGGCCTAGCCTTAACTGGACATCCCCAAATGTGGAAATACTTTAGACTAGGTTTTCTGCCTGTCAAAAGCTCTTAAGGTATTTTAGCAGCAGTTTTAATTGGTACTATATACTATCTTTCTTCAAATGTCCAGATTTCTGACAAAAGAAACAACCCTTAATGTGTTTATGTGGTTTCTTTTGTTCTGAACCTTTAGCAATTTTACGTTCTTTATTTGTTTTCTTACCCTTATCTTTAGAGGTGTTTGAAAAGTGAACACTTTCAGTTCTGTCCTGCTTCAACTTTTCTTCCTCTTGCACACAAAATAGAATGAGCTCATTTAGAGTTCATTTCTCCCTTTGATAGTTACAACTGACCTTAAATTGATTGAATTGTGCAAGAAGCTTGCACACTATGAAATGACCTCATTGAGAGTCCATTTCTACTTTGACAGTTATAACTAACCTTAAATTAACTATATTGTGCAGGAAGCAATATCAATACCAAATGCACGAGCAAGTCATTAGACAAGTCGAGGTTTAGTTCCTTAAGTTTTGAAGCAGTGTGAGACATCTACATGATGTACTCCCTTATTTTCCCATTACGTTTATACTTTATTGAAATCAAGCTTTGCATAAGTGTGCTTGTTTCAGCCTTATCGTTTTTCGCAAAACGTTTCTTAATTTCGAAAGGCAATTCATTGGCATCATTTACCTCCTCAGATACTATGCCACTAAAGGCTTCCGGAATGCCGCACTTAATGATCATGAGACTCACGTAATTTAAGCAATCTCACTTCTCAAAGTTCCTCATTTGATTAGATGAACTTTCATCCGTAAGAGGAGCAGGTTGCTCAATCCTTAGTACACGGTCTAGATCCATGCAGCCAACGAAAAGTTAATGTTCTTGTTTTGATCCTTGAAGTTTGTTCCATAAATACAGGGATTAAATTTGAGCTTGTAGATATACTAATAACAAAATTCGAAACTGAATAGAGAACACTTAAACAAAATAGCTCACATTAGTACCTTATTATGCAAATCATACATTCAAATAATGGTAGGGCCCATTACAAGATACCTAGCACAACATCAATATTTAGTCTTTGGACAGAAATATTAACTTGTAAGTGGTACTCTTGGTGTAGTGATCAAACACTGACAGTAAACCTTTCTTTGGACCGATTTATTGATCACACGTAAAACCAAATAACCGTCACGTATTTATCACCACAAGTTCATGTGAAATTCGGGCCAAATATTGACCTTCCTTTGGGCCGATCAATATCCGCATGAAATAACATACAAACACCTAATTTTCCCTTGGAGTAGTGATCAAACACTGGAAATAAGACATGTTAACCAATAAACCTTTCTTTGGACCGATTTATTGGTCGCATGTTAAACCAAATAATTGCCACGTGTTTATCACCACAGGTGCATGTGAAATTCGAGCCAAATATTGACCTTTCTTTGGGCCGATCAACATCCGCAATGAACAACACACACACAAATACCTTCTAATATTCAAAGTTAATTAATATCCACAAGAGAGGTTGCTTTGGTAACATGTTGCTTCAACTAACTTATTTTCGAATATTATATCTCTCAAAAGATTCCGATGTACCAAGATTTGAAATTGAAATCCGTTGATTTGCATCTATATTTGACTTTAGGATTTGAATTTTAGAATTCAAAACTTTAGAATAAAGCAATCCTTAAGTTGAGAGAGTCAATTGCAATATTCTTAAACTTTAGGTGGTCAATTATGTAAAATTTTAAGCTTGAAGGACTTAAATTATAATTTTCCCAAAACCTTATTGGCCAATTTAGAGAAATTCCAAACTTTAGGTCCCAATTTGAAGGAAAATCAAACTTTAGATGTCCAAAATATTGAATTTGGAAACTTTAAGGACTTAATTAGAAAATCTTCAAACTTTAAGGGACCAAATTAGAGAATTTCAGAACTTTAGGTGCTGTATTAGAAAATTTTCAAACCTTAGGCGACTGAATTAGAAAATTTTCAAACTATAGGAGCCAAAGTAGGAAATTTCAAAACTTTAGGGGACTGAATTAGAGAATTTTCAAGCTTTAAGGACCAGTTTTGAAAATTCTCAAACATTAGGGGCTGGATTAGAAAATTTTCAAACTTCAGGGGCTGAAATATAAAATCAGGAACTTTTATAACCCCAACTTTAATAATTTATAACCTTTGGGGCTTATTTATAAAAATCCAGAACTTGAAATGCCAACTTAATTAATTTCACAAATTTAGGGGCTGACTTCATAAAATTCAGAACTTGAAGGGCTAACTTAAATTATTTTGTAACTTTAGGATTTAAGTTTTATATCACACAACCAAAGAGGACCTGAGATGCAAATTAAAAAAATTCAAAAATTGCACTATGGTCCCTGAAGGCTTCAAATTTCCAACCAATAGTCCCTGTCCCAAAATCGATTACAGCAGCTACTAGGGTTTCAATTGAACCTAGTCGCCGCCTCAAAAAATCAGAGAACGAGGCGCACTAACGGTACGGCTTCATCTCCACCGAGCGGCGCCCGCTGACGCCGCGACTGCAGCCTCTTTCGCTGCTCCTGCAGTGCCGCGCGCAGCCAATCGCGGCGCTGCACGCCTGCGCATACCATAGCAGAGGAACCACTCACACAAGTGGCGCCCCGGCTGCACTTCACGCGGTGCCCATTACCGGCGGTTCCTCAACCATACCCAACATCATTCATACACGATACATTACAAATTCACAGCCAAAAATGTCAGCAAAGTTTTCACAATCCATACCCAATGTGTATATTCATCTGAATTCATACCTGATTTCGAAAAGTATGTATGGACAGATTCTATACAATAAATTTGAATCTATAAATCACAGATGAAAATGAACCCATATTCATGTTTCATGTTTTGAAATCTCAAAAATGTTTCATGTTTTGAAATCTCAAAAATTCGACCATAATCATTATGCCAAATTCAGCATGTATATACATATGAAAATGAACCCATATTCAAACGACCCAAATTTAATTTACCCAAAAATCACGTATTAAGGCAGTAGACATTTTATAGATTTTCCAAATCCAAAATTCGTATTATGAAACACGGATCTGATAATTCAACTTGATGATTGGCTCTGATACCACTTGTTAGAAAATTTATGACAGATAATAATTTATCTATAATCCAAAATCATCATGCTGAATTATCAAGAATTAAATAAGTGAAGCGGAAGCGTACCTTAATCAAATATGATTCTCGATGAACGATTCGACGGTTGGATCTTCCAAATCAATACGTAGTCCTTATTTTCTCTCTGATGATGGGATGTCAAAAAGAATGAACAGTACGTAGGATTCAGGGACCATAACCGACTTTATATACTGAATTGCCAGTTAACCTAATCCGGCCCATCATGAATTAGGTAATGGCCTGGTATCTACACATAAAAGCCCATACATTAATTAGATGCATTAAAGCCCAATATACCAAATCCTTATTAGATCACTTTAAATGAGCTTAACCAAATTTGATAATCTTTTATTCAATACACAATAATTCACATATAAGCCCACACGATTGATTAAAATCCTTACAATAGTTACCTGAAGAGTTAGGTAATTCCCTTATCCCCATGACTGTGCACATAGATTCTAGACCCTGGGCTCGGGATGAGAATCCCTTGTCCTTAACTTATCCCGACATTCATTGTGCTTACAATAAGCACAAGGTAATTGAGATAGCTAGAGAGTTAGGGCTAATACCCATGTGTGATGTCAGGGCCCCTGGGTTTGAGGATGGGCAGTAAAGGATCGGGACAATGATTTTATAGTTTTTAGAAATGCGTTAAAGACTGGGTTTAGGTGGCCTATTCACCCATTCTTACTTGAGTTCCTCATCGAGCACTCCATGTGCTGGGGCAATTAGTGCAAAGCGGGTGGAGGATGCTTGTGAACTTCTTTTAGCATGTAGGTATTTATCCATAATCCTAGCCTAGACATCCATAGGATGGTTTTCGAGCACAAGAAACTCCCTCACTTTACCTGCTTCATGTACTTGAGATACTTAGAAGTTCCATTAGGTGTAGGAGTCTTAACAATGGAATCTGAATGGCGTTTTGGGACTACAATGGCTATGTTAGATTAGGACTTGCAGGCTGATCAGAGTCCTGCTGAAAATAGGAGGGTGGCCTTTGCCTGAAAATGCGAGACCTCGGGTCTGTGATGGAATAGCAAACCCAGACTTATAGAGCCCTAAATACTACAGTTTACCCTAAGGGTCAAAAGTATATTCGGGGTATAAGGGTGCTCAGGTCCATGATACATCCACGGGGTATCATGTTGGTTGATGGGACAATGTTCCATGTGATAGGGTTCGAGGATCAGATTAGTGATCGGGTGTTGCAATTTTGTGCACATCACTGCTTAAATCATGTATAATACAGATTACAACATATGAAGCACGTTCCAATATGAAAAGGCACTAATATAAATAAAGATGAAAGAGCATGTATGGATAAGATAGGCGAGAGTAATTTTGTAAGAAATCAAAGTTGTTGACCTTATTCTTCAAAAAGAAAAGAAAAGAATAAATAAATAAATGAGATGGACAATCGAAGACTTCCATTCCATACATATATTAAAATAGAAGTAGAGAGAGAGAAACATTAAACGTTTTTTTTCCTTCAAAATGTACTTCTAAATTTTGGAAATAAAAAACTAAAATAAAATATACTATAATAAAACAAAATAAAAATATGTCTATATTAATTTCGTATTTAAATTTGTGCTGATTAATATAATTTTAATTTGTAATGTCGTATTTATTTCGTGTAGATAAACATGAATGAAAAATGTTTTGTTTGTAAATAAATTTGTAGAAAATACTTAAACCTTCGTTTGAAAGCTATGCTTTTGTTTATAAACAAAAATATTGTTATTTTATTTTTGAGATGTGTTGTTGAAAAGTGGCTTCAAAAAATGTATATAGTTGAAAAGTTGGTTTGATAATATGCATAGTTAAAAAATGGCTAAAAAATAAGTTGTTTGTAAATAATTTTATAGACAAAATTACTGAACTGATGATAATATTTTTATTCATTCTTATAATATTTTCGATATAATTTTTTGATCTCCCACGTTGTTCAATTGTCTATCATGATAATTGGTGATATAAAGATTAGAATCTCCTAATTTTAATTAGTTTTGGACACGTTGCATTTCCTGTTTTTATTAGTTTTGTCTTTTTTTTTTTTTTAAGTTTTGAATTCGATAATATTTTGTATTAAAATATTTTTGTACTACGTTTTTATTTGATATGATTGTATATATAATTAATACATTTTCATAAATTTTGTATCAAAAACATATTTTCGTGCATCGCACTGATGAAAATTCTGGTTTTTGTTCAAATAAAAGTTTGTTATAATAAATAAATAAATATATATATATATATACAGTAGCGGATCCAGGATTTCACGTTGTACCGAGCTGGACTCTAAAAGTTGTGGGGGGGAGGCCCCCCTCCCGGGGGTTCGGGGGCGGAGCCCCCGAAATTTTTTTTTTACTAAGAGGATTGAAATCAAGAATATTGAGTACCAAATCTAATATAAGGAAAATCATAAATAATAATACATCAAAAATCCAATATATATAATCAATATATAACTTGAATCACTATTACACTTGAATCTTCAAACAAAGTTAATTACATTCTAAGCCTAAAAACACATTCTAATCCTAAAAACACATTTACATAATATTAATATCATTTTTCACAAATCACATTTACATAATATTAATATCATTTTTCACAAATCACATTCTAAAACATACATAATATTAATATCATTTTTCACAAAACACATTTACATTCTAAGTCTAAAAAAAAAAAAAAAAAGGACCGAACTACAGTCCAGTACGGGCGTAGCCTAGATCCGCCCCTGTATATATATATATAGGAATTATCTGGATATATAAAAAGAATTGCATGGACTAAACTACGAGTGTGTAACAGTCAAACAATTCTATGGCATAATTCAAGCTAGGATTCGGAATTAATGTTGGACCGTGGGTTGGTAGTGGATGAGAGAGGTGACGGTGTTGCATGATTTCCTTACGGGAAGTGTACGGATGTTCTAGTAATATAATGAATTATTAGTCCAAGTATTGTATCAACGAGAATTAAGTAAATTGTAATTTTAGATTATCAACATTAACTAGAACTAGGAAAATCAGTTTCTGTTTTAATTTTATCTAATAAAATAACTCCTTCTAATAACTCCCCACAATGACAAACTTAACTACCCATGTTCTTCGAATGTCTTTGATGGTTCGTGATAAGTACATTTTATACACTTATTTAGCTACTAAAATTAAGCAATTAAATCTTTGTTTTGTAAAGTCTCTACTTAATTTATTGCAAGTTGTGATTATTTTTGTTTTCAACCCAAATTCAAGATAAATGGAAGGCGAATCAAAACCAAATAAAGTACATTGTGAACTAAGTTGTACAATGATGCGTGTCATGATATGATAAGTGCTTTATTAGCACATATTTAATTCACTTATTATCTTATTTTGTTATTGGTTTGATCCTATTGAAGCATCATTTAATGCATTTTCAATTATTGTGCTATGTAATATCGCAAAGAACAAAAAGGAAGGAAACATGACCAAAGAAATACCAAATATCAAGAAGTAAACTTCAAGGACATAATCAAAGAGCTCCAAATAATTAATGGCAAGTGGGAAGAAGATTAGATGCAAAAATTATGGTCAAAGAAGGTTTGGAATGAAGTTGGAAATCAAAAACCCGCAAGGATTGTGATCATGAATTTTAGTCATAGATTGAAGCTCAATTTTCTCATAAAATACTTTCTAATTTGGGAAGAGCTATTTCACAAAGAATTGTAGATATTTGAGTTTTATTTCCAACACAACTTGAATCACCACAATCGGACTTCAGGAGAGAAAGTTATGACCAAAACATCGAGCACAGACGCTTCTCGACAGAAATACACTTACGGCCGTAAAAGATAGAGTTACGGCCGTAACTTCCAAATTCCGAAAATTTTCAGTAGCTAACTTACGGACGTGATAAGGAAATTTATGGCCGTAACTTGCTCGCCAAGGAATTTCCTTATCTGATTCAAGGTCTATCTTTGGTATATCTTTGGGGTAAAGCTAGGGCACGATTTTGAGAGTATTAAAAGAGCAAAATCACCACAAAAAGGAGGCTGGACATTGAGGAAAATTGAGAGAAAAATATAGAGCATTCTTTGGAGATTTTCAAGCCAAAGAACATCAACAACAATGGAATTCATGAAGCAACTTGAAGAATCTACCACAATCATGCTAGGCTAAATTTTATGTCTTGTTCAAAGGGGAAGTTGTGTTAACTTGATTATGCTATTTTCTTTTCCTACAAATTAGTAGCGTGAATTTATTCATTTATTTCAATTGTTGGATTATTATGTTTTGAATGTTCGATTGAGTTTATTTTATTAATAGTTTAATTTGGCCAATTGGATTATTGATCTTTGAATTCATGAATATGCTATGTTTAGATTCTTGATCCGTAATTGTCATTGAATCTTTACTTTAGTAGCAAATAAATCTCTTGCAGGTTTAGTAATAATTCAACTTGGATTGATTAATTCGAGCTCGTGTAATTAACGATCCAATTCAATCTATTCTTCTAAATTTTCATACTAGTCGTGCATTAAATCCTAAGAGCTTGTTTAGGATTGTCTGTGGCTAGAATTGGTTCGAAGAGCTTGTTTTGAATCAATATACATAAGGAAGAATTTAGATAACCAGAGCTCGTTGATTGTTTATGATTGATAATTGAATAGGGATATAAACACGTTACAAGGAAAAGTATAACATTAATTAAGGGCACAACCGAACCCGAGAACAAGATTTCTTCTTATATTATTTCTCTAGTCATATTTAATTGTTTATTTTTATGCATATTTTTTATTCAAGCAATTTCAAACAACAAACCCCCCATTCCATTTTAGTTGATCGAACAACTAAAATTAGTTTCCGTTCCTCGTGGGATCGACCCTTACCCTCACTACTACATTATTAATTAATATTTAGCGAGTAAGGAATTATTTATTATTTTGGTGCATTGCGACACGCATCAAATTTTTGGCGCCGTTGCCGGTGAACGGTCAACCAATTTAGTTGTTTAGTTAATTAGAATTTTATTTTTTTTTTCTGCATTTTATTTTATTAATTTTATTTTCACTTTATTTATATGATTTTTCAAAAAAAAAAAAAAAAAAATTCTTGCCTGTCTACTTCTTACTTTTTTGTGTAAAACTCGATCAACTAATTTTGAATTTTTTTATTTTGACCCAGAAATCGAGAGAACTTTTCAACAGTAAAGAAGAACATCACAACCAATGGCAGTAGCTAACAATAATCTGATTCTCAAGCAACTAATTACCTCGGATGTTGCTCAACAACCGCTATGCATCACTTTTCCGGCAGTGGAAGAAGGCAGAACTTTTGAGCTAAAATCCGGACTGATCCATCTTCTGCCAACTTTCTGAGGACATCCCGGTGAGGACCCATATAGACACCTTAAAGAATTTCATATAGTATGCGACAGTATGAGGCCAACGGGCATTACCGAGGAGCAAATAAAAATGAGAGCTTTCCCATTCTCATTGAAAGATGCCCCCACAGACTGGCTTTATTGTCTTCCGTCTGGAACAGTCACTACTTGGAATGACATGAAGAGGCTTTTCTTGGAGAAGTACTTTCCTGCATCAAGAGCTGGGACGATCAGAAAGGAAATATGTGGGATGCGCCAAAACAATGGTGAATCATTATATGAGTATTGGGAGCGCTTCAAAAAGCTCATCTCGAGCTGCCCCCATCATCAGATCTGTTAGCAACTCTTGGTGCAATATTTTTATGAAGGACTGCTGCCGATGGACAGTAGTATAATAGATGTCGCAAGTGGAGGTGCGCTAATGGACAAAACACCGGAAGAGGCGAGAGCCCTGATTTCTAATATGGCTGAGAACACTCAACAGTTCAACTCCAACAGGGATATGCAAGTTCGGCGCGTGAATGAGGTAAGTAGTTCCAATATTGAAAGTCTATTGTTTGAACTAACAAATCTTGTTAAACAACTTGCTGTAGGGATTGTAGGGAAGGCACAACAGGTCAAAGCTTGTGGGATATGTGCAAACTTTGGACATCCAACAGATACTTGTCCGGTGTTACAAGAGGGAAATGGTGAACAAGCAAATGCTGCAGAGGGTTTCCCGTTTCCAAGACAGCAGTACAATCCATACTCCAATACCTATAACCCTGGATGGAGAGATCACCTAAATCTGAGTTATGGAAATAACAAGTACCTGGTCTTCACCTCCAACAAACCTCAAGGGCATTTCCAACAATAAGGAAATTTCCATTCACAGGGGCAGTATCAACAAAGGCCCCAGAACTCAGGTATCTCCCTTGAAGACATGGTTAAAACCTTGGCATCTAACACACTTCAATTTCAACAAGACACCAAGTCTAGCATTCAAAATCTGGAAAACCAAATGGGTCAAATGGCTACTGCCATCAACAGACTTGAGGCACAAACCGGAGGAAAGCTACCATCTCAACCTGAAGTAAATCCAAAGAATGTGAGTGCAATTACTCTCCGAGGTGGAAAAGAGCTTGAAGAACCGCAACTGAAACCTACCGCAATCGAAGAGAAGGAAGTTGAGGGAAGGGAAGTCGGGAAGAACGACATCACCTCAAAAAGCTCGTAGGTAAAAACAGATTCCACTTTAAATGTTAAATTGACTCCACCTCCTTTTCCTAGCAGGATAGCAAAGGCGAACAAGGAAAGCAAGGGGAAAGAAATCCTGGAGATGTTCAAGAAAGTGGAAGTCAACATTCCATTGTTGGATGCAATCAAGCAAGTACCCCGATACGCAAAGTTCCTGAAGGAGCTATGCACCAACAAACGGAAATTGAAGGGGAATGAGAAGGTGATGATGGGAGAAAATGTTTCTGCATTATTTCAAAGGAAATTACCTCCAAAATGCAAGGATCCTGGTATGTTTACAATCCCTTATATAATAGGTGAAACTAAATTTGAAAAGGCCTTGATAGATTTGGGAGCGTCAATTAATGTAATGCTTAGGTCCACATATGCCTCTTTAAAACTGGCCAATTTAACTGAAACGAATGTCATAATTCAATTAGCTGATCGCTCTAACGCCTATCCGGATGGGGTAGTTGAGGATGTGCTAGTGCAAGTAGGAGGGTTAGTGTTCCCGGCTGATTTTTATGTGTTAGACATGAATAATGATCACTCTCCCAACTCCACTCCTATTTTGTTAGGTAGACCATTTCTAAAGACATCTAAGACCAAGATAGATGTCAGTAGTGGCACACTCACCATGGAATTTGATGGTGAAATGATTCAGTTTAATATTTATGATTCCTTGAACGTTCTTGATGATGCTAACTCAATTAATTCTACTTTTATTAGTGATTCTCCCGTGCAGGAAGTTGTTGCTATGTTTAATGATTATCCAAAGTTACCGTAATCAGGTAATTTCTCTGAGGTCGCATCACCAGTTTCTGATGAGAAGCTTTTGCCCCCTATTTTGCAGGTCGTAATGAAGAGCATGAAAAAGAAGTTGAGCTTTGGAAATCCACCTAATCCAGGTTGAAGGAGGAAACAACAAGTCTAGCCAAAGACAATAAACAAAAGCGCTGCTCGGGAGGCAACCCGAGAGGGGAGTTTCTTTACTCCCTCAAATTGTTATTTTTTTATTTTCATTTTTGTCATTTTTCTTATTAGTTAATTTCATTCACAAAAAGAAAAAAAAAATTCAGTGGCCTTGTTACGGCCGTAAGTTAAAACTTTACGGTCGTAACTCTACTCCATCGAATTTATCCAGAGGCCTAATTTCGGCCGTAACTATATTGTTTACGGCCGTAGTTGATTCTTTCAACTTTTTTTTTTCAGATTGTTACTTACGGCCGTAATTATCAAAAAAAAAAAAAAAAAAAACATGTCATTTCTTCTGATTCCATTCACATTCCCCTATTTTGTTTTATATTGTCACGCTCCACATTGAGGACAATGTGGAATTCAAGTGTGGAGGGGATGATTATCTATTATCTTTTGTTATCCCTATTTTATTCATCTTCATTCAGTTTTTTTTGTTAGTTAGCTTTAATTGTGCTTAGACCCACATTTTGGTATAATAGGAAGCGGCCTCACTTATGATTATTTTTGAACTACCAACTTCCTAAATTGCATAATCCGACAAACAATGAGCACATAGAGATGAATTTTTCAATAATTTCTGAATTAGTTTGAAAATGGGGACAAATTGAAAAATTTCTGCAACCTAATTAAGTCAAACCAAAATTGATATGACAAAACAACACCCCGAGTAACTCCATTCTAACCTTGTCCACTAGATTTTCAGTTCGGAACCAAGACTGAGCAATGACCTATACTCATAATTGGATGGGAGGAACACACATAAACCATAATTTGTGAGCTTTTGAGCCTATGAGATTCTTTTACTCTTTATATTAAGCTCTTATTTCCTTGATGTGTGTCCTGCATGGTTGATTTGTTCTTGGATTTGCTTTTCTGTACATGCCGTTGTAGCTTCTTGGCTCAAGTACAAAATATAGTAAAGGCATTAGGTTAAACCAAATTTGACCTGCTAAAAGGTCCTACCATGATACATGTACCAATAGAAGCCCTTTTGAGCCTTAGCCTTTCCTTGAAATTTTGATGCCACGCTACAAGCCACGAATACCATTTCTTTTGCACTGTCTCTGTTTTGAACCCATAGAGAAGGGATTCGCAAGCTTTTGTTGATTAAGGATCGTTCTGTGGTCTAAGTCTAAGAAGTTGCAATGAATATGTTGTGTTGAGCGACGGTTGTGTAATGGATTGAATTCAGGGGAATGTAATTCTATCTTGTACCAATTGGTGACTGCGTAATGATTTGAATAAAAGAGAAAAAGTTGCAGTCTATACTCGAAAAAAAAAGAGAAAGAGAAAAAGCAATAAAAAGGAAGTTTAGTCAAGAAAATTAGTAGTTGAGGAAGTCAAACACTCAACTTGTGAAAAAAAAAATTCAAGTGTGAACAAAGTTGGGTAGAGTTAAACAATGAAGTTTGTATTGAGAGTGAAGGAAGTAATGTCATTGTGAATTGACTTGGTTTGCGAAATTCCTTCTCGACTCAGCCTAAATAAGTCATTTTATCCTACCTGACCTGAAGCCCTGCTACAACCAAATAAAGACCTTTACTTTGCACTTGTGTTATTGTTGGCTCCGGTTATGACATTTGAGCAGTCTATGGTAATAGATTCTCCATGCAGTGAGTTGAGTGAAAATTCTCACCCTTATACACTTTGTGCGTAAAGAGAAATACCTAGTGAGGGTGTTAACTCCCACTACATATGCTTATGAGTGGTTTGAATTGCTTGGTCTATATTCTGTGCTTTCAAGTTGGCCAAAAACTAACACCCATGTAGTAAATCATTGATAGAGGTTAAAAGAGAACTCACGAGAGGTGGGAGGATACAAGCCACATTGGGAAATGAATTGGGCCGGGGGTATTGATTTTCAGTTCTGTTCAGAGGATATTGGATGATGCATCTCTTGCAAACACTAACACACTCCGGTTATGCAATTGAATTTTCATGCTAAAAGAGAAGTGGGCTGTAACCATGACTTTCCGATTGTAGGTCTATCTTTTTGTTTGAGTTATGTTTCTTTACTTTCACATCATTATTCGAGGACGAACAATGGTTTAAGTGTGGGGGGATTTCATAAGTGCTTTATTAGCACGTATTTAATTCACTTATTATCTTATTTTGTTATTGGTTTGATCCTATTGAAGCATCGTTTAATGCATTTTCAATTATTGTGCTATGTAAGATCGCAAAGAACAAAAAGGAAGGAAACAGGACCAAAGAAATACCAAAAATCAAGAAGTAAACTTCAAGGACATAATCAAAGAGCTCCAAATCAATAATGGCACGTGGGAAGAAGATTAGTTGCAAAAATTATGGTCAAAGAAGGTTTGGAATGAAGTTGGAAATCAAAAACCCGCAAGGATTGTGATCATGAATTTTAGTCATAGATTGAAGCTCAATTTTGTCATAGAATACTTTCTAATTTGGGAAGAGCTATTTCAAAAAGAATTGTAGATATTTGAGTTTTTCTTTCCAACACAACTTGAATCACCACAATCGGACTTCGGGAGAGAAAGTTATGACCAAAACATCGAGCACAGGCGCTTCTCGGCAGAAATACACTTACGGTCGTAAAAGATAAAGTTACGGCCGTAACTTCCAAATTCAAAAAATTTTCAGTAGCTAACTTACGGCCGTGATAAGGAAAGTTACGGTCGTAACTTGCTCGCCAAGGAATTTCCTTATCTGATTCAAGGTCTATCTTTGGTATATCTTTGGGGTAAAGCTATGGCACGATTTTGGGAGTATTAAAAGAGCAAAATCACCACAAAAAGGAGGCTGGACATTGAGGAAAATTGAGAGAAAAATATAGAGCATTCTTTGGAGATTTTCAAGCCAAAGAACATCAACAACAATGGAATTCATGAAGCAACTTGAAGAATCTACCACAATCATGCTAGGCTAAATTTTATGTCTTGTTCAAAGGGGAGGTTGTGTTAACTTGATTATGTTATTTTCTTTTCCTACAAATTAGTAGCGTGAATTTATTCATTTATTTCAATTGTTGGATTATTATGTTTTGAATGTTCGATTGAGTTTATTTGATTAATAGTTTAATTTGGCTAATTGGATTATTGATCTTTGGATTCATGAATATGCTATGTTTAGATTCTTAATCCGTAATTGTCATTGAATCTTTACTTTAGTAGAAAATAAATCTCTTGCAGGTTTAGTAATAATTCAACTTGGATTGATTAATTCGAGCTCGTGTAATTAACGATCCAATTCAATCTATTCTTCTAAATTTTCATACTAGTCGTGCATTAAATCCTAAGAGCTTGTTTAGGATTGTCTGTAGCTAGAATTGGTTCGAAGAACTTGTTTTGAATCAATATACATAAGGAAGAATTTAGATAATCAGAGCTTGTTGATTATTTATGATTGATAATTGAATAGGGATATTAACACATTACAAGGAAAAGTATAACATTAATTAAGGGTACAACCGAACCCGAGAACAAGATTTCTTCTTATATTATTTCTCTAGTCATATTTAATTGTTTATTTTTATGCATATTTTTTATTCAAGCAATTTCAAACAACAAACCCCCCATTCCATTTTAGTTGATCGAACAACTAAAATTAGTTTCCTTCCTCGTGGGATCGATCCTTACTCTCACTACTACATTATTAATTAATGTTTAGCGAGTAAGGAATTATTTATTATTTTGGTGTATTACGACACGCATCACGATACACAAAAATAATAAATAATTCCTTACACGCTAAATATTATTTAATAATGTAGTAGTGAGAGTAAGGGTTGATCCCATGAGGAACGGAAACTAATTTTAGTTGTTCGATCAATTAGAATGGAATTTGGGGTTTGTTGTTTGAAATTTCTTGAATAAAAAATATGCATAAAAATAAACAATTAAATATGACTAGATAAATAATATAAGAAGAAATATTGTTCTCGGGTTCGGTTGTGCCCTTAATTAATGTTATACTTTTCCTTGTAACGTGTTTATATCCCTATTCAATTATCAATCATAAATAATAAACAAGCTCTGATTATCTAAATTATTCCTTATGTATATTGATTCAAAACAAGTTCTTCGAACCAATTCTAACCACGGACAATCCTAAACAAGCTCTTAGGATTTAATGCACGACTAGTATGAAAATCTAGAAGAATAGATTGAATTGGATCGTTAATTTCACAAGCTCAAAAATTAATCAATCCAAGTTGAATTATTACTAACGAGATTTATTTGCTACTAAAGTAAAGATTCAATGACAATTAAGGATCAAGAATCTAAACATAGCATATTCATGAATCCAAATATCAATAATCCAATTGGCCAAATTAAACTATTAATCAAATAAACTCAATTGAACATTCAAAATATAATAATCCAACAATTGAAATAAAGGAATAAATTCACGCTACTAATTTGTAGGAAAAGAAAATAACATAATCAAGTTAACACAACTTCCCCTTTGAACAAAATATGGAATTTAGCCTAGCATGGTTGTGATAGATTCTTCAAGTTGCTTCAAGTATTTCATTGTTGTTGATATTCTTGCGCTTGAAAATCTCCCAAGAATGCTCTATATTTTTCTCTCAATTTTCCTCAATGTCCAGCCTCCTTTTTGTGGTGATTTTGCTCATTTAATACTCCCAAAATCGTGCTCTAGCTTTACCTCAAAGATATACCAAAGATAGACCTTGAATCAGATAAGGAAATTTCTTGGTGAGAAAGTTACGGCCGTAACTTTCCTTATCGCAGCCGTGAGTGAGCTAGAGAAATTTTTCGGAATTTGGAAGTTACGGCCGTAACTTTGTCATTTACGGTCGTAAGTGCATTTCTGCCAAGAAGCGCCTATGCTCGATTTTTTTGTCATAACGTTCTGTCCCAAAGTCCGATTGTGGTGATTCAAGTTTTGTTGGAAAGAAAACCCAAATATCTACAATTCTTTCTGAAATAGCTCTTCCCAAATTCGAAATTCTTCTATGACAAAATTGAGCTTCAACCTATGACTAAAATTTATGATCACAATCCTTGGGGGTTTTTGATTTCCAACTTCACCCCAAACCTTCTTTGACCATAATTTTTGCATCTAATCTTCTTTCCACATGCCATTATTTATTTGGAACTCTTTGAATATGCCCTTGAACCTCACTTCTTGATTTTTTTTGGTCCTGTTTCCTTTCTTTTTTTTTCTTTTTGACCTTACATAGCACAATAAGTGAAAGTGCATTAAACGATACTTCAATAGGATCAAACAAATAACAAAATAAGATAATAAGTGAATTAAATACGTGCTACTAAAGCACTTATCAAATCCCCCACACTTAAATCATTGTTCGTCCTCGAATAATTGATAACGATCCGCAAGTGCACGGGTCGCGCAAGTAATAAAGTGGACGTGAGTCCAAGTATCGATTCCACAGAGATTGTGTTAAATTGTATTTTAGATTACTACCTTAACCGGAACTAGAGATTTGTTTTGATTTGAGAATTTTGATTTTGAAAACTAAAATAAAGATTAAACTAAAAAATTGACAAATTTGATTTTAAACGAATGAAAATAAATGCGTTAGAATTATGAATCCATTTTGACTCTATCATCCATATCTTAACCAATTATTTAAATACAATTCACGGGTTTTGAAAATCCATATTCCTAATGTTGTTAAAACTTCCTTTCGGACAACAATAACGTCTATTCCTACAAACAACCCAACTATATTTTTATATTGAATACAAATGTGCAAGAAAGCATTAAAAGAACTATGAATATTATAGCATATAACACAAAGCATAGGGGTATATTTCTATCCCCTATCGGACTTTGTGGCAATCGAAACAAGTCTAATGAAATCCTAATCTTTCGAACTTAAGAAATCACAACCTAAAATCATACAACTAGTGATCAAGTAATTGCATGATAGAAAAAACATAATTCAATTGCTCAAAATCATGAATTGCATAAATTAAATAATAGATTAAAATATGGAGTCAAGAAATCAAAACTTCATCACAATTCCAACACAATTAACCTAGCCTAGAAACATAATAGAAAATAAATAACAAGAGATATGAAAAGATGTAATCCAATTCATCTCCTTGCAATTGTATCTTCAGTCTTGATCTTGGGGTGGTTTGGATCCCTCGGCACTTCGACAGCGTTTTGGCATGAATTGAGCAAGTTGGGAATCCCCAATCTCGAGCCTTAGGTCTGGTATTTATAGATTTTCCCGAGAATTAGGTTAATTGAGGAGAAAACTGCTGAATTCCGCGCAAAAAGCCCAGTTGCGGCCCAGTCGGGACTACCGTGCGACCGCACGATTCAAAAGTGTGCGATCACAGCCTCGAAAAGCCAACCTTCCGTCGCCTGTTTTTTTGTTCGTGCGGCCGCACGCCTTGTTCAACCGTGCAGCCGCACGGTTGTACTTCCGGCTGCAATTTTTATCTTTTAAATTTTGCAACTTGGTCCTCATACTTTATTTCTCCTCCAGTCCCCATCTTCTGATTGAAAACAATTTGATCCTTATACTTCTGATTTCTTCCAAATTCGATTTTTTCTTCAAATTAGCTATTTGATTGACTACATTAATTCTTGATTTGCTCACTTTGACACTTTTTACATCCAATTGCTCAATTTTAGCTTCAATTCCTTTGTTTTCTTGACTTTGAGATTATTTCTGAAATGTTAACAAATAACACAAAATAAATAGCAAATACTCTAAAACAAACATATAAAATCCTACTTTTAGGATAGAAATAAGTGTATAAAATACACTTATCAATAATGATGTGAAAGAAAAGAAACATAACTCAAACAAAAAGATAGACCTTCAATCGAAAAGTCAAGGTTACAGCCCACTTCTCTTTTAGCATGAAAATTCAATTGCATAACCGGAGTGTGTTAGTGTGTGCAAGAGATGCATCATCCAGTATCCTCTGAATAGAAATGAATATCAATACCCCCGGCCCAATTCATTTCCCAATGTGGCTTGTATCCTCCCACCTCTCGTGAGTTCTCTCTTAACCTCTATCAATGATTTACTACATGGGTGTTAGTTTTTTTTTTTGGCCAACTTGAAAGCACAGAATATAGACCAAGCAATTCAAACCACTCATAAGCATATGTAATGGGAGTTAACACCCTCACTAGATATTTCTCTCTTCGCACAAAGTGTATAAGTGTGAGAATTTTCACTCAACTTACTGCATGGAGAATCTATTACCACAGACTGTTCAAATGTCAAAACTGGAGCCAACAATAACACAAGTGCAAAGTAAAGGTCTTTATTTGGTTGTAACGGGGCTTCGGGCCAGGTAGAATAAAAGGGCATATTTAGGCTGAGTCGAGAAGTAATTTCGCAAACCAAGTCAATTCACAATGACATTACTTCCTTCACTCTCAATATGAACTTCATTGTTTCCCGCTATCCAACTTTGTTCACACTTGAATATTTTCTTTTTTTTTTTCTTTTTTTTTTCACAAGTTGAGTGTTTGACATCCTCAACTAATGATTTTCATGACTAAACTTCCTTTTCATTGCTTTTTCTCTTTCGATTTTTTTTTCCGAGTATAGACTGCAACTTTTTTTTTTGTTCAAATCATTATGCAGTCACCAATTGGCACAAGATAGAATTACATTTCCCTGAATTCAGTCCATTACTCACCCGTCACCCAACACAAGATAACCATTTCAACTTCTTAGACTCAGACCACATCACGATTCTCAATTAACAAATGCTTGTGAATCCCTTCTCTATGGGTTCAAAATAGAGACAATGCGAAAAAAAGGGTATTCGTGGCTTGTAGCGTGGCATAAAAAGTTCAAAGAAAGGCTAAGGCTCAAAAGGGCTTCTATTGGTACATGTATCATGGTAGACCCTTTTAGCAGGTCAAATTTGGTTTAACCTAATGCCTCTACTATATTTTGCACTTGAGTCAAGAAGCTACAACGACATGCACAAGAGAGCACATCTAAGCACAAACCAACCATACAAGACACACATCAAAAAAAATAGAGCTTAATATAAAGAGTAAAAGTAGCTCATAGGCTCAAAAGCTCATAAATTACGGATTATATGTGTTCCTCCCATCCAATTATGAGTTATAGGTCATTGCTCAGTCTTGGTTCCGAACTCAAAATCTAGTGGATAAGGATAGAATGAAGTTACTGGGGGTGGTATTTTATCATATCAGTTTTGGTTTGACTCAATTAGATAGCAGAAATTTTTCAATTTGTCCCCATTTTCAAACTAATTCAGAAATTATTGGAAAACTCATCTCTATGTGCTCATTCTTTGTCCGATTATGCAATTTAGGAAGTTAGTGGTTCAAAAATAATCATAAGTGATGCCGCTTCCTATTATACCAAAATGTGGGTCTAAGCACAATTAAAAAAAAACTAACAGAAAAATTGAAAGAAGATGAATAAAACAGGGATAACAAAAAATAATAGATAATCATTCCCCCCACACTTGAATTCCACATTGTCCTCAATGTGGAGCGTGACAATACAAAACAAAATAGGGGAATGTGAATGGAATCAGAAGAAGAGATGGAATTTTAAAAGTTTGCGAAACTTACGGCCGTGAAGGAATTCACTTACGGCCGTAAAGGAATTCACTTACGGCCGTAAGTGTCTCGCTGGATAAAAAAATGATTGAGTTAGTTACGGCCGTGAGATAAGTGATTACGGCCATAACTTAACTTCTGTCCCAATTTTTTTTTTAAAACTTAAACGGGAAAAAAAATAAAATGAACTAATAATAATAATAAAACAAAAGAAAAATGGGGGAGTAAAGAGGCTCCCCTCTCGGGTTGTCTCCCGAGCAGCGCCTTTGTTTACTGTCATTGGCTCGACGGGTTGCTTCCTTCTTCATCCGGGATCAACTGGACTCCTAAAGCTCACTTTCTTCTTCATGCTCTTCATTAGTGCCTGCAAAATCGGGGGTAGAAGTCTTCATTAGAAATTGGTGATGCGACCTGAGAGATTTTACCTGATTGTGGTGACTTTGGACAGTCATTTCCACCAAGTTTAAAAATTTCCTGTACTGAAGAATCAATCACATTAACAGACTGAACAAGATTATCATCATCATGATTTTCACAGAATCCATGGTAAGTGAGCCACTACTAACATCTATCTTGGTCTTAGATGTTTTTAGAAATGGTCTGCCTAACAAAATTGGGGTAGAGTTGGGGGAGTGGTCATCATTCATGTCAAATACATAAAAATCTGCAGGAAATACTAACCCGTCTACTTGCACTAGAATGTCTTCAACTACCCCGTCAGGATAAGCATTAGAACGATCGGCTAGTTGAATTATAGCATTAGTTTCAGTCAGTTTGGCAAGTTTTAATGAAGCATAGGTGGACCTAGGCATTACATTGATAGATGCTCCTAAGTCTATTAAAGCACGATTTATTTTCTTATTGCCTATTTGACATGGTATGGTAAACATACCTGGATCCTTATACTTGGGAGGTGATTTTCTGTGAAGAAGTGCAGATACAGACTTACCCATTCTTACCATCTCATTTCCCTTTAGCTTTCTCTTATTGGCGTACAGATCCTTCAAAAACTTCGCATATCGGGGCACTTGCTTGATTGCATCTAACAGTGTGGAATGTTGATTTCCACTTTCCTGAACATCTCCAGTATATCCTTTTCCTTGCCCTCCTTAGTCGCTTTTGCTAACCTTCTAGGAAAAGGAGGTGGAGTCAATTTAGCAATTGAGTTAGAGTTGAATTTTACCTGCAGGTTTTGCAAAGTGCTGTTTTTCTTTCCGACCCCTTCTTCTTCAACTTCCTCCTCTTCAGCTGCAATAGGTTTCATTTGTGGCCCCTCAACCTCTTTTCCATTCCGAAGAGTGATGACACTAACATTTTTAGGATTCACCTCAGGCTGAGATGGTAGTTTACCTCTGGATTGTGCTTCCAACCTGTTGATGGCAGTGACCATTTGGCTCATCTGGTTCTCCAAATTTTGAATGCTAGACTTTGTATCCTGTTGAAATTGTAATGTGTTAGTTGCTAGTGTTTTTACCATGTCTTCAAGAGACATACCTGAGCCTTGAGGTTTTTGCTGATACTACCCCTGTTGTTGGAAGGTTCCTTGTTGCTGAAATTTCCCTTGAGGTTTGTTTGAAATGAAACCTGGGTGCTTGTTAATTCCGTAGCTTTGGTTGGGGTGATCCCTCCATCCGAGATTGTAGGTATTAAAGTACGGATTGTACTGTTGTCTTTGGAACGGAAAACCCTCTGCAGCAGTTACCTGTTCACCATTTCCCTCTTGCAACACCGGACAAGTATCTGTTGGATGTCCGAAGTTTGCACATATCCCACAAGCTTTGACCTGTTGTGCCTTACCTACAGCAAGTTGTTTAACGAGATTTGTTAGTTCAAACAATTGACTTTCAATATTGGAACTACTTACCTCATTCACGTGCCGAACTTGCATATCCTTGTTGGAGTTGAACTGCTGAGTGTTCTCAACCATATTGGAGATTAAAGCCCGTGCTTGTTCCGGTGTCTTGTCCATCAGTGCACCTCCACTTGCGGCATCTATCATGCTTCTATCCATCGGTGCCAGACCTTCATAAAAATATTGCACCAAGAGTTGCTCACTGATCTGATGATGGGGGCAACTCGAGATGAGCTTTTTGAAGCGCTCCCAACACTCATATAATGATTTACCATTGTTTTGGCGCACCCCACATATTTCCTTTCTGATCGTTCCAGCTCTCGATGCAGGAAAGTACTTTTCTAGGAATAGCATCTTCATGTCATTCCAGGTGGTGACTAATCCAGATGGTAGACAGTATAACCAGTCAGTAGCGACATCCTTCAGCGAGAACGGAAAGGCCCTCATCTTGATTTGTTCCTCAGTAATACCCGTGGGTCTCATGCTATCACAAATGACATGGAACTCCTTCAGATGTCTGTATGGGTCCTCACCGGGATGTCCTCTGAAAGTTGGCAGAAGATGGATCAGTCCGGATTTTAGCTCAAAAGTTATGCCTTCTTCCACTGCCGAAAAAGTGATGCATAGCGGTTGTTGAGCAACATCCGGGGTAGCTAGTTGCTTGAGAGTCAAATTATTGTTAGCTACTGCCATTGGTTGTGCAGCTCTTCTTTGCTGTTGAAAAGTTCTCTCGATTTCTTGGTCAAAATAAAAAAAATTCAAAATTAGTTGATCGAGTTTTACGCATATAAGCAAAGAAGTAGACAAGCAATTTTTTTTTTTTTAAATTATAGAAATAATGTGAAAAATAAATTAAAATGCAGAAGAAAAAAAAAGAAAGAAAGAAAATTCTAATTGATTAAACACTAAATTAGTTAACCGTTCCCCGGCAACAGCGCCAAAAATTTGATGCGTGTCGCGATACACCAAAATAATAAATAATTCCTTACTCGCTAAATATTAATTAATAATGTAGTAGTGAGAGTAAGGGTCGATCCCACGAGGAACGGAAACTAATTTTAGTTGTTCGATCAATTAGAATGGAATGGGGGTTTGTTGTTTGAAATTGCTTGAATAAAAAATATGCATAAAAATAAACAGTTAAATATGAATAGAGAAATAATATAAGAAGAAATCTTGTTCTCGGGTTCGGTTGTGCCCTTAATTAATGTTATACTTTTCCTTGTAACGTGTTTATATTCCTATTCAATTATCAATCATAAATAATAAACAAGCTCTGATTATCTAAATTCTTTCTTATGTATATTGATTCAAAACAAGTTCTTCGAACCAATTCTAGTCACGAACAATCCTAAACAAGCTCTTAGGATTTAATGCACGACTAGTATGAAAATCTCGAAGAATAGATTGAATTGGATCGTTAATTTCACAAGCTCGAATTAATCAATCAAAGTTGAATTATTACTAAACCTGCACGAGATTTATTTGCTAATAAAGTAAAGATTCAATGACAATTACGGATCAAGAATCTAAACATAGTATATTCATAAATCCAAAGATCAATAATCCAATTGGTCAAATTAAATTATTAATCAAATAAACTCAATTGAACTTTCAAAACATAATAATCTAACAATTGAAATAAAGGAATAAATTCACGCTACTAATTTGTAGGAAAAGAAAATAACATAATCAAGTTAACACAACTTCCCCTTTGAACAAAATATGAAATTTAGCCTAGCATGGTTGTGGTAGATTCTTCAAGTTGCTTCATGAATTCCATTATTGTTGATATTCTTGCGCTTGAAAATCTCCCAAGAATGCTCTATATTTTGCTCTCAATTTTCCTCAATGTCCAGCCTCCTTTTTGTGGTGATTTTGCACATTCAATACTCCCAAAATCGTGCCCTAACTTTACCCCAAAGATATACCAAAGATAGACCTTGAATCAGATAAGGAAATTTCTTGGTGAGCAAGTTACGGCCGTAAATTTCCTTATCACGGCTGTGAGTGAGCTACCGAAAATTTTCGGAATTTGGAAGTTACGGCCGTAACTTTGTCATTTACAGTCGTAAGTGCATCTGTGCTGAGAAGCGCCTATGCTCGATGTTTTGGTCATAAATTTCTCTTCCGAAGTCTGATTGTGGTGATTCAAGTTTTGTTGGAAAGAAAACTCAAACATCTATAATTCTTTGTGAAATAGAGATTCCCAAATTAGATAGTCTTATATGACAAAATTGAGCTTCAATCTATGACTAAAATTCATGATCATAATCCTTGCGGGTTTTTGATTTCCAACTTCACCCCAAACCTTCTTTGACCATAATTTTTGCATCTAATCTTCTTCCCACATGCCATTATTGATTTGGACCTCTTTGAATATGACCTTGAATCTCACTTCTTGATTTTTTTTTGTCCTGTTTCCTTTCTTTTTCTTCTTTTTGACCTTACATAGCACAATAAGTGAAAGTGCATTAAACGATACTTCATTAGGATCAAACCAATAACAAAATAAGATATTAATTGAATTAAATACGTGCTAATAATGCACTTATCATACAACATGAAAGTAGAGGACTAGAATCGAAAATCAAATCGGAGCTAAGAGTATTAAATACTACTGAAGTAATTTTATCAATTAATTAAATTGATTATCGGTTCTATAATTGAGAAGATATTGATTGAAGTATATTGAGTGTAATTCAAAGTGGAACTAAGAATTTATTTTAACATTCAAAAATAATAGACCAAGTTTAATTCGTAAACTTATTGGTCAAATAATAATAATTAAAGTAATATAATAATTATTTATATAAAGCGACGTGCACACTACAAAAAAAGGGCTTCAGCAACCAATGATTTAACGACCATTAAAAAATGGTCACTATAAAAAACTATCACCAACCAAAAAATGGTCTATAAGGTTTTTCGTATGTTAATAGTGGACTAATTTTCTGGTGATCTATTGCGACCACACATTTTATTGGTCGATGAAGACATTCAGTGACCAATTATTTTGTTCCTTGGAGACCTTTTTTTTGTAGTTGCAAATGCAAATATATATTTATATTATTTATAAATTATTTATTAACGACGAGTTAGGCGTATAATTTCGAGACACACAAATCATTCGTTTCGTTACCTATTTTGATTATTCGAGAGCATCATCCTGTAGAGCTCTGAATGTTCTTCAACTTGCTTCAAGTCGTTTATCCTCTGATGGTTATCATTTCCATGATTCTCGTTCCATAACTGTTCGTAACTTTCTATGACTTTGCGTCAATAACTCCTTCCAATAACTCCCCCACAGTGAAAGACTTAACTACCCATGTTTTTAGTAACTGTCAATGTTACAATAACTACCAATAATCACACCATTACCATTATCTTAAATGGTGGGTTAAGTGGGAAAATTGCATCTTCAACCATGCATCATCCGATGCTCCATTTGTTCAGATATTGCTCCGATCACCTAATTGACCGAACTTTCATCTGCATAAGCCAGTTCCTTGATGTTCGACCTGATCTCAATACTTGAGTTCCTTTCAACGCCTTTATATTAGGCCTTGAATTGGGTTTATATGTCAACAATTACTCCCAATATGACTGAATTAATTTGTAATCATTAATTTTCCTTAGTTAATGCTTCACACGTTTTTGCAGTTTTGAAACATTTGATGCTCCCTCCAATGTGTAGCTCTAACGTGTGTCCATTTTTTGTGACCTATAACTTGTCACATCACTCACCCATATAAAACTTCATTCTTTGTCTCCTTTTTTCTACACTTATCATTTTCACCTTTTTTACACCTTCTACATCTCTTTTCTTTCTTCAAGCATTTCCACTGTTTTTCTTCAGGCAAATATTCACTTATTTTTACCCTTTTTCAGAAATGGTTGCTCTAGATATTGCTTCATTTGATGATTTTCCAACTTTCCTTCAAGAACTTTTTGTTGATCTTGGTTTCTTGTTACTATCGGACGTTGAAAATCACCACTTTTGTCCCCGCATTCAGTAGTCCCAATGTTATTGGATGTTCACCAATTGCTCAATTTTTTCCTACAATGTAATGCAATGCAAATCTTAACTTTCCTAGACCCTTTACAATTAGCTCCAATCATTTCCAGCATCTGTATATAGTAAAAATCGAATACTAGCTTCCGAGGTTGGTATAAACGTATGATCACCCATGGCCCTACCAATGAACTTTTCACCAAAGCTCATATTTTGGATACTTTGCTTTCAATCGCCTTACACTTTTGGCGTCTAATTAAAATAATTTTGTTTTCCCGCTTGGCTTTCTATCTATCACACTAAGGGACATCAGTGTCCTAACTAACCTTTGTCCATTGGGTACCACCATTTCTCCTGCTATGATTAGAGGTGGCAGTGGGCCGAGCCGAGCTAGCTCGACCCGTGGCTCGGCGTGCTTGACTCGTCAAATGGACGAGTCGAGCAACGAGCTCGTTTGACCGGTGTCGAGCTTGGCTTGGCTCACGAGCCGCGAGCTCGTGGGCTGAGCCGAGCTCGGCTCGTCAAGCTTGTTATTTATTTATTTATTTTTAATCCCCTCTTATGTTGATTTAGTCGACAATCAGTAGTTAAAATATTTGAAATCTTGAATATTAATATTATTGATATAAATTCGTAATTAGTTATAACTTATAAATATAAGTATAATAAGTTATGTATTAAATAAATTATTAATAACTTAATAAGTAAAAAAATAATGTTTGTTAGTTATTAGTGAATTAAATTGAAAGTTGAAATGATTAATTATAATTTATAAGTTTATAATGTAAATAAAAACTTGTTAAAATAATCAAATATCCAATTGTAATTTGAAAAGATAAAAACTAAAATTAAGTAAATAAATTAAAATTTAAAAGGTTAAAAAATAAAATTAAACCCTCCTTTTTTCCGGGCTTGGGACCGGCTACTAAATAGTCTTAATTGAATAATTGAATATTCTAATAGGCGGAGTTAAAATTGTACACGAACAATTTGTTACGTGTACAATTTTTGTTTTGAAATCAAAATTATATTTTATTTTATATATATAATAAAGAAATTAAAATTTTAAAGTTAAATATCATTTACCTGACTGCATGCAATTTCGGCATACTTATGTTGTATGCGTAAATCACCGTCTTGCCAATCTTTGACACACATCAAAGCTTCCAAAATATTTTCTTTGAGTCGGCTCCTAACTACTGACAAAACCCTTTTACCTGCACTAAAAGCAGACTCCGAAGCTACCGTGTTAACTGGAGATGTTAGTAGATCTTTCGTAATGGCGAAAATAATCGGATATTTTCGTTCGTTTGTTCGCCAATAATGAAGTAAATCAACTTCTAAAGAATTAGTAGACTCCACATTTCTAAGCAGTTCTTGTCCAAAATAAATTTTCAATTCTTCAGGTATTTGATGTGAACCTAATTCGTTGGTACTAGAAGACATACTGTAAGAAGAAGTTCCTTGTGCTTGACTCATTTCTTTCATTAAATTGTATAATTCTACTTCATCGTCTCCAAGTGTAGTGTTACATGATGGTGCAGATTGTGTATGACTAACAGTAGTTTCTAATCGTGCAGCATATACAGTATACATGTTTACTAGCGTGCTTTCTAAATTATTATAAGTAATAGGTTTATCCAAAATTAATGAGCTATTGATTTTTGAAACAAGAATTTTCGTACCCTTTAAATTGAAACGTGGATCCATCATGCACGCTAAGGGAAATAACATAGGTAAATCTTCCCAATATTTTCTAATTTTCATTTCCATAGCAATTATCATTTCAATAAAAAATGAGTCATATCTATATTTATAAAAGTTCTTGCAATAATATAAAGACGTTCAAGAACTCTTGAACTAGTTGGATAATATACCCCAGATAATATGTTAGCTGAATCGTAAAAACTTGTCAAAAAATTTTCACTTTAAAAGCAGCTTCCCAATCCGATTATATTAATAGAGGATCATCGTCTTTTTTTAAGGTTCTACTGTTATAATATTCCATTATTATGTATTCATAATCTTCGCATGATTTAAGTAACAAGTATGTAGAGTTCCACCTATGGCCTACGTCGGTGATAAATTTCTAAGAATCTAATTTGTATTGTGAACACATATCTTCAAAATATTGTTTTCTACTCGATGATATGGTTATGTACACTATAGCATCTCTAATTTTATCCATTTCATCTTTAATATGTTTAAAACCATCTTGAACAATTAAATTTAAAATATGACATACACATCTAACATGGAATAAAAAATCACCAAAATTCGGATTAAAAATTCTACATAATTTATCTACTACAAGCTTATTTACACTAGCATTATCGAAAGTAAAGGATTGAATTTTACTTTCAACTCCATATTCTTTAACAATATGAAGTATATCATTAAATATGTTGGTTGCGTTATGAGGAATTTCCAGAATTTTAAAAGCAATAATTTTTTTTTATGCATAACCCAAAGTGGATCAATGTAGTGTGCAGTTGCAACAATATAACCTTTTTTGTTAAAACATTCCCAAAGATCGGAAGTAAAAGAAACAACACCACCATGGTAATTTAAATCGACTGTTAATTGTTTCTTAGTTTTAAGATAATATTGTATTGTATCAGAACGTAGAGTGTTTTGAGTAATACTGACGTACCTTGGTTGAAGATAACGCTTGATGTATGTAACAAAGTGTTTGTTGTCCACTATGCTTATTGGAAACTCCGCCCCCGCAACGAATTGAACCATCCCAGTTCGATTTTCTGCTTCGGAATACATCTAATTTGAAAGTGTTGTAGATCCCGCTCCAGAACCACTAGCGGCGGATGAACGAAATTGTAGTTGACTTTGATTCAGTTCAACTAACCCGTGCTTGGGCTAACACTTGCGATAGTGACGGTTGAGGTGTGTAGTACCAATCCCCTTTACCCATGCCAATTGTTGTGCACAATATTTGCACACAGCTTTAAATTCATCTTCTCCTTCAATTTTTTTCCAGTTGCAACCAATTTAAACACTTTAAAGTAGGCTTCTTACCTTTTCTAACTTTTCTTTTTCTTATTGTGTCGGGAATATCAGGATCATTTTGTAAGATTTGAACATCCGGATCTTCTTCAACATTGTCTAAATTGATTCGTTGATTTAATGGATCTTCTTCAATATTGTCGGGAGTTAGTACCTCGTTGAGACCGAAAAATTGATCATCGAAATGAGCGTGAGATTATGGTGTTGAGTCATCATACCTCCCAAATCTAGGTGGACCATTGAACAATTCATTAACAATTCTTCGACTGCTGGGATCCATTCTTTTATATGTGATGTGGTGTGGAAAAATTGAAATATAAAATGAAATATGTGTAATTGAGAGATGTAATGACAAATTGAGATATTGAAATTGAAATATCAAATATGTAACTAAGTATTGGTAAACAAACTTCAAACTTGTAGTATATTTGTAATGTAGAATTGTAGAAAATAGAGTAAATTTAGTAGAGTAGAGGAAGAGAAGAATGTAGTGTAGAATAAGAATTAGAGTAATTTAGAGAGTTGTAGTAGAGGTAGAATTGCAGAAATGAAGTTGTGTTAGTGTAGTATTTATAGGGTAAGATTTAAGAATTAAGAAAAAAATTTAAAAAAAAATTTAAATGTGTGACCAGAACGGTCACATAGATTAATTTTACTTTTTTAATTTTTTGGCAACGATCATCACTGACCGTTGCCAATTTTTTTTTCTTTTTGCAATGGTCAGTTTGACCGTTGCAAATTTTTTTTATTTTTTGTTTTAAACGAGCTCTCGTGCCAACGAGGTTGATTGGCTCTCTCACGAGCTCATTTGTTTGACGGGCCGAGCCACCCTTGACTCTTGTTTTCGTGAGCCGAGCCGATTGCCACCTCTAGCTATGATGGATACAAAAATGCCTCCTAACATACATAAGATATGTTTCAACTCTTACAAGCATATTTAGGATCTTCGTGGTGAGTCTGGTGATAATCCTTCTCAGTTTGAGCAAGTTTCCTTCATCTATTATTGGTTATGCAAGTTCATCATTTGTGTTCGCGGTATCAAACCTACTATTGGCTATTTGCCCATTTTTAATGAGCTCGCTTATGGGAAGATATGAACCTTTTCTCCTTTGTACTGGTGGCATTTTATAATGATATAGCTACTCTCCAAAATCAACATAAGTCTTCTCTGCACCTAATGGCTCAGAGCCTCTTTGGCTCACCCAATTGTGGTTTATGGCATATTTTCCCTTTTTTTGCACCCATCAGATGGCCATTCGCCCAATTAGTCGTTATGGGGTTGTACTTAATCAACTTGCCCCTATAGCATGGCCTGCTTGGGGTTTTTTACATATTTTTTATACACTTCAATCTCTACCTTCTTTATTACCTTTGAAAATATATCGAGTTCATCCTATGTCCAACCTTCCCAAACTCCCAGGGAAATAGAAGCTGCTTCGCTCATTTGAACTCAGTTTTTTGTTAGAAAAGACTTTTAATGACTTGATTATAGGAATTAATGCTAAGACAGGAGTTGAAATTTACACTTCCCAATTCTTTTCCGGTCAAATGGGACTTCGAACAAAAAACGGCCAACCAGATATCAGGTCAATAACTCAGATGAGGACAATGCTCCCCTTGTCAAGAAGAAGGTATTCCTATTGTTGTTTATGTAATTATTCTTTTAAGATACTTACATGGCTTATTAACTATTTGCTTTGTCATTTCAAAGGTTTTATCTTCCTCCTATTTTCACTGCAAGCCAATCACAATCTTCCATTTTTTAAATTCCAGCTCTTACTCCAAAAGAAGATCCCCAAATCCTAGAGTCTTTTGATATCTCAGAAATTAAAGAACCATCATCCCAAGATGAAGGTTTGGCTCTGGCAGCTTAGGACCTAAAATCTATCTGTAATACAGCTTTTTTTTTGTTTTACGTGCTTTCTTGGATTTCGCGTAATTGTTCTATTAATGTCTCTATTAATCATTATTGACATTATTATTGTTTATAATTATTTGAATTATTTTGCAGTGAAAGGAATTGGACGCCGCCTCGTTCAATGTGCCAAATATGTCAATTAAAAGTTTATAAATTATCTACATGCAATTTCATGCCTAATAATTTATTTTATTTGTTACTTTCCAAATTCTATTTTAACTGAGTAATAATTTGCCTAAATTGCATAAATTGAAATTGTCGAGTTTAGTGGCACTTTGAATTTAATTGAGGGTTAGGGACTTAAATTTCCAAATTAATAGAGTTGGGGGTTTGGTTTGTAAATTATCCAAAATTTATACTAAACCTAACCTAAATAACCCAAAAACCCGTCCCTCACCCATGCTCCCTCTCACTCTCACACAACTCTCATCTCCATCGGTCTCTCTATCTCACTCGATCCCACTACCGCCGCCCGCCGCCCGCCTCTCCCTCGGTCTGTCTCTTACGGTCGGCCACCACGACCCAACCACCACACCACCAACCTCGCGGTAAGGCGCCCCCCTCTCGCACGCGCACACACACAATGTAGACACACACCTTCACACACACACACACACACTTCGATACACACATATATATACATGGATTTCTGTGTAAATGGTTGATAAATGTACTTTCCATATAAAATTTCAGAAATTAAGAGCAAATTTCAGATTTTATTTGTTAGAGTCGATGGGTAAGGTTCTTAGGTGTAGGTGTATATTATTATGTATTTATAGGTGTATGTAAATATGTAATTTTTGAATTTTTATGTGGGCATATATACATATTCAGATTTTTGGCTATGAAAATAAAATTTTCAAATTTGGGACTTATGAAATTTTGATTAATTGATGTGCTATAATATTAAATTGAGGTTTGAATGTATGTATATATGATCATGTATATGTATATGAATATTTAAACAACATGTGTGGTTTTGGAATTTTGAGATAATGGTATAAAAGAGTAAACTTTAACATTTAATGAACAAGTTAGTTTAAATTGAATTTATGTTCAAAGTTATTAATTTGTAGTTTAAGATCATTTTTGGAATAAGTAGTGCCTAGTTTTGACTTGTGAAAATTGATAAGTAAGATTTCAAATTTGTCCTTGAATTTAATATATTACTTCGAATATGATATTATATGTGTTTAGACATATTTGAATCAAATTGTGAGTCACATAGAAGTTTTAACCTCGATTAATAGTGTTGTTTAGTGTTAAAAGAATAGTTAATGTTTTGGACTAAGAGTTATATTCTGTGAATGGATGGACATAACTAGGATTGTGGGCACATTGACGTTACGAGCAAACAAGTACTTCCACTAGCAATTTAAGACGATAAATCCTAAGGACGTCGGGTAAGTTAACTTCCCCCTATTTTTATCAAAGTTGAATGTAAATGTGAAACTAATGTGTAAACGACTGTCTTGCAACTTACTTGCTTTGATGAATTTCGTTTACTTTATGAAAGTATATGTTATTAAGAAGAATGTTCAAGCATGCACGTTATCATGTCATTGCATCACCAAGCATGCATTGGCATCGAAATTGGGAAGTCAAATGTTTTTAAATGAAAGAAATGTGTCTAGGTGTAAGTTTGTTCAAAAGTTATGTATCCCAAGTTTTTAAGAAAGAATGAGTGTACTTCTAGTTCATGAAAGATGCGAGTGGAAAATGGGGCGCGAGGGACCGGCGTACCCGAATTAAGTCGCTTTGCGATGGAATGTTCAACCATTTTACAGTGGACTGTTAAACCACTTTGCGGTGGAAAAGTGAGTGTTAAACCGCTTTACGGTGGAAATGTGAATGTTAATCTGGTTCCAAATAAGAATTGCTTACTGTTATCTGATTGACTAGAAGATACACCAAGTGAGCTCACGATGAAAATGTTAAGTGAAAGTCTGAAAAGTTTTGAAAGTTCTGGAAAGTAAAGTAAATGGGGATACATATTTGGAATTTTAAAGCACTTCATGTCATAAGCATGCATTACATGCATAAAGTTTACTTACTGAGTTTTAGCTCACCCCAATCCCTCCCTAACATTTCAGGTGATGAAAGTTTGGTGATCCGAGGAGAACACTTGGCGGCTGACTCAGACAGTACTCCAAATTTTATTTCTTCTAAGAATAAATGAAGGGTTTCTCCACAGATTAATTCATTGGTTATAAATTTTATTTGATAAATTCTTTTGATTGGTTTATATCATGTTTCATGAGTTTATAAATGTTTACTTCAAGGTATTATTGACTCGATGTTAAATCTACCCTCCAAGTATAAAGGGGTCAAATTATAGCTTAGCAATAATCCAGGGTCATTCTTCCTAAGGATTTTATTGGTATAATAATATTTGCTAAACTCGAAACCTAAACTATGATTTCAATTGTTTTTAAAATGAACTTGAAGAGAATATAATTAAATTGCAATGAAAGGGAAATTTGAGTGGAGTTATTCTTTCGCTATCAATTGGACTTTGCAAATAAATTTAGCATGAATTTCTTGAGATCGATAAAATTTGGAATTATTAGTACGAAAATTAATAAATTTATTTTACGGAATTTAGTCGAGCATGTTATGTGCATATTCAATACATATCACATCAATGACATCAATCGAAGTCAAATAATTTGAAACTTTAAAACACTCGTTAATTATTATCAATCACAAGAATTCATCCATAACGAATTAAAACATATCCATTGAAGCTAAGAATAACTCCCCTCAAATATAACATAGCCGGACATTATTAAATTAACCGAATTAAAATTCAAATAAACACTAACCATTAATCAAACGAAATTCGAATTCGGAAATGAAATTACAATACTAAATATACCTAAAATCAAACTAACATCAATAATATAAAATTATGCAAACTAATTATTAAAAAAAATAGAAGTCTAGAAAAATTATGAATTAAACTCAAACAATTAACCAAAACCAAAGCTTCTGTATGAGGTGAAAGAAGTTGCTGCCGAGAGTTGGAGGTTGTTGTCCGAATGGTGGAGCTGCTCTACTGGTGTACTGAGAGAGGTTTAGGCTGCTGCAGCGTGAGAGGAAGTGCCGTTTGTTGTGAGGTGGTTCACGGTGGAGGCTGGTTTCGGTGGTAGAGGGCTGTGTGGTCTGGTTGGCCGAGAGTTCTGCGTGAAGGAGAGGAGACTGGGGCTCTTGGTGACGGAGATGAAGGAAGACAGAGGAGAGCTGCGGCTGGAGTGCTGAGAGAAGACCGACTGATTTGCTGCTGGTTTGCTGTTCGGATTAAGGGAGCTGAGAGGGAGCACCGGTTGAGAGGCAGAGAGTTGAAAGGGATGAAGGTGAAGGTGCTGCTGGTTTTTTGTGAGTATGAAGATGGTGAAGATGAGTTGCAGTCTGGTGGCTGAGTTTGAGAGAATGGCTGCTGGTGAGTGTGGCAGTTGAGGAAGATGAGGGAAGAAGACCGCGAGAGAGAGAGAGAGATGGGTTGAAAGGGATGAAGGTGCTGGCGGCTGAATGGTTTAGAGAGAGAAGACAGAGAACGTGAGGTAGAGGGAATTGAGAGGGTTGTTCCTTTTCCGTTTTTTGGTCTGGCCGGGAGTTAAGAGAATTAGTATGAGTTGTTGGTAGGTTTTTTCAATTTGGGCTTTTTCGGGTCCATTAAGCTAGAGATTCTTGAGATAAAATTGTCCAAAATGTACCTGCAATTAAATAAATGAAATTATTAGCAAATAAAATCAATTTAGAGTTTAACAAATAAAATTGAATCGTTAATAAATTTTACTCTAAATGACAAAATTTATATCCCAAAATCGTATTTTTCATTTATTTACCTATCTAAAATACGTAAAATTGGACACTAATCACTCTCCCCAACTAGCTTTTTGCTAGTCTAGCAATTCAAGCGAATTAAAAACATGACTAGCTCAATGAAAAACATCAATTGTAAAGTCAAGAATGAATTTAGATAGTTTAGCACAACAACTTCGCAAAATCAAGAGATCAAGCATTATATCCAAATTAATCCATAAAAACTTCCCCAAAATTTTGTGTGTGTGTGTTTTAAGCCGATCCATCAAACCACTAACCCCAACACATACAGTTTCGAGTATTCAATCAAGTAAAGCATAAACTCCATATACTCACTGGTATGTGTATTTTTTTTTGTACTGGTTAGGGGGTCACTCATGGAGTTTGAAAATTGATCACTCAAGCATTCAAGAAAGGCCATATATATGTGGATGGTAGAAATGCAAATATTGACCTCATGAAAAACTTACAACCATTGGGACTCAACCGTTCTTACCACAAGCCAACTTAAGATCAAAATGTCAATGTCAATGTTGTAATATCCCAACTAAGAAATCTTAAGAGAATTGATAGGTACTACTCATACCAACAAGGTGCACCTTCTTTTCCGGAAGTCCATCGTTAGAAACTCCAAAGTTAAGCGTGCTTGACTTGGAGCAATTCTGGGATGGGTGACCTCCTGGGAAGTTTTCTCGGGGAGCGTGCGAGTGAGGACAAAGCATACTGAACAGACTCGTGTTGGTACGGTGGGGACAGTACGACGTCATCTAACGGCCGGGACAGCCTGTTAAGTGGGACCCGGGTCGTTACAAATGGTATCAGAGACGATCGCCAGCCGGAAATCGGGAACTAAGTGCTACGCCATAGGGCGGGAGCCACCTCTAGAATCTCAACGCCTGGCAACAGATCCTCAAATGGGTTAAGCGCGACGAAGACGTTGTGAGTCTAACAGGGGGTGATTGTAATACCCCAACTAAGAAAGCTTAAGAGAATTGATAGGTACTACTCATACCAACAAGGTGCACCTTCTTTTCCGGAAGTCCATCGTTAGAAACTCCAAAGTTAAGCGTGCTTGGCTTGGAGCAATTCTGGGATGGGTGACCTCCTGGGAAGTTTTCTCGGGGAGCGTGCGAGTGAGGACAAAGCATGCTGAACAGACTCGTGTTGGTACGGTGGGGACAGTACGACATCATCTAACGGCCGGGACAGCCCGTTAAGTGGGACTCGGGTCGTTACAAATGTAAAGGTGACGATTGTGTTATCAAGGGAACTGATAAGGAGTGGTGAAAGAAAAGGTTTACGTGTTCCAATGATAATAGCAGAACAATAAATTCCAATGGAAGTATAAGATGCAATGGTAGCAATTTTTTTTTTTCGGTAGGATAAGGAAATAAAAGAAGTGAGTAGAAATTGAGGACTTCCAACATATAAGGGAGGATAATAATTTTTACTTTTAATCACACTTCAAGCTTACTTTTCTTCTTCACATCCTTTACTTTCTTTTCAATATGTCTCCCTTTTCTTTCTCTTTTTTCTTTTTTTCTTTTTTTTTAACCTGAAATCCTCTCAAATAATTCTTCAACATTCTCCTCTAGTCTCAATGACTGTCAAATACTTTCTAACTCCACTCTTCTTTCTTTTCATGCACTGAACATTTTTCCTCAAATATGGAGCAAAAATAATCATCCTCACTTATACTTGAAAGTAGAAACAAGGTTATGTATTTATGGAAGCAATGTCTGGATGCAATGTCGTCTTTAATGTGAAATAAATGAAAAGGATTTGTGGCTATGAAGGAATTTTTGGGGGGAAGAGAATATGATAAGGTTAGCTTCAAAGGATCAAATTTTTAATTGACATTGACCTTCATCGTTTCTTAAGTGTAAACCACCAACAATCCACAATCCGTGTAATGATGCCCAATGGAAGTAGCAATATCAAACAAGGGCAATATAAGAAAACCACCAATCATTCCACTCTCATGATGAACAAATAAAATTACTTAAACTTGAGAGAGCTCTAGTTGTATGTGTTGACTATCCATCTTACCACAAGGCTTAAATTCGTGCAATTTTTTTTTTTCAGGAGGGAGATCTTTACAGAATAACAAAGATATAATTCAAGACTCAAGATGTACTCAATTTTAGTGCTCAACTATCACAAAAATTAATGCAAAACAAGTACATTTGAGTTACTCTCCCCCAAACTAAAATCAGACATTGTCCTCAATGACTCAAAGAGAAGAAAAATGAATAGTGATTAATAGACACGACTCAAAATTAAATCAAGCTAAAGGAGAAGACTGTACCTGATAGGAGGCCTAAGCACATGAGCAATTATTCAAGAATGAAAAACTAAAAAAAAATGAAGAAAAGAATAAAATCTGCAAAAAGAAAATAAAATATATACATAATAATAAAAGTTAGTTCCAAAAAAATCAGCCGCTGGAATCAGGGTCCAGTAGAGGTAGTTCATTAACTTCAGCAGAAAAATTATCTAAAAATGGTTTCAGACGTTGTCCATTAACTTTAAAAAACAGTACCAGTTTTTGGATCCAAGATTTCAACCGCTCCATAAGGATAAACAGTTTGCACAATGTAAGGACCAATTGATAAGTGCTTTACTAGCACTTTATTTCTTTACTTGTTGCCTCGAATTACTGTTAGTTTGATCCTAATTAAGTATTGCTTAATGCATCTTATGTTTTATATTGTGTAGGATCGCAAATGACAAGAAAAGAAGGAAAAAGGACCAAAAAGCACGCAAAAAGGAAGTTCGAGGACCTGGCATGTAAATAAGTCACGGCCGCAAGCAAATATCATCACGGCCGTAAGTGCATGAGTGAAACGGTCAAAATTCAGCAGAAAAGATGTTACGGCCGTAAGAAACATCTTTACGGCCGTAACCCTCAAAAGATAAAAATACGCAGAAACCCAATTACGGCCGTAAAAGAAATATTTACGGCCGTAACTCCAATATGATGAAATATGCAGTAACTCAATTACGGCCGTAAAATAATAGTTACGGCCGTAAATCTTCAAGTCAAAAATTTCCTTATTTCAATTCTTTCCATAATTTTGGATTTCTTGCTCCCAAAGCTAGGGCACGAAAATTGAAGTTATAAATAGGGAAGTTCATGACAAGAAAATAGAGGAGAATTATTTTGAGAGCCACCAATATCAAAGTTTGAAGAGAAGAAATTCTGGGCAAAATCAAGGTGAAACAAGACAATATTTTTGGGGAATTCTTCATGGCAATGCGTGGCTAGCCTTCTCAACCTAGTTCAAGGGGGACGTTGTATTCATATTATTTTATTATTCATTCCTCAAACTCGTAACGTAGTTCTTGTTTTTATGTTTTATTTATTGGATTTATCATGAACATTAATTTCGTTAAGACAATGTATTAATTGATTAAGGCCTTGTCTTTTAATTATTGTGTTGATGTTTGCTAATTTGGGTAATTGGATTCGTATTTGTCTTGTTATCCAAATCATAGTAGCAATTGGTAAATTTATATTTCCATATGAAAATCCAATCTAGATTAATCAATTCGAGCATATGTAATTGATAATTTAGTTCACCTAATTCTTCTTGTTTTCACATAGTTAATGAATTAAATCTAGGGAGCTTATTCTAGATTGTTCATTCACTCTAAATTGATTGGAGAACTAATTCTAATTGATTATTATTAAGGAAGAATTGGATTAATTAGAGCTTTTTGATTATTCCGGGTGATAATTAAAACAAAGGAAATAGTACATGCGTTGCTTGGGGAATGACAATATTATGATAGGGCACAACCGAACCTGAGAACTAGGATTCTTTATTATTTGATTTTTATTCCAGCTATTTTACATCTTTATTTGATTATTTAGATTAATTGCAATTTTCAACTCAAAACCCCCCTTATAATTCTAATTGACATGGCATTAAATTAGTTCCCGTTCCTCGTGGGATCGACCATTGCTTCCGCTATCACATTTAAATTTGAGTTTTGGCAAGTAAGGAAATTTAATTAATTCTTGGTGCATCGCGACACGCACCACCAATCCATTTAGTTCTCAACTTACCAAGAAACAGATGAAGCTTAGAATCATATAGCAATACTTTTTGTGAAGGAAAAAATGATTTTCTAAAAATTTTCTTATCGTGAAAAACTTTCATTTTCTCTTTTGAAATTTTTGCATTCTCATATGCTTCCAAACGCAATTCATCTAACTCATTCAATTTTAATTTCCTAAACTCACCAGCTTGATCTAAGTCAAAGTTGAGTGTTTTGATTGCCCAATAAGCTCTATGTTCGATTTCAACCGGCAAATGACAAGGTTTTCCAAATACAATTCTATAAGGAGACATTCCAAGAACAGTTTTAAAAGCAGTCCTATAGGCCCATAAAGCATCATCCAATTTTATAGCCCAGTCTTTTCTATTTGGATTCACTGTTTTTGTCAAAATGCCTTTAATTTCCCGGTTGGCTAGCTCAGTTTGACCATTAGTTTGAGGGTGATAGGGAGTGGAAATTTTATGCCTAATGCCATATTTCTTTAACAGAGTTTCAAAGGGTTTATTACAAAAATGTGTTCCTCCATCGCTAATTATGGCCTTAGGCATACCAAACCTAGAAAAAATATGTTCTTTCAAAAATTTGAGCACAACTTTATGGTCATTTGTTCTACATGGAATAGCCTTTACCCATTTTGACACATAATCAACAGCAACCAATATATAAAGATATCCAAAAGGAGGAAAAGGACCCATAAAATCTAATCCCCAACAATCAAAAATTTCAAGAACAAGTATTGGAGTTAATGGCACATATTCCTATGGCTGAGACTACCAAGTTTCTGACATGCTTCGCAATTTTTACAAAATGTATGAGCATCCTTAAATAAACTAGGCCAATAAAAACCACATTGAAGTACCTTAGCAGCTGTTTTCTGCGAAGAGAAATGGCCTCCGCAAGCATGAGAATGACAGAAATTAAGAACTTGTTGTACCTCGTCATCAGGAACACATCTTCGGATAATTTGATCAGCACAATATTTGAATAAGTATGGATCATCGTAGAAGAAGTTCCTTGCAATAGCTTTCATCCTCATTTTGTCTTGGACACTCCAATTTGAAGGCATATGACCTGTAACCAGATAATTAACTAAGTCAGCAAACTATGGAACAATATTTAAGCTAAATAATTGTTCATCGGGAAATGAATCATTTAACGGGTGAGAAACTTTTGAATTTTCAGAATTTAATCTGGATAAATGATCAGCGACAACATTTTCCACCCCTTTTTTATCCTTAATTGTGATGTCAAATTCATGCAATAACAAAATCCATCGAATGAGTCTAGGTTTAGTATCTTTCTTTGTGAACAAATATTTAAGAGCAGAATGATCAGTAAAGATGGTAACAGGGGTCCCAATAAGGTAAGTTCGAAATTTTTCCAATGCAAAAACTATAGCTAGCAGCTCTTTTTCAGTAGTTGTGTAATTCAATTGAGCTTGATTCAAAGTTCTGCTAGCATAGTAGATTACATAAGGTTCCTTACCTTTCCTCTGGCCAAGCACTGCCCCTACAGCTATATCACTTGCATCACACATTAATTCAAAAGGTAGAGACCAATCAGGTGATCTAACTATGGGTGCAGTGGTGAGTGCATTTTTTAAATGTTCAAAAGTTGTAGTGCATTCATTAGTCCAAACAAATTTTGTATCATGCATCAAAAGTGTAGTCAAAGGTTTTGCTATGATACTAAAGTCTTTTATGAACCTTCTATAGAAACCTGCATGACCTAAAAATGATCGAACATCCTTTACAGTTAAAGGAGTAGGCAACCTAGAAATTGAATCTACTTTTGCCTTATCTACTTCCATGCCTTTAGCAGAAATTATATGACCTAAAACAATTCCTCTTGTTACCATGAAATGACATTTCTCCCAATTAAGGAGAAGTTGCTTATCTTCACACCTGCATAAAACAGCTTTCAAATTTGTTAGGCAATCATCAAATGAATCACCATAAACAGAGAAATCATCCATAAATACTTCCAAAAAGTTTTCTATCATGTCACTGAATATGCTAAGCATGCATCTTTGAAAAGTTGCTGGGGCATTACAAAGACCAAACGATAGCCTGAAAAAGGGCAAGTAAAAGTAGTTTTTTCCTGGTCTTCTAATGCTATTTCAATTTGATGATAGCCTGAAAAACCATCCAAAAAACAATAGAATGAATTTCCAGCAACTCTTTCTAGTACTTGATCTAAAAATGGTAAAGGAAAGTGGTCTTTTCTAGTCATGGAATTCAATTTCCTATAATCTATGCACATTCTCCAACTACTGGGTACTCTTTTAGTTATCATTTCTCCCTGTTCATTTTCAATAACAGTAACCCCAGTTTTCTTAGGTACTACGTGAGTAGGACTTACCCACTTGCTATCTGCAATTGGATAAATAATACCAGCATCAAGTAATTTTAAAACCTCATTTTTAACAACCTCTTTCATGTTAGGGTTTAGCCTTCTTTGAGATTCCCTTGAGGGATTAGCATTTTCTTCTAGAAAAATTCTATGAGTGCACACTAAAGGACTAATTCCCTTAATATCAGCTATAGTCCAACCTATTGCAGATCTATGATCATTCAACACTTTCAACAACATATTTTCCTGATCACGAGTAAGAGTAGAAGAGATTACCACAGGGTATGATTCATTAGGTCCCAAGAATGCATACTTTAGTTCCGATGGAAGAGGTTTAAGTTCCAACGTTGGCATCTTCTCTGCTGATGTTTGCATGGGTGTCTGGCTAACATTTAGAGGCTCAATGTTTGGCTGCCAAGCTTTTATAGCTGCTGTTGTTATACTTTTTGAAGGGTCTTGAATGCTGTCCAATTCGGGATTCTGCTCAAGTTGCTCATCAGGACCTTCTAACTCAATTAGCAGCTCTTCCAGCATATTAACTTCCTGCACTTCATCAAAATCTTTTGGTTGCCTACATGCATTGAAAATGTTAAGTTCCAAAGACATATTGTCAAAAGTCAACTTTAAAATACCACTCCTACAATTTATTAAAGCATTTGAAGTTGCAAGAAATGGTCTACCAAGAATAACAGGGATTTGAGGAGAAGTTTTAGGTGTACTTTGAACATCAATAACAACAAAATCAACTGGATAATAGAATTTATCGACTTGAACCAAAACATCCTCAATTATCCCTCTAGGCATCTTAACAGATCTATCTGCTAATTGTAAAATCATGGGGGTAGTCTTAAGTTCACCGAGACCAAGTTGTGTATACACACTAAAGGGCAAAAGATTCACACTTGAACCTAAATCTAGCAAGGCATGACCAATACGAGTGGTTCCTATCATACAAGCAATGATTGGAGAACCAGGATCTTTAAATTTTTGAGGGGTTTGGAACTGTATGATAGAACTCAATTGTTCAGTTAAAAAGGCCTTGTTCTTAACAGCTAGCTTCCTTTTCACTGTACACAAATCTTTAAGAAATTTAGCATAGGCAGGGACTTGTTGAATTGCATCTAACAGAGGAATATTTACCCTAACTTGCTTAAGAATCTCATGAATTTCCGTTTGATTTTTGGTCTTATTACCAGTTTGTAATCTTTGAGGAAAAGAGGCAGGGGGTGCACCTACTATTGGCCTAGGTGGTTCCTGAACATCAGATAGAGATTTTAATACAGTATTATCAACAGGAGGTTCAACTTGCTTACCCACCAAGTTCTCTTTAGGTTCAGGAACTTGGATTTGCTTACCACTTCTCAAGGTGGTTACTGCTTTCACATGTCTTAGATTGGACTCATCGACCCCATTGTATTGAGTTTGAGGATTAGGCATTGGTTGAGCTGGAAACTTACCTTTTTCTGTTGCACTTGCCTGGGTAGTCAGCTTTGTAAGTTGAGATCGAATGTCATTAATGGCCTGAGAGTTTTGATTGTTGATGGCAGCTTGACTTTGCATGAATTGTTGGATTTGGTCTTCCAGACATCTCTTCTGCGGTGGCATATATGGTGTTGGTTGTGAAGGTCCAGCATTGTTGCCAACATTATTGCTTCCTCCTTGATCATTCCTCCAACTAAAATTTGGATGATTTCTCCAACCTGGATTATAAGTACTCGAATATGGATTAGAATAAGGTTTGGAAATCATATTAACAGCAACAGATTGATCAAAATACATCTCTTTTAGTTGGGGAAGTGTAGGACAATCAGAGGTTAAATGCTGTGCATCATCACAAATTGAACATTTTTCAAAAATGGTGGAAGCGGAATTGACTTCATTCACTTTTTGAGTTTCCAAATTTTCAAGTTTTCGAGTGATGACAGCCAATCGGGCATTTATGTCATCATCTACTCTAAGTGAATGAATTCCATTTCCAGATGCAATTTTTGGAAACTCAGTTTTTATTGTAACACCCCTATCAAACTCATCAATGTTATCCCAAGATTGGGCATTTTAAGATAAATCATCAGAAAATGTAAAAACTTCATTCGGGTCTTTTGCAAAGAAGTCACCATTACTCATGGTTTGCACAAATTGCCTCATTTCTGGTCTGAGCCCTTCATAAAAAAATTTCGTTAACATCCATTTTTCATAACCATGATGGGGACAAGGTAACAACAAATCTTTGAATCTTTCCCAACTAGTGTAAAAATCTTCATTATTCTTTTGAGAAAAATTCATGATTTGTCTTTGAATAGCGGTGATTCTTTGTGGTGGAAAAAACTTTTTAATGAACTCTTTCCGCATATTTGCCCAATTTGTAATTGAACTAGGCCTCAAAGAGTTAAGCCACGACTTAGCTTTATCCTTTAGTGAAAAAGGGAAAAGCTTGAGTCGAATTCCTGGATGTGGTGATATGGACTCTCTGATGGCATCCCATGGAAGCGTGGTAGATGATCAATCATTCCCGGTTTGAAGTTGAATACCGCTGCATTTGCAGGCATCACTATGCATGACGGAGTGCTTGCCATCGTTGGAAAAATGTAATCTCTAAGACTCCGAACAACTGGTGCCTCATTTGGATCTGCATTATTTGCCATTACTACCTGCTGATTGTCAAGAAGTAAAAACTGGTTAGTGGATTCCGATCTTACTAATCACTTAGTATTATCTCGGAACCAAACGGACATAAACAAAGAACAATATCAAGAATAGTAGTCGAACAAAATAATAATAATAAAAAATAGCAGAATTCAGCAAAAATCAGTTAACACCAAAATAATCCCCGGCAACGGCGCCAAAAACTTGACTCAATGTTAAATCTACCCTCCAAGTATAAAGGGGTCAAATTATAGCCTAGCAATAATCCAGGGTCATTCTTCCTAAGGATTTTATTGGTATAATAATATTTGCTAAATTCGAAACCTAAACTATGATTTCAATTGTTTTTAAAATGAATTTGAAGAGAATATAATTAAATTGCAATGAAAGGGAAATTTGAGTGGAGTTATTCTTTCGCTATCAATTGGACTTTGCAAATAAATTTAGCATGAATTTCTTGAGATTGATAAAATTTGGAATTATTAGTACGAAAATTAATCAATTTATTTTATGGCATTTAGTCGAGCATGTTATGTGCATATTCAATACATATCACATCAACGACATCAATCGAAGTCAAATAACTTGAAACTTTAAAACACTCGTTAATTATTATCAATCACAAGAATTCATCCATAACGAATTAAAACATATCCATTGAAGCTAAGAATAACTCCCCTCAAATATAACTTAGCCGGACATTATTAAATTAACCGAATTAAAATTCAAATAAACACTAACCATTAATCAAACGAAATTCGAATTCGGAAATGAAATTACAATACTAAATATATCTAAAATCAAACTAACATCAATAATATAAAGTTATGCAAACTAATTATTAAAACAAATAGAAGTCTAGAAAAATTATGAATTAAACTCAAACAATTAACCAAAACCAAAGCTGCTGTATGAGGTGAAAGAAGTTGCTGCCGAGAGTTGGAGGTTGCTGTCCGAATGGTGGAGCTGCTCTACTAGTGTACTGAGAGAGGTCTGGGCTGCTGCAGCGTGAGAGGAAGTGCCGTTTGTTGTGAGGTGGTTCACGATGGAGGATGGTTTCGGTGGTAGAGGGCTGTGTGGTCTGGTTGGCCGAGAGTTCTGCGTGAAGGAGAGGAGACTGGGGCTCTTGGTGAGGGAGATGAAGGAAGACAGAGGAGAGCTGCGGCTGGAGTGCTGAGAGAAGACCGACTGATTTGCTGCTGGTTTTCTGTTCGGATTAAGGGAGCTGAGAGGGAGCACCAGTTGAGAGGCAGAGAGTTGAAAGGGATGAAGGTGAAGGTGCTGCTGGTTTTTGTGTGAGTATGAAGATGGTGAAGATGAGTTGCAGTCTGGTGGCTGAGTTCGAGAGAATGGCTGCTGGTGAGTGTGGTAGTTGAGGAAGATGAGAGAAGAAGACCGCGAGAGAGAGAGATGGGTTGAAAGGGATGAAGGTGCTGGCGGCTGAATGGTTTAGAGAGAGAAGACAGAGAACGTGAGGTAGAGGGAATTGAGAGGGTTGTTGCTTTTCCGTTTTTTGGTCTGGCCGGGAGTCAAGAGAATTAGTATGAGTTGTTGGTAGGTTTTTTCAATTTGGGCTTTTTCGGGTCCATTAAGCTAGGGATTTTTGAGATAAAATTGTCCAAATGTACCTGGAATTAAATAAATGAAATTATTAGCAAATAAAATCAATTTAGAGTTTAACAAATAAAATTGAATCTTTAATAAATTTTACTCTAAATGACAAAATTTATATCCCAAAATTGTATTTTTCATTTATTTACCTATCTAAAATACGTAAAATTGGACACTAATCAATTATTGTTGAGGAGTTTAGGTATTAATGTTGAAGTTAAATTTTGGAATTATGGTTGGATGTTGAATTTGAATTTGAATGAGTTGAGAATTGTATATGTATTGTAGGTATGATGTCCCTCTACAGGTTGGTTATGTCCAAGTTATAGAGGAGATTCTGCCGAAATTTCTGTAAAATTTTATAATAGAAAATGAAAAGGTTGAAATTTTAAATGATTTGTTTCCGCATTTAAGAAAAGGGAAGTTAATACACCTAGGTTTAATATTTTTGAAATTGGGGTGTTACACTATCGCTCTCATCCAATAGTGCTAAAGACAAAAGGTACGGTTTATTTCAATTTACATCATTTCTTTTGGTATACAACTTCCTTATACTTGGTGTTTGTGCTTTACAGCACCTCCCATTGAAGTAACTCATGTGAAAGAGCCTCTTCGCCCAGATGTCGGGGGAGGCCCTCTTGAGGTAACTTCTAGGACAGAACCTCCTCACTCAGATGTCAAGGGAAAAGCTTCAACAATACCTGAAGATCCTACCCATACTGCCACCTGTCCTTCTTTACTTGAGGATGCATCTCCCTCGCCTAAAGTTGCTGATGAGGTATATTCGGCTTTCTCATCTTCCTTTAATACTTTTCTTATTTCATTGAACTAGCACATACTTTAATGCTTTGTACTTTCTTTGTAGGACGTAGATGCTATCTTATGGTCAATCCAGAGTTTATTTTCTTCTTGGTAGCAAATTAGGACGAGTTTTGTTCGACGTCCTAGAACTGTAACTCGCTCTTTCACTTCTTCACTGTCTTCTTTAGAAGATATGACTGTCCTTAAGGAGGTCGTGCTAGCTTACAATTCATTCATGGACCTGGGCATAGCTATGGGGAGCATGGCCAACTAGGAGGAACGCCTTACTCAAATTAGTGAGGATCTAGCTAAGGCTCTCAAAATTTCATTCCTTGTACTTCGAGCTGATGTCAAGCTAACCTTAAGAGGGATTCACCTTGAAGTTATTCTTTTACTATTTGAGAATAAGGAGCTAAAGGGTAGAAAAATGGGCTTCATGCAAGTTGTGGCAGAGAAGAAATCTCTGAATCTTGAGGTTGAAAAAGCCCACTCCACCTTTAACAAACTCCATGCTAAAGTTGTGATTGAGGACTCCTTGCTGATGAGTTTAAAAGTTGAATTGAGGAGACGTCAGGTCCAAATAAATGAGTGGAAAATGAGGTTGGTGACCAAGAAGCATAATGCTTCACAAGAGTTTGAGCGAACTAAATCTTTGATGGCTCGTGATAAGTACATTTTATACACATATTTAAATACTAAAACTAAGCAATTAAATCTTCATTTTGTAAAGTTTTTACATAATTTATTTCAAATTGTGATTATTTTAGTTTTCAACCCCAATTCAAGACAAATGGAACAATCGAGGCAAATCAGAACCAAATAAAGTGCATTGTGAACTAAGTTGTACAACATGAAAGTGGAGGACTAGAATCCAGAATCAAGTCGGAGCTAATAGTGCTAAATATTACTGGTTCCATAATTAAGAAGATAGCGATTGAAGTATATGGATTGTAATTCAAAGTGGAACTAAGAATTTGTTCTAATGTCCAAAAATAATAGACAAAATTTAATTCATAAACTTATTGGTCAAACAATAATAATTACAGTAATATAATAATTATTTATATAAAATGACGTGTACATGTAAACATTTATTTATATTATTTATAAATTATTTATTAACAATGAATTAGGCGTGTATATTCGAGACACACAAATCATTAGTTCCATTATTTGTTTTGATTATTCGAGAGCACCAATGTGTACCTCTAAATGTTCTTCGAAATTGCATATTGTAGAAATGTGTTCTATTAGTGCAAATTCCCTGAAAAATTTAATAAAGAAAGTCGGCATTTCAAATGTGAGTTTCAAACTGTGACGCCCCGAACCTTAGCTTCGAGTGTCACGTATTAAACATAATAACTTTTGCTTTTGTCACATGGAAAAACTCTTAAATAAAATGAAATATATACTGGAAATTTATTTTCAACTTGTAGTAAAATATCTCTATAAAATTTAATGGCCAGCAGAAGTACATGCTGACCTAAATTTTTTCTTTACGTAAAGGAACTTGATGCAGTCACGGCTAGTTGGGGCAGCCAGTTCAAACATTTTTATAAAATTCATCCCAAAACCCTTTTCTATGAAATCTATGGCATTGGAAATATATTTTCAAGTAGTTTCCTATATTAAAATTTGGAAAATTAATAAGATCATGTGATATAGAGGTTTTATTAAAACAGTGAGGTCCTGCACAGAAACTTAAGATTGACCTTTTGACGCTTAAAAATTTATATCTGAGGCCACACAAATCCAAATGGAGTGATTCTTGAGCTCATATAAAGAAAACTCAAATAGGAATGCAGTAGTATTTTTAGAGTCTCAGATAGGTATATATAGAATTATTAATAGTATTTTGAATTGACTCTAAAAACCTGTCCAGTTTCTGCATCTTTTATCATTGCAGGAAAAGGTCTATAAAAATTTCTCTTAGCATAACATGAAAGATATGATCACAAAATTTACTTTCATTACCATATTACATCATGTCTTATACATGTTTATATTTAATACTACAAGAAAAACATATGGAAAACAAGTTTTTTTTGAACAAAACATACGAAAAGGAAACTGATGAAAAAAAATGTCCTTAATCCATCATCGAATAGGCGACTGACTTTCTCCGACTCAACGATCATGAATCTGAGAATTTAGTATAAAATACAATGAGTATAAAGAATACTCAGTAAGATATCATGCTCGGATTTAACATGTTAATATTACACAAAAGAAAGCATTCAAACACATACTTGCACATTCCGGCTTGCCGGTGCCCTTCGGACTTGTCCTAAGGCATAAATAGATATCTAACTTTGTGGACTTGTCCACATCTTTCATATTATGGTTTTTCATGCATAGCTTAAGCATAAATATTACCATGAAATCCTACCACTTGAGCATAGAAAGTATCTTACCTTAAAGATTGGAGAAATTTTGGTGGAATAGTATACTTGAAAGTGCTAGCCTTTGCTCTTCTTCTTCTATTCTTACTATATCTTTTCTCTTTACTCTCTTCCACTGACTCTTGCTGTTGGTTTTTTCGTTGAAAGTAATATTTTGGTTGCCAAGACATATAAAGAACGTCCCTTAATAATCCAAGGAAAGAAGACCTATGAACTAAGTAAGGACAAGAGGTTAACTATTTCCTATTGGTGTATCCACATGCAAGATTTATCTCCAATAGCTCTTGCATGCACTCCATGCATTTACCTCATATATTTAATTGGACACCTCATGCTTAAGTTAAACACCTCATGCTTGCAATGCTAGGAAAAATTTCTTCACTATTAAGATAGCTTGCAACTAGTTGACACCTCATGCTTGCTTGTTACCTAACTATACACCTCATGTCATGCTTGCCTTTACATTGCAAGAAAATTACTTCTGTAACACCCCAAGTTCAAGAATCTTAAACCTAGGTGTTAACTTCCCTTTTTCTTTTTATCTTTTGGGGAATTAAATCATTTACACATCAAAATATTCATTTATCTATTATAAAATTTTTACAAAATTTCGGCAGAGTCTCCTCTATAAATTGAACTTAACCAACCTGTAGAGGGACATAAAAAAATAACCATTTTACAACATAAAACTCAACTCAAATAAAATTCCAATACTCAACATACAAACCCAATTCTACTTCAAACTCCCACATCACCACACTATTTCAAATTCAATCCCCAAACTCCTCAACACAACATTTTTCATCAATAAGCTTCAATTAAATACAATAAGTGATAATATAACCAATATTAGAAATTCCATAACTAATTTAAACTAATCTCAACCAAACAATTATCAAAATAATGAATTAAGGAATAAATTCAAATGATAACTTTAATAAATTTAACTTTATTTAATAATGTCGACAGGGGGTACTGTCTGAGTCAGCCGCCAAATGTTCTCCTCGGATCACCTAACTTTCATCACCTGAAATGTTGGGGTGGGATTGGGGTGAGCTAAAGCTCAGTAAGTAAACTGTATGCATGAATGCATGCTTATGACATGAATGCTTTTTAAGAAAATTCCATGTATGTATCCCCTTTTTCTTTACTTTCCAGAACATACAACATTTCAGACTTTCACTTAACATTTCAAACTTTCACTTCATTTCCATCGTGAGCTCACTTGGTGTAACTTCTAGTCAATCAGAATACAGTGGGCAATTACTTATTTGGAACCAGATTAACATGCGCATTTCCACCGCAAAGCGGTTTAACATTCACTTTCCCACCGCGAAGCGGTGTAACATTCACTTTCCCACCGCAAAGCGGTGTAACATTCACTTTCCCACCACAGAGCGGTTCATTACATTCGGGTACGCCGGTCCCCCGCGCCCCATTTCCCACTCGCATCTTTCATGAACTAGAAGCACACCCATTCATTCTTTAAAAACTTGGGATACATAAATTTTGAACAAACTTGCACTTTGACACATTTCTTTCATTTAAAACATTTGACTTCCAAATTTCGATGTCAATGCATGCTTGATGATGCAATGACATGATAATTTGCATGCTTAAACATTCTTCTCAATAACATATGCTTTCATAATGTAAATGCAATTCATCAAAGCAAGTAAGTTGCACGACAGTCATTTACACATAACTTTCACATTTACATTCAACTTCTATGAAAATAGGGGGAAGTTTACTTACCTGAAATCCTTAGTATTTACCGTTCTGAACTTGCAAGTGGAGAGTCTCGGATACCCGTAACGTCAATGTACCAAAATCCCTAATTATTCACATTCGTCAATAAATATGACTTTTAGTTGACAATTAAATTCGTTATTCATTTTAATACTCAATCAAACATTAACTGAAATTAAAACTTCAATTTAACTCACATGTGATCTTATATCGAGACTAGAGCACATAAAACTAAAGAATTTCCTTTCATACTTTCAATTTCCCAAAACATTACATTCTAAATCCCTAACATGTATAAGAACGTAATATCATAATCAAGGTCTCAATTTAACTAAAATTAATCAAAACAACCCTTTTTAATAGTTTCCAAAATCTGAAATTCCATCTTAAAGTTCCAAATAAGTTCTTAAACTTACAAAATACCAATTTCATAATCCTTTACCAAAAACAGTTAACTAAACTCCAATTTCACAACTTTAACATTATACATTTACAATTAAAATTTAAATAATTCATCAAGGTTCCAAGCAAAATTATCAATTTGACAATCTATGATTTAAAAATCTAGCAAAATCAAAAGTCTGGATTTTAACTAAAACTTTGAATCGATACATCCATATATATATATAATCTGAAATTTACCTATATAAATTTTCCATTACCAAATCTGAAGTTAACAATTAAAAATTCGAAATTTAAACAAAACTCAAGAATCTGAAATTTCCCCATAAACCTGAATTTATACATATATAGTGCATACATACGTTATTTACATAGAATTTATATATATATATACATGTGTGTATCGAATTATGGGCGTGTGTGTGTGAAATTGCGTGGAACCGAGTGCTGTTCGTGTGTGTGTGTATCGCGAAGAGGAAGGGGGAAGAGGGGAGGGGACTTACCGCCGGTGAGAGTGGCGGTCGGCGGTCGAAGGGAGGGCGAAGCCGAGAGACAAGACAGAGGCGGAGAGTCCAAGACAGAGAGTGAGAAATCGCGAGAGAGAGAGAGAGACGCGGCGTGAGAGAGAGAGAGTTATGAGAGTGTGAGGTCATTAGGTTAGGTTTAGTGTTTAACTTTTGGTAAATTGCAATTTAGTCCCTCAACTCTCATAAATTAGTAATTTAGGCTCATAACTTTCAAATGAAATTCCAAAGTGTCACCAAACTTTTCCTAACTTCAATTTAATGCAATTTAGGCAACTTGCTACTCAACTACCATAGAAATGGCAAGTAACAATTAAAATAAACAATTAGACATAGAATTGCACGTAAAAAAATTAAAATAACTAATTTATAAACTTTCGAATTGGTACATTGATCGAGACGGCGTCCAAGTCCTTCCACTGCAAAATAATTCCAATTATAGACGTTAACGATCATAAAAGTATAATTTATAATAACATTAAAATAATTATTACGTGAAATTTAAGAATGCACGTAAAAATGAAAAGCGGTATTACAACTTCACTCCTAAGATAACTCTCAGCCAAGATTATATGAAATACTTATCACTAGGAATTAGGTATAAAACTTGATATTAATCCCCAAAAAAAACTTAATTAACTAATCTTGGAAAATTTTTAATCAACCAACAATGCAAACTTGGCAATCATTAATAATTTTGGCCATAAAAAATTTGAAAAGTTAAATTATCATAAGAAAAATTAAATGAATAAATTAAACGAGCACAAAAAAAATTTCGGAGTATTACACAAACTGCCTATTTTGATGAGCCATAACTTTTGCTACGGTTGTACCGTATTGCATTCCAACAATGATGCGGGAAACTAGGGTGTGAGTATTTTAGAATGGTATTGTCACCTTATTTTGCAATGCAAAATATACCTGAAAGTGAACGAATCGTGAAAAGTAATAAAGTTAACCTAAGAGTCCGGATTATCGTTCCTACGAGGACTGCTATTAATTACCAAAATATTTTGGTTCCTAACTTTATTTGAACAATGGAAGTTGATTGGTATTTTTAACTAAACTAAGAAAATAAACTAAAGCAATAAAACACAAGAATATTTTTTTAAAAAGCAATTGTAAAGTAGTTGAGATTTACTATTTCACCTAGCAAATTAAATTAACTCAAACTCCAGTTTTATTTCCTAATAATGCATTATGTCAAATTTACTCATGTATATTGAAATTCATCTCTCAAGTTTAAATCAAATATACCTATATAAGTCAATCATGTATCTCTATAGAGGGTCCGAATTATTCCTTTTCTAGATGCATTAAACACAAGAATTCATACATGAGTGCGATAATAACAAAAAGTATATCTCTCTATCTCTTGTCCAATTACCAAATTTTATGAAAAAAACCATGAAATCATGAAATCGGTCATCCCAACATGAAAATTTAGTTACACATCATAATTAAATAACAAAACAATAAAAATAAGCATTCATTGAACATAACATATTGAAAGGAAAGCTTGCACAAAGAATCAATCATTCATGCAATCTTCAAGTCTCGCCCCTTTGCTATGAATTTATCTCCCAAGAATTCAATGTTAGAATCTGAGTTTTAGGTTGTTCTTAGGTGAAGCAAAGGTCTAGAATTCGTACATCATATGTTGTTTATATATATGTTTTGGAAAAAAAAAAGTGCAAGAAGGAGGAAAACTAATGAAAATCTCGCAAAAAGTCCAACCCGCGGCCCAGACAGAACACCTCGTGACCCCGAAGCAAACACCCTTTGGCCACGCGATTAAGTGAAAGCAGGCCCTGTCCAATTTAGGTAGACTCTTGCGACTACTCCCTTATACTTCTCATGGTCACGCGGTTATGCATGTCAGCACGACTTCAAACATTGAATTCCACATAAGTAAGTCCCTGAATTTTTTTGCAACTTTAGTCCTCCACTTTCAATTGAAGCAATTTGGTCCCCATACTTTAGAATCTTCTATATTAGCTCGTTTCAACTCTCAAATTCTTCAATTAGGTCCTCCAACTCTTGATTTCTTCCATTTAACATCATGTATCTTTCTCAGTTGACATCATTAACTTCTCAATTGTCCAACTTAGCTCCAAATGTCATCCAATTACGCATTATTTCCATAAATTGCTTCAGTCAAATGATTTTGGGATATTTTCTGAAATTTAAACAAATAAACACAAATTAAATAGTATTTATTCTAAAATTACAATATAATAATATTCTAATTTTGACATATAAATAAGTATATATAATACACTTATCAAATAAGATGAACATAGTTACTTGAAAATAAGTGTATAAAATACACTTATCCAGGGGCGGACCCATGCAGTGTCAAGTGCAGGCATATGGTCAGACCATTTAATTTATTTTTATTTTTTTTAAATTGACCAATTTTGCATTTTTTCTGTCAACCATTTAAACTTTGAAGTCCATTTAATCTAAAAGAACAATTGAAATGGACCGAATAATTGGCCCAATTTTAATTCAACTAAATTTGTACTCTACACTCAATTTTTATCCAAAGTTCCAAACGTGAAATGTGAAAGCTGAGATTCAAAATCGTGATTACACCGCCCCTGTTGTCCCATGCTTGAGGCTTAGGCCCTATTCGTTCAAAAAAAAAAATCGGGGCCAGACGGAAAGTCCACCTCCGCCTACACTGAACAAAACCCCTAGGTCCCCCCCTGCACTTATCATTAAGTTTTTATTATTATAAGAGAAACTAAAAATAAGTTGAAAGTAGTTACTTGAAAAGAAATCGAAAAAGAGAAAAATAACATAATTTTAAGTGTCAAAATTTGACAAGTCATAACTTTTACCTCAATTATCGATTTTATGATCTGAAAATATCATTGTAAATTACTCCCTGAGAAATTCTCTATTACCACTTCATAACAAAGTGGATCTATCCCTTTAAGTTAAAGTTGGTCCCTATAGTTATTTCAGTAAAATATTTTACATTAAGATGACCTACTTTAATCTCATATTATTAATGGGCTTTAGTTTATTAAGTAGTATATATTAAACATGAAATGAAAAGTCATTCTCTCATTATTTTACGCCCTCTTTAAGAATTTTGGACTTTGTTGGCCAGACCGACTTACACTCGATTGCCAACTTCATATGCAAAATTGCCTTGAGAATATCACACTCTTGGAGCATTGACGGTGGTCAATATATTCATTTGGTATAGATGATTGAGAAACAAAGTATATGAAGGTTTGTACTCCATACTTGACACAAGTTTATTATCTATCTTTTGTACTCTATACTTGACACTATTGCATTCCTTGTTCATATGGCTTGATTGCTTTCCAAATCACATATCTTGAATTTTTTCCCTATGATGAGCATAATTTATGACACTTTATATGATCCAATATACTATATATAGTTGGGCTTTATTGTTGTTTTTGTTCTTGCTTTTGTGGGGGCTCATGGAGGAATAGCCAACGGTGTACGAACATAAGCAAAATTTTCTTTGTTTTTTAGATCTGAATTTCAATGTATCATTATGTTCATTATTTTATGCCTATATTGGTTTCTTTTATGTGTGATATAACATGTGGGCCCACATGTTTTGGTCGTACTACAGATGTCCATTGAAGATGTCTAATTCTTACTAAGAACTATAATTATATTAATCTCCATTTTATCTAGACAATCGAAATATAGAATCAATGAGTTTCAAATAAATCTAAAACTGAGGAATTGACTAAATCAACGAGAATATGCCTAATTTAGAGGTTTCAAATAAATATGAAGAGTCTAGGATTTTAATTCACCTTAGTATCAACTATGTCTTCTATATCCCCATTAATCTCCAATTGATTTTATTCTTGACTATAAGTAAAGAACCCCTAATATATATTTACTTCCTCTCTCAAGTGCCGAGTAAAAACCAATCCTGAAAACAGATTTCAATATATCTATGACTCTATTCCAAACTAAGATTTTCAAGTTTTATTAAGTTCTATGGTTCTTTTTTGAAATAGTTTCAAAGGATCTATACTTTCTTTTGAAACGTATAAAATCCTAGGTTGTGTTATTATAGATCACATCTAAGGTTCCCTCTCTCAAGTGTCAAATCTTAGATTTCAATTCATTCAAACAATTGTCAATTAATTGAATGCATTAAAAATCAATAACACAAATAAACTTTGAATAAAATATCAAAGAAATTGATGGAAAATTAAAACATAGTATCAACGTAAGACTACATCAATTCCCTGGAAAGTAAACTTAGTTCACAAGAAATAAACAACAAGTTCACGAGCATTAGCATAACGAAGAAGATGAAAAATTGTTTTAGAGTTGCTTGGATCTTCTCTTTTAGTCTTGTTTATCTTTGATTCTTTATTCTCTTCAGTAGCCCTCATCAAAAAGTTAATCCTTACATCTTGTCTAACCCTTTTTATGCGTAACTTTTGATCTGCTATTCTGAATTGTGCTCCATTTTTGTGTTGAATTCCAATTTCAATTATCGTTCCAATGATATATTATGGGTTCCATGGAGATATCTATACGCATACTTGTACACTAATTTCTTCACATAACTTTTGATCTACTATTTGTTTCCAAATAAGAAATATTTGAGCAATTAGCCTGAAATAATTTTTAAATTTTAATCTGTTGAAAATCAAGTGAATTTTGTAGCACCGAGAAGACAAATAGTATCTCAAGTGGAAAATTGTCTACTAAATGGAATTACATTTGTGTACTTGTTTTGTTCCTAAGGAAATGTTTACAATGATAATAGTAATTAGTGTTCTCACTTTACATCTTCCATTATTCATAGATTTGGAAACTTAAACATAATACAAATCAACCAGTCACATTAAATCATACTAAGTTTCATGCACTACACGTACAAATACTAGTATAACTGTTATATCATTTTTTTTCGTTTTATGTGCATTATTGAATTTCACGTATTTTTCTATTAATATCATTATGAATTATTTAATTGTAATTATTATTGTTGGGTTAGGTTTATAATTGTTATATTTCATATTTTGGATGTTATAGAATTAATCAGTTTAAATTTTTTTAGTTTAGTTTTTAGTTATTATTGTTAATTTTAGATTTGGGAAAATTATAAAATGGATATATAATTTTCAGATTTAGAGGATAAATATATATTGTTATATTTTATGATTTTTCCTTGTTTTTCCACTTAGAATAGTGTTTTGTTATTATTAAAATATCTAAAAAATTATTCTAAGTTAAAAGAGATTTTTTAAGGATAAACGATAATATTAGGATTTTGGTACATTGACGTCATTGACATCTGAGACTCTTCCACTTACAGATAATAGTAAATATTAAGGACGTTAAGTAAGTAATCATCCCATGTTTTCATCAAAGTTGAATGGTTAATGTGAGTATAATGTGTTTAATGATTGTCTTGCAAATTATATGTCTTTATTGCTTTTCACTTACTTTAAACAAGGAGATTAGTTGGAGCCAATAGTTCTTCTGAAAATAATTTGCTTGTTACTAAAAAACGGAAGATGGGTAACTCCATGTAAGAAGGTAACATGTTAGAACTGTGGACAATCCTGTTACATGAGAAAAATTGTCTAAAAGGTGGAGCAGACTAAGCTTACTACTTGAAGATGAACAATATGACTCTCCTATTTTTGGTATCATAACATGGTACTTTATCAAAATTTTATGATACTTTGGATGAAATTATAGTATCATATCTTGAAACTTTACACTTTTTTATGCTACTTTTTCTTAAACATAAAATCAAACATTTTTCAACCAATATTCTCTAATTTTTCGGTACGTCACCACCATTATTACCAACCTACAACCAAATCAGAGAAACAATCTGAAAGAGAAGAAGATGATGAACACCGTATTGGCAGCATGATCGGATTAGCAGGTTATGTTTGGTTGTGATGGTGGTGGTGTAGTAAGTTGTGGCAGGTGGTTAGTGGTGGTGGTGGTGGTGGTCTACTAATGGTGATGGTGATGGTGGATTGAGGTTTGTGGTAGCGATGGTAGTGGAATGGGTTTTAGGATCTGAAAATTAATGGGTAATAATCGTCGATGACGGTGGCCCCACTAGTGATGAGGTTGAGGGGTAGGCTGATGTTGGCGCCAGCGGTTGACAGCGGTGATGGTGAGGTCGGCTGGAATTTGTGTCACAATGGAGGAAGTCGAAGACAACACCGTGGAAGCGGCACAGAGGTGGGAGAGAAGTTGGGAACGTATTTTTCAGTTGATTTCCATTGTAACGTATTCTTCAATATGATGATTTTTTTACAGTGGCCGATGCAATATTCCCAATTAATAATAGGGATTTCGTAATGATTAAAGCCCATTAGGGCACCTCTATTCTAGGTAAGTGGAAGCTGTGTGTGTAGTGTAAAATATTTGAAAAAGAAAAAGAAAAATCCAGCCGTCCAGACATGGGAAAATAAAAAGGAAAAGAAATCCTTTTTGGTACAAATTCTACATATTTTTAGGGTTTTTTTTACCTGTGTTGATGAGTCAATTAATTGTGAATTACGATGTGACCAACTTATGGCTAAAAGGGAGAAAATTATGAGTTTTATCTTTATGGTTTATTGCAACCTTTTGTTGACTAAATCAAAGGATATGAACTTATGTTAGATAAAAGCTCGTTATTAGTATTTTCTCTGTACTTTGTAAGATTGATATTAAGTTGTCAGTGAGAGAAGTTCTATATGATTATAATAATTTATTACATAGTGAAAGATTTTGGCGAATCGAAATTTTGTGTTGTTATTTTAATTTTTTATTTACCCAATTATTTTTTGAATAAAGTTCCTGCGAGTTAAATAAAGAGGGAATCCTCGTTTAATTCCCAAGATTTGATCGTTTGCATCTATGAATGAATGAATTGAGTATATACCATTACTATACATACATGAATTTTATCCATATCCAAGTCCCATCATCTGCCATGTCATCAAGTGCTGCCAATCAAAACACGGCATGATATTACGCATCTTCTGTTGAGACCAACGAATAAGAGGCTGACTTGGCATGTACGGATTCAAGTTTTGAGTGTAATTTATTGGATAAAATTAAATAATGTGGGGCCAAACATGTATAAAATAAAATGTGTAGTGTTATTTTAAGGATTTAGTCAATAAAGTGATCCACTAAAAATTATTCAGGACTAATGGGTATTAAGTGTCGTGAGATTAAAGTGTAGAGACGGATTCAATGTTTTAAATTGATAAGGGGTCAATTTAATAACATTGAAACACGATAGCTGCCCTACAGCTATTTATACAGGTCATGGTCCCCAATTGAGCATGACTTTTCATAATTCTCTGCATCCCCATCAACAGAGGACAAAATAAGGAGAAAACCACGAATCAGTTGGAAGGTCATAACCCCGTTCGATCAAACACAATAATGGATTCAGGTACGCTTCCGCTTCAGTTTCGATCCGATAATTACAGCATGATGTTTGTGGATTTTAGATGAACAATCATCTATATTAAAATTAATTTTAACAAGTGGTATCAGAGTCAACATCTTGTTGAATTATCAGATCAATTTTGAACGCATATGTGTAAAACCAAATTGTGTGCAGCATAAACCTTCTGATTTCATGTAATTGAAATATATACATACACAGCAAATTGATAAAATCTCGAAAATACACATACACTGATACATAGCGAGATTGAAGAAAATTTGGAAATATGGATTCTTGTTTTTCATCCAGCCGATCGTTATCCGCGTGTATATATGCGAAAATCTTGTTTTTCAAAATAGAATTGATTTTCAGATTTGGTTTTGTTTATTTTGAATTTGGGGTTGTTTTATATGGATCTGGATTATGTGTAATGTATTGTTGTGTATGGATTTATGTTGGTTATGTGGTTGTTGGTTGAGGACGAAGGTCGGAAGGGGCAGCCGCGCGCTACGCGTGGCGGGACACAGCGTCGCCGCGCGCGATGGGGTTACGTTGGTACACAGCGTCGCGCGCAACGACGCAGTTCCTTGGATGCAGCGCCGTCGATGGCGCTGCAGGCGATGGAGGCTGGCGCTACGTTCTCCAGTTCGTGGGGGGTGGCGGTAAGGTTAAAGAAAACCCTAGCAAGCTGTCGTGATTTTGAAGAAGGGGCTTACACCGGAAATTAGAAGTTTGTAAAGGCTCCTTTGCAATTTTGGGAAATTATATGAAATTGCACCTTCCGTCCTCTGTGTTTGGTTGGGATTAAAGATTAATCCTAAAGATATGAAATTACTTAAGTTGACCTTTCAATTTCTGGAATTTATAAATTGAGCCCCTAAGGTTATAAAATTTTTAAGTTGGGTCTTTTAAAGTTTCGAATTTTCTAATTCAGTCCGCTGAAGTTTAAAAATTTTCCAATCCAGCCCCTAATGTTTGAAAATTTTCAAAATTGGTCCTTAAAGTTTGAGAATTTTCTAATTCGATCCGTAAAGCTTGAAAATTCTCTAATGCAGTCCCCTAATGTTTGAAAATTTTCATATTCAGTCCCTAAAGTTTGAAAATTTTATAATTTAGTCCTTAAAGTTTCCAAGTTCAATATTTTGGACCTCTGAAGTTTGATTTTCTTTCAAATTGGGACCTAAAGTTTGGAATTTCTCTAAATTGGCCAATAAGGTTTTGGGAAAAATTGTAATTTAAGTACTTCAAGCTTAAAATTTTACATAATTGGCCACCTAAGGTTTAAGAATATTGCAATTGACTCTCCCAACTTAAAGATTGCTTTATTCTAAAGTTTTGAATTCTATAATTCAAATCCTAAAGTCAAAATATATGCAAATCAGTGGTTTCAGTTTCAAATCTTGGTACATCAGAATCTTTTGAGAGATATAATATTCGAAAGTAAGTTAGTTGAAGCAACATGTTGCCAAAGCAACCTCTCTTGTGGATATTAATTAGCTTTGAATATTAGAAGGTATTTGTGTGTGTTATTCATTGCGGATATTGATCGGCCCAAAGGAAGGTTAATAGTTGGCTCGAATTTCACATGCACCTGTGGTGATAAACACGTGGCAAGTATTTGGTTTAACGTGTGACCAATAAATCGGTCCAAAGAAAGGTTTATTGGTTAACATGTCTTATTGCCAGTATTTGATCACTACACTAAGGGAAAATTAGGTGTTTGTGTGTTATTTCATGTGGATATTGATCGGCCCAAAGGAAGGTCAATATTTGGCTCGAATTTCACATGAACTTGTGGTGATAAACAGGTGACGGTTATTTGGTTTAACGTGTGATCAATAAATCGGTCCAAAGAAAGGTTTATTGGTTGACATGTCTTACTGTCAGTGTTTGATCACTACACCAAGAGTACCACTTACAAGTCAATATTTCTGTCCAAAGACTAAATATTGATGTTTTTCTAGGTATCTTGTGATGGGCCCTACCATTATTTGAAAGTATAATTTGCATAATAAGGTATTTATGTGATCTATTTTGTTTAAGTGTTCTCTATTCGATTTCAAATTCTGCTAGTAGTATATCTACAAGCTCAAATTTAATCCCTGTATTTATGGAACAAGCTTCAATGATCAAAACAAGAACATTAACTTTTCGCTGGCTGCATGGATCTAGACCGTGTACTAAGGATTGAGCAACCTGCTCCTCTTACGGATGAAAGTTCATCTAATCAAATGAGGAACTTTGAGAAGTGGGATTGTTTAAATTACGTGATTCTAATGATCATTAAGTGCTGCATTCCGGAAGCCTTTAGTGGCATAGTATCTGAGGAGGTAAATGATGCCAATGAATTCCTTGCCGAAATTAAGAAACGTTTTGCGAAAAACGATAAGGCTGAAACAAGCACGCTTATGCAAAGCTTGATTTCAATAAAGTATAAAAGGCAATGGGAAAATAAGGGATTACATCATGCAGATGTCTCACACTGCTTCAAAACTTAAGGAACTAAAACTCGACTTGTCTGATTACTTGCTCGTGCATTTGGTATTGATATTTCTTCCTACACAATATAGTTAATTTAATGTTAGTTATAACTGTCAAAGTAGAAATGGACTCTCAATGAGCTCATTTCATAGTGTGTAAGCTTCTTACACAATTCAGTCAATTTAAGGTCAGTTATAACTGTTAAAGGGAGAAATGAACTCTAAATGAGCTCATTCTATTTTGTGTGCAAGAGGAAGAAAAGTTGAAGTAGGACAGAATTGAGAGTGTTGACATTGCAAATACCTCTAAAGATAAGGGAAAGTAAACAAATAAAGAACATAAAGTTGTTAAGGGTCCAAATCTAAAGAAACCACATAAAGACATTGAGGGTTGTTTCTTTTGCTAGAAATCTGGACATTTAAAGAAAAGATCGTACATATTACCAGCTAAAGTTGCTGCTAAAGTACCCTAAGAGCTTTTGACAGGAAGAAAACCTAGTCTAAAACATTTCCACATTTGGAGATCTCCAGCTAAGGCTAGGCCTTATAGGCCACATAAAGAAATTGGACTCCAAAACAGTAAGCAGCCACTTTATTGGTTATTCTGAGCGATCAAGGGGCTATAAATTTTATGATCCCACACTTAAGTCAATTTTTTGAAACGGGAAATGCAACATTTTTTGAGGATGTTGAGTTTGGGGGAGAAATAAGGTTAAGATATTGTCTTTAAGGAAGAAGTTGAGGAAGGATCGGTTTCAATTCCTATTGTTTCTTTTGACAATGTGCAAGTTTTTATGCATGTCATTGATCAATAAGCATATCCAGAACCTCAACTAGACAATGTTGAAGAACCTCCCATCCAAAATAAGGTAAATTTCAGAAGTACAAACTCAACAACCTCAATAACTAAAGCCATTAAGGAGATCCACGAGAGAAGGGAAAAAAATGTTATTCCGGATAATTTAAATAGTATTTTTCCAAGAACATAAGGAAATAATGGAATGGTGGAAGATGGTCCAATCAATTCCATCAGGCCATGCAGGGTTCTAACTCTCAGAAGTGGATTGAATTCGTAAATAAGGAGTATAAGCATATGCAAGACAATAAAGTTTGAGATCATGTCCCATTACCAGAAGGTGCGAAGCCCATTGGTCTTAAATGGATTTTTAAACCAAGAGGGATTCGAAAGGTAATGTGGAAAGATATAAAGTTCGTCCTGTATCTAAATGCTTTACATAGAATGATGGCATTGATTATAAAGAGACTTTCCCTTTGGTTTCTACGAAAGATTCTTTTAGGAAAGTTAGGTTGTTACACTTTTGACCTCGAGCTACATCAAATGGATGTTAAGATGACGCTTCTCAATGGAGACATTGATGAGACGGTTTGCAAATTAAAGAAATCCATTTATGTGCTCAAGCCAGCTTCTCGTTAAGGATAATACAAATTTCATCAAGTAATTATCTCATTTGGTTTTGAGATTAATGCTGTTGATGGTTGTGTGTATTACAAGTTCAGTGGGAGTAAGTGTATTTTCCTGATTTTGTATGTTGATAACATTTTGCTTGCCACTAATGATATAGGCATGTCACATAAAATTATGAGATTTTTTGTCAAGGAATTTCAAGATTAAAAATCTTGGTGACGTCTCTTTTGTATTAGGGATTCAGATACACCGGGATTGCTCTCGGGGTATTCTTGAATTGTCACAAAAGGGCTATTCAAGCTTTCTTGACGTCTTTCTACGCTGAAAGCTATAGATTCATAGATCGGTCGTTCCAGATTCGAGAATTGGTCTCTCGCAACTGTCCTATGGAAAACGGATGCCGTCTACCTATCGCCATGCCTTAACCCATCCTAATCGGAGACTTGAATTGGTAATTGATTCTTCGAGACAATTTCCCTTGTTTTGTCTTTCCGATTGACTGAAGCCCGAAGCCCCGACCATCGAACAAAGTGAGATGAGGAGGGGTCGACCGTAGCTAGGTAGCTAGTAGGCAAGCTAAGAAATCCAGGCCAGATGAGAAAGTACTTAAGAGGTTTGGCATGCAAAACAGTAAATCAGGGGACAACCTTATCGCTAAGGGGGACAACCTTATTGCGTACATTATTGGGATACTAAAGAGATATTTAAGTAACCCTGGGATGGATCATTTGGAAAGCAGCCAAACATGGGTTATAAGGTATTTAAAGAGAACAAAAGATTACATGCTCACATACAGAAAATCGGATCAGTTGGAGATCATATGGTATTATGATTCCAATTTTTGCTAGATGCCAAAACAGTAGAAGATCCATATCAGGCTACATCTATCTGCAAGTTGGAGGAGCTATTTCTGGAAGGAGTGCTTAACAAACACTTTAGCTTCTTTCACTTGGCAGCACAGTTTGTAGCAATTTTGGAGGCATCTAATTATGGAATTTAGCTGCGAAATTTTGTCACCGGGCTGCGCATTCTGAATGGAATTGAAAGACCATTAAAGTTATATTGTGACAATAACTCTGCAGTGCTATATTCCAATAACAACAGGAGTTCAACTAAGTCAAAACACATTGACATTAAGTTCCTGGCTGTGAAGGAAAGGGTACAGAGTAGACAGATTTCCATAGAGCATATTGGGACAAACTCCATGATTGCGGATCCACTTGCTAAGGGATTAGCACCCAAGGTCTTTCACGAGCACAATGCTTGTATGGGTGTAGTATTTCTTGAGGATATCATGATTTAGTGGGAGTTTGTATTTTGGTTGCTTTATGTTTTGGTTTTGGACACATTTGTGTATTTGGATAATTTTCTGTACAGAAATAAAGTATTCAGTTCATTCTACTCTGTTACATTATGTTTGGTATTGATCTCACCTAAGGAATAAAGTCGGACCAATTGAAAATAGGCATGTTTGGATCACATAACATGTAATTTTCATACTACACTCTCATGATTGATCTATGTCATTTGGTTGTATTGGTATACGTGACCATTGATGGATTTAGTTACGATTAATGTAACGAAAGTCGCTTTGATCCTATATTGATATAATTGATGGACGAGATTGTTTGGAAATACCCTTAATAATGATAGCAAATTTTGAGCTCATAAGGTTGTACACATTTGTAAGGATACATGTATGGCCCAGTGGGAGATTGTTGGATAAAATTCAATAATGTGGGGCCAAACATGTATAAAATAAAATGTGTGGTGCTATCTTAAGGATTTAGTCAATAAAGTGATCCACTAAAGATTATTCAGGACTAATGGGTATTAAGTGTCGTGAGATTAAAGTGTAGAGACGGATTCAATGTTTTAAATTGATGAGGGGCCAATTTAATAACATTGAAACACGATAGCTGCCCTACAGCTTTTTATACAGGTCATGGTCCCCAATTGAGCATGACTTTTCATAATTCTTTGCATCTCCATTAACAGAGGACAAAATAAGGAGAAAACCACGAATCAGTTGGAAGGTCATAACCCCGTTTGATCAAACACAATAATGGATTCAGGTACGCTTCCGCTTCTGTTAATTAAAGAGGGAATCCTCGTTTAATTCCCAAGATTTGATCGTTTGCATCTATGAATGAATGAATTGAGTATATACCATTACTATACATACAGGAATGTTATCCATATCTAAGTCCCATCATCTGCCATGTCATCAAGTGCTGCCAATCAAAACACAACATGATATTATGCATCTTCTATTGAGACCAACGAATAAGAGGCTGACTTGGCATGTCTACATCCACGGATTCATGTTTTGAGTGTAATTAAACTCCCTCATCCTCAATTCTCATCCCACAGCTGAAAGAAATCAACAATAGCAAGAAACCCGAGGACTTCGCAAAGTGAGGGAATCAATTACCTAATCATCACTAGCTAAATGAATTGTATATTTGGATTGAACTTAATTTTGTTTTGATCCAGATATCAAGCATATGAGCTGATTCATGCTAGATGGGTTATGCTTGGTGCCGCTGGATTTATCATCCCAGAAGCATTCAACAAATTTGGAGCTAACCGTGGCGCTGAAGCTGTTTGGTTCAAGGTACCTATTATTTATCCTTGGACCTTTTCTTTTTCATCATTATTTCTTCTTCTACATCATGATTGTATTTATCTATTTATACAGACTGGAGCCCTACTTCTAGATGGGAATACATTGAATTACTTCGGAAAGAACATTCCCATTAACCTCATTGTTGCTGTGGTTGCTGAGATTGTACTTGTTGGAGGTGCAGAGTACTACAGAATTATTAATGGCTTGGTATATTCTAGTTATTTTTAATAGATTCACCTTGATTTGATAAGTGTTATATTAACGTTTATTTTATGCACTTATATCCTTGAATTGGCAATAATGTGATTTTATCTAAGTATTATTAATGCATCTTATATTTTATGTGGTATAGGATCATAAAGGAAGAGAAAAGAAGGAAAAATGACCAAAATGCACTCAAAACTGAAGATTGGGGACCTTAGGTGCAAATTTAGTTACGGCCGTAAGGTAACTAAGTCACGGCCGTAAGAGTGTTCAACGTATTAAGGAAAATCAACAGAATGTGAGTTACAGCCGTAAATGAAAAGTTACGGCCGTAACCTTCAATGGTGAAAAGTATGCAGAGACACAGTTACGGCCGTAAAGGGACATGTCACGGCCGTAACTTCAAATTAAGAAAAATATGCAGAAACCGTGTTACGGCCGTAAAAGGAAATTCACGGCCGTAACTTTCCGGTCAAAAATTTCCATATTTTAATTCTTTCCATAATTTTGGGATTTCTTGAGCCCAAAGCTAGGGCACGAAATTGAGGCTATAAAAAGGGAATTTTAGGACAGAAAAAGGTGTGAAAATAATTATTGAAAGAGGAGCGGCTTGCTTGAAGGATTGGAAGAGAAATTAAGCGACTCGAGAGGGTGATTCAAGAAAGAAAAATTCCGGAATTCTTCATGACTACGCTCGGCTAAGCTTCCATACCTAGTTCGAAGGGGAAGTTGTATTTCATATCAATTTGTTTATCAAATTTCCAACTAGTAACGTAGTTGTAATTTCTTTACTTTGATTTGTTGGATTCTTATGCATTTTTAATTAAATCAATGCAATTCCTTATTTGATTAAGGCATTATCATTTAATTTGTTGTATTGAGATTTGCTATTTTGAACGATTGGATCCGTAATCGTCTTGTTGTTCAAATCATAGTAGCAAGTGGAAATTTAATAATTTTCATAGAGAATTCCAACTTAAACAATTGGCTACTCCCGATGTGGCTCAGCAGCCATTGTGCATTACGTTTCCAACGGTAGAAGATGGAACCTTTGAGCTAAAATCCGGGTTGATCCACCTTCTACCTACTCTTCGGGGAAATGCTGGTGAAGATCCATATAGACATCTAAAGGAGTTCCATGTAGTTTGCGACAGTATGAGACCCACAGGCATTACCGAGTAGCAAATAAAAATGAGAGCTTTCCCATTCTCATTGAAGGATGCCGCTACAGACTGGTTGTATTGTCTACCATCTGGATTAGTTACCACATGGAATGATATGAAGAGGTTGTTTCTAGAGAAGTACTTCCCTGCATCTAGGGCGGGGATGATCAGGAAGGAGATTTGCGGGGTTCGCCAAAGCAATGGCGAGACATTATATGAGTACTGGGAGCGTTTCAAGAAACTCATTTCGAGCTGCCCCCACCATCAGATCAGTGAGCAACTCCTGGTGCAGTATTTCTACGAAGGGTTAGCACCGATGGATAGAAACATGATATATGCCGCGAGTGGAGGAGCGCACATGGACAAGACGCCGGAACAAGCGTGAGCTTTAATCTCCAACATGGCAGAGAACACTCAGCAATTCAACTCGAGTAGGGATTCCCAAGTCCGCCGAATAAACGAGGTAAGTAGTTCCAATATTGAAGGTCGATTTTATGAATTAACCAATCTCGTTAAGCAACTTGCTGTAGGGAATTCGAAACAAGCCAAAGCCTGTGGAATCTGTTCAAACTTTGGACATCCAACGGATACCTGCCCGGTATTGCAAGAAGAAAACAATGAACAGGTAAATGCTGCTGGAGGCTTCCCTTTCCAAAGGCAACAATACAACACATACTCAAACACATACAACCCCGGGTGGAGAGATCACCCCAACCTGAGTTACGAAAATAACAAACCCCCAGGTTTTACTCCAAACAAGCCACAAGGACAATTCCAGCAGCAAGGGACTTACCAACCACAGGGGCAATATCAACAAAAACCTCAAAATGCAGGTATGTCTCTCGAAGATATGGTTAAGATGTTGGCAACTAACACGATGCAATTCCAACAGGACACCAAGTCAAGCATTCAAAACCTGGAAAATCAAATTAGCCAAATGGCCACTGCCATAAATAGATTGGAGGCACAATCTGGAGGGAAGCTACCATCGCAGCCCGAGGTAAATCCCAAGAATGTGAGCGCCATAATTCTCCGGAGTGGAAAGGAAGTTGAGAGTCCGCAATTGGAACCAGCTGCACCTGAAATGGAGGAAGATGAAAAGGAAGGAGTCGGGAAGAGAAACGACACTTCGCAAAATCCTCAAGTAAAAACTGACTCCCATTTAAATGTTAAACTAACACCTCCACCTTTTCCCAGCAGGTTAGCAAAAGTAACTAAGGTGGGAAAGGAAAAGGATATACTGGAGATATTCAGGAAGGTGGAGATCAACATCCCACTATTGGATGCTATCAAGCAAGTACCCCGGTATGCAAAGTTTTTGAAGGAGTTGTGCACCAACAAACGAAAACTGATGGGGAATGAAAAGGTAAGAATGGGAGAGAATGTGTCGGCGCTTTTTCAGAGGAAACTACCTCCCAAGTGCAAAGACCCAGGTATGTTTACCATACCTTGTCAAATAGGTTATAAGAAAATAGATCATATAATGATAGACTTAGGAGCATCCATAAATGTAATGCCTAGATCCACTTACAATGCACTAAAACTTGCCAAAATGACTGAAACTGGTGTTATCATTCAGCTAGCCGACTGTTCCAATGCCTATCCGGATGAGGTAGTTGAGGATGTGCTAGTGCAAGTAGGTGGATTGGTGTTTCCAGCGGACTTTTATGTGTTAGATATGAATGATGATCATTCACCCAGCTCCACTCCTATTTTGGTAGGCAGACCATTTTTGAAAACATCTAAGACTAAGATAGATGTTAGTAGTGGCACACTTTCCGTGGAATTTGATAATGAAATTGTTCAATTCAATATTTATGATTCTGTGAAATTTTTTGATGATGATCTTGTTTATTCTGTTAATGTGAATGATTCTCTAGTACAGGAAAGTTCCAAACTTAGTGGAAAGGACTGTCCACAAGACACTGTGGACATAATTACCGATTTTCCAGGGCCATCACAACCAGGTAAAAACTTTTGTACCACCCTACCAGTCGCTGATGAGAAGTTTCCCCCTATTTTACAGATCTTAATGAATAATATGAAGAGAAAGTTGAGCTTAGGGAACCCACCTAATCCCGGTTGAACGAGAAAGGACTCAGTCGAGCCAACGACTATAAACAAATGCGCTGATCGGGAGGCAACCCGAGAAGGGAGTTTCTTTACCCCCTCAACCCTTTATTTTCGTATTTTCATTTTTGGTTAATTTTATTTAGTCATTTCTTTCACACACACACACATAAAAAAAAAAAAAAAACTTTTGTGTACGTTATGCTTTTCATGCCAACATTGTTCTCGAATTTAAGCCTTGACAATTACGCACTACTTGCTCGAGTACATTTTCTTTAGGTTACTATCATACTCCACTAATTTACTCATTTCTCTTACATGATTCCATATTGCTCCAACCCTTTTGAGCTGCAGATGCTGAAAATGATGCAAGCCTTCCAGACTCAACTGAATGATGCAAGAGGATCAACAACTCATTCTGGAAGAGCAGAGAGCCCTTCGGGAGGAGATTCGACGATTGCGGGGACCCCGGGACAATCCACCTCCACATTAGACCCGAGGGAGTTTCTTTTTCTTTTTCCCCCTTCTACTGTTTAGCTTTATTTTTTAATGAGGACATTGTTTTGTCTAAGTGTGGGGGGAATTGATTGCAAGCTTAATGTCTTTATCTTCCTTCTGCATTCGAAACGTTAAATTCATGTTGAGTCAGCATCCATTTTAATCTTGTTCTCTACTTTTGTTACCTATCTATGCTACTTAGGTCTTAAACCATACTTTGATAGGAAGCAACCTCACTTTTGGTTCATTTTTTTTGAAAAAATCATTGCATAATTGGATATAAATTGAGCACATAGAGATCATCTTGTCCAAAACTGCACAAATAGGTTGAAAATGAAGAGTAAAATTGTCAAATGTCTACAACCTAGTCAACCCAATCCAGAATAGACAAATTATCCCTTCATATACAACCATAAGCGTCCCAATTCCAACAAGAAATTATTATACTTTTGTGAGTAGTCATGGTTTGAATACTTTTAACCACTATCCTCAACCAATGGATTTAGATTTGGAATGAAGATCAAGCAATGACCTATAACTCATAATTGGATGGGAGAAACACATGAAAACCTTAATTTGTGAGCTTTTGAGCCTAAGAGCTGTTTTTAATACTTATGAGCTAGTAATTCTTTGATGTGTGTCCTGCATGGTTGGGTTATACTTGGATGTGCTTTTCTGTGCAAACTGTATAGCTTCTTAACTTAAGTGCAAATTATAGCAAAGGCAATAGGTTAAGATAAATTTGACTTGCTAAAAGAGCCTACCTTGCTACATGGACCAATAGAAGCCCCTTTGAGCCTTAGCCTTTCTTTGAATCTTTGATGCCACAATATAAGCCACGAATACCTTTTCTTTCGCATTGTCTTTGTTTTGAACCCATAGAGAAGGGATTCGCAAGCTTTTGTTGATTGAGGATTGAGCTATGGTCTAAGTCTAAAAAGTTGAAATGGTTATCTTGTGTTGGGCGATGGTTGTGTAATGGACTGAATTCAGGGGATTGTAATTCTATCTTGTGCCAATTGGTGACTGCGTAAGGATTTGAAAAAAAAAAAGCAGAGAAAAAGTTGCAGTCTATACTCGAAAAAAAATCGAAAGAGAAAAATCAATGAACAGGAAGTTTAGTCATGAAAATTAGTAGTTGAGGATGTCAAACACTCAACTTGTGAAAAAAAGAAAAAAGAAAAAAAAAGGAAGGAAAAGAAGAGATTCGAGTGTGAATAAAGTTGGGTAGCGGGAAACAATGAAGTTCATATTAAGAGAGTGAAGGAAGTAATGTCATTTTGAATTGACTTAGCTTGCAAAATTCCTTCTCGACTCAGCCTAAATATATCCTTTTATCCTACCTGACCCGAAGCCCCGTTACAACCAAATAAAGACCTTTGCTTTGCACTTGTGTTATTGTTGGCTCCAGTTATGACATTTAGGCAATCTGTGGTACTGACTTATCCATGTAGAGAGCTAAGCGAAAATTCTAACCCTTATACACTTTGTGCGAAGAGAGAAATATCTTGTGAGGGTGTTAACCCCATTACATATACTTATGAGTGGTTTGAATTGCTTGGTCTAGGGTTTGTGCTATAAATGTGGTCGGGGATACTATGTTGACTGAATTCACATCATGAACAACTCGGTTTACGCGACTGATTTCCTCTGGAGTTGGGCGAAATTATTCTCCTCGAAGTCACTCATAAATGGTTGGGATGTCAGCAAACACGAGAGGTGCAAGGAAATAAACCATATCGAGCCATGATTGGGATGGGAAATAAAGGGCGTTGCATCTCTAGCACATACGAACACAATCCGATCATGCAATGGAACATTTTTGTTAAAGAAAAATGGTTTGCAACCTCAAGTCTCTAAATTGAGATCTATTGTTTGAGTCCTATTCTTTTCTTTTCTTTGTAAATCTTTGTTCGAGGGCGAACAATGGTTCAAGTGTGGGGGGATTTGATAAGTGTTATATTAATGTTTATTTTATGCACTTATATCCTTGAATTAGAAATAATGTGATTTTATCTAAGTATTATTAATGCATCTTATATTTTATGTGGTATAGGATCATAAAGGAAGAGAAAAGAAGGAAAAAGGACCAAAATGCACTCAAAACTGAAGATTGGGGACCTTAGGTGCAAATTTAGTTACGACCGTAAGGTAACTAAGTCACGGCCGTAAGAGTGTTCAACGTATTAAGGAAAATCAACAGAATGTGAGTTACCGCCGTAAATGAAAAGTTACGGCCGTAACCTTCAATGGTGAAAAGTATGCAGAGACACAGTTACGGCCGTAAAGGGACATGTCACGGCCGTAACTTCAAATTAAGAAAAATATGCAGAAACCGTGTTACGGCCGTAAAAGGAAATTCACGGCCGTAACTTTCCGGTCAAAAATTTCAATATTTTAATTCTTTCCATAATTTTGGGATTTCTTGAGCCCAAAGCTAGGGCACGAAATTGAGGCTATAAAAAGGGAATTTTAGGACAGAAAAAGGTGTGAAAATAATTATTGAAAGAGGAGCGGCTTGCTTGAAGGATTGGAAGAGAAATTAAGCGACTCGAGAGGGTGATTCAAGAGAGAAAAATTCCGGAATTCTTCATGACTACGCTCGGCTAAGCTTCCATACCTAGTTCGAAGGGGAAGTTGTATTTCATATCAATTTGTTTATCAAATTTCCAACTAGTAACGTAGTTGTAATTTCTTTACTTTGATTTGTTGGATTCTTATGTGTTTTTAATTCAATCAATGCAATTCCTTATTTGATTAAGGCATTATCATTTAATTTGTTGTATTGAGATTTGCTATTTTGAACGATTGGATCCGTAATCGTCTTGTTGTTCAAATCATAGTAGCAAGTGAAAATTTAATAATTTTCATAGAGAATTCCAACTTAAATCTAAAGATTTGCTATTTTCATAGTTGTTGTCTTAAATCTAAAGAGCTTGTTTTAGGTTATTCAATGGCTAATGTTTGATTAGAGAGCTTATTCTAATTAAATGCAACTAAGGGAGAATAGGAATAGTTAGAGCTTATTAACTATTTACGGTGATAAATCAAAAAAGAAATTGAACTCGCGTTGCTTGGAAAGTAATAACATTGTGATGAAATTCAACTGAACCTGAGAACTAGGATTTGTCAATTCTTGATTTTTATTTTATCTAATTCACGTTGTTATTCTCACGTTATTTACAAACAACTCAAAACAAAACCCCCCTTTACGATTCTAATTGACATGACACTAAGTTAGTTCCCGTTCCTTGTGGGATCGACCCTTGCTTCCATTGCTACATTCTTAGTAATAGTGAACAAGGAATTTATTTATTATTTTGGTGCATCGCGACACGCATCACATTGGCTAACATAATTATAATAAAATATTTTCGAAATTGGGTTTTGATGTAGGATCTGGAGGACAAACTTCGCCCAGGTGGTCCATTTGATCCACTGGGTCTTGCCAAGGATCCCGACCAGGCTGCATTATTGAAGGCGAGGAAGATCAAGAATGGACGACTAGCCATGTTCTCTATGCTTGGTTTCTTCATCCAGGCATAAGTGACCGGACAGCCACAGGGTCCCATTGAAAACCTTGCAAGACACTTGAGCGATCCTTTTGGCAACAACTTGCTCACTGTTATTTCCGGAACTGCTGAAAGAGCTCCTACTTTGTAATTCCTATATACATGTAATTTGTTGATTGATGCTGAACATTCTATAATTCACTGACATTTTGCAAGGCCATTAACGGTGTTAGTAATTGCAACTGGGAACCATTTTAATTCACTCGTTGAGCTTTAGCTTCAACGTTTAAAACATATTAACCTTCTAAATAGAGTAATTAATGAAGGGTACAAATTCTTATCATGTTGCATCTCCATGACTGAAATTTCCACTTCGTCACCAGAGCCAAGGGCCGGACGTTCATGGCCTTGGCGGCAAGCAACATCTTGGTAGGAGAGGCACCCAAGAGAAAGCGGACCACCCACTGGTCCACAACTGTTCCATAGCAAGGGCTACTTCAACTGGTGGAGAGTCAAGGGAGTCGAACAAGCTCAGATCAAATACCACATCTCTAGAAACGACGCTGGTCTTGATATGTGTGCAATATAGTAGTGGTTCACTTAATCCACATGTCACCCTATGATTGGCACTTCACTTACCTATGGGATTTGAATTTGAATAAAATGGGGAACCCTTTCTTGATTCAAGAGACTTGGAAAATATTGGGTGGAGAGGTAGAAGTGGGAAAGGTCCAACATCTCCGGCGAAATCTTGCTACTTCCGGCGAACATATATCCGGTTGCCATTTCCCGAGGACGACGGTGCCATGTTCCGGTGTGTTTAAGGGTAGAAATCTGAGCTTAAACAAGGAACAAGAAACTGAAGGCTGTTGGACAGGAACTTCTTGGAGCTGGGTTTAATTCATCAAGACCAAAAATGAGCTTTGAACTCAAAAAATGGTATCAGAGCTATGGTGAAGTAGCTGGCCGAAGGAAGCAATAGAAGAAGGCTGAAAATCGGACCAAGAAGCAGTAGGCAGAGTGGAGTGAATTTGTCCACTTTTCAGTTTTTGGACGTACTGAAAAAAGGTAATTTCGGCCGACCCAAAGCTCCGATCGAAGATCTTCCACTGCCATCAGAACGGGCTTGTCAAGGAGAAGACTCGACTGAAATTTAGCAATGATCCGACGGTTGAAACAGAAGTTATTTTCCAGAGAAGAAGATGCTGGTGGACTAAAAAAACTGCGATTCTGGCCAAACGGGAGCTCCAATCGCGAAACGGTCACCACCGCTGGGTTCGTGATGAGGAGGAGAAGCTTCCTGTGTTTTTTGGAATTTTTCGGTCTCCAGTGGCGGCTCCGACGGCGGTCCGGCGAGGCACTTCCAGACAGAATTTCCAACTTTATCTGCTGATTCCATTTTCGAACTCCGTTTTGTCATATCAACTCTCGATTATACGGACACAGAAAAGTCCGCTCGATTTGCATTGGCTATCCCTTGTTTTAATTTCAGTAATTCAAATTCTAGGGGCTATTGTGAGGTGGCCATATAGTGTTAGGGGTTACCTTGCCGATAACCATTGCTTGTTGGTAGGACTCACATAGGATTCGAATTTGACTACGTGCTTAATTTTTTGTAATTGTCGTGTGTTACTTGTTATTATATTATTGGTGTGATCATCTTGAAGAGTAATTTCGGTGAAATTGGTTTGATCTTGCATTTGTGTGTGGGTAATTGCTTTGTGTTAACTTGTTTGAATTTTCATTATTTGCATTATGGGTTCTCGTGTTGAATTGTCGCAATTTAACAGTAAGGGAGATTATTCCATTTGGAAGCAAAAAATGAAGGCTATTTTAATTCAACAAAGAGTTTCTAAAGCACTTGAGGACATAGTGGGGCAAGTTGAAAAACACACGACTGCTAAAGATTTGTGGAAAGCACTTGACAAACTTTTTTGCCAAAATCTTTAACGAAGAAGATTCACTTATTCAAAAACTTTTCAACTATAAATTGGATCTTGAATCTAATTTGAGTGAGTTTAACAGTCTTGTCAAGTGTTTGACCCACAATGGAAAGAAATTTGATGATGAATATCTCGCTGCTATTATGCTAAAGACCATGCCTGAATCTTATAGAGATGTTAGGAATGCTATCACATATGCTAGGGACACTGTGACCTTAGATATTGTAGTTGAGGCTTTAAGGGCTACGTAGCTCGAGATGAAGAGGGAGTCAAGGGGTAGTAGCTAGAGGGAAGAGAGTTTGTTTAGTGGTTTTAGAGGGAGAAATGAGTCGAGAGAAAACCACTTCCAAATGAAGAAGGGTAGAGGAAAATTGAAGGGTAGGTCCAAGTCTCGGGATAAGAGTGTTAAGAAATGCTACTATTGTGGTAAAATTGGACATTTCAAAAGATACTGTGATCACTTTAAAAAGAAACATAGACCTCAGCAGAGTGATGATCAGAACCTAATTGTTGTAGGTGATGCTTTTGATAGTATTCATATGATGACTGTGACATGTAATGATGACAATGTTGACAATACCCTTGATAGACCACAAGCGATGAATGTGTCTGAAATTGATTTTGACAGTGAGTGGGTTTTAGACTCAGGTGCCACTTTCCATATGAGTAATGTTAAATCTTGGTTTTATAACTGTAGAGAAGTTAAGCCTACGAAAGTGTACTTGGGGGACAACTATACACAGATTGTGGAAGGAGTTGGTGATATTGCTATTAGGATGCATGATGGCATGATCAGATCTCTTTTGAATGTTAGGTATGTCACGAACCTTGCAAGGAACCTCATTTCCTTGGACATTTTGGAAGATGAGGGTTATGAGTAAAGATCTCATTTCGGTACTATGAAAGTGAGTAAAGGAGCTCTAGTTGTTATGAAAGGTCCCAAGAGAAACGGATTGTATATCCTTGAAGGCAAAGCCTTAAAGGCCTACGAGTCTGCATTATCTACAATTTATGAAGATAGATCAGATCTTTGGCATAAAAGGATGGGACACATAGGGAACAAGGGGTTGAAGTGTCTTAGTGATCAGAGTTTACTAGGAAAGGATAGTGTTATACCTTTAAGCTTTTGTGAGACGTGTGTTCGAGGAAAGTCACACAGGGTTAGCTTTAGGATAGGTGAACAAAACACTAACAGACCCTTAGACTACATTCATGCTGATTTGTGGGGACCAGAAAAACATCCTACAAATGGAGGTAGTAGATTTTTCCTATCTATTATTGATGACTACTTGAGGAAAGTTTGGGTGTATCCCCTTAAATCCAAATCTGACACTTTTGGTAAGTTCAAGTCCTGGATTGCCTTGGTTTAGAAACAAATGGGGAAAAGTGTAAGAACTCTTAGGACGGACAATGGTCTAGAGTTTTGCAACTTTGAGTTCGATACCTTCTATAAGGATAGAGGTATCAGGAGGCATAGAAGTGTGAGATCTACCCCCCGGCAGAATGGGGTAGCTGAGAGGATGAATCGGACTTTAACGAATAAAGTTAGATGCATGTTGATTAGTTCAGGGTTAGCTAAAGGCTTTTGGGGTGAAGCTGTTTGTACCGCTGCCTATTTAATTAATAGGTCACCTTCTAGTACTGTTGACTTTAAGACTCCCCAAGAATTGTGGACTGGGAAACCTCCAGATTTGTCACACCTTAGAGTATTTGGTTGTGCGGCCTATGCACATCAGGTTGAGGGTAAGTTAGACCCTAGGGCTACTAAGTGTGTCATGTTAGGTTATCCTGAGGGAGTGAAAGGTTACAAGATTATGGGTTTTAGATGGTAAGGGCATGAAAGTTATCAACAGTCAAGATGTGAAGTTTAATGAACTTGATATGCCTTGTCTTAAGACCATAAATAAACAGATTGAGAAGGGGGAATCTTCTACTGAGAAGAAGATTGATTTTGAGGTGAAGAGATTAGGTAAAGATAATCTAGAGGGTAGTGCAACCCAACCTCAAGTAGAAGCGGAACAAGAAGTCATAGTAGAGCAATCGAAATTCTTGAAATGGCAGTCTCTGATCAAGAAACATCTGCAGGTACTAATTTGGAGAACTACCGATTAGAGAGATAGGGAGAGGAGACAAGTTAGACCAAATATGAAGTACATCTCTTCTAATTTGATTGACTATGTCTTAGTTTCAAGTGAAGCCTTAGATTCAGTTGAACCTGCTTCATTTGAGAAAGCGAACAACTGTGAAAAGTCTGAAAAATGGAAAAAGGCTATGAAGGAGGAGATCCAGTCTCTGAACAAAAATGATACTTGGAAGTTGGTTGAAAACCCAAGGAATCAGAAGGTAGTCCATTGTAAATGGATCTACAAGTTGAAAGAAGGAGTAGAAGCTAATGACCCTTTAAGATATAAAGCTAGATTCGTAGCTAAGGAATTTACTCAAAGAGAGGGGATAGACTATGAAAATTTGAGGTTGTCTAAATTTTACAAATAGAGTGTCACAGATGTGTCTGGACAGTAACCATTTAACAGTAATTTGTTAAGTTTGTTTAGCGTAGTACCAGATGAATCTTGCTCAGGAAGATTCGTCTGGATAGTAAAACGTAAACAATCAGAATAAATTGCGCGGAATAGTAAATAGATAAGAACACAATAATTTGAGCTTAACGTGGGAAAAACCATAACAGGGAAGACCCACGGTTCACATCCTGCGAACAAAAACAAATCACTATATAAGGAAAGAGTTTATACAGATCAATCTAAACTATAGGATAAATCTAAGCATAGACTTTATCAAACATCCAAGAAATAGATCACTCCCTGATCCTTCTGTGGCATGTAATGTGACCTGGCGTCCCACCACTCTTCAGTAGTTTTTTTTGAATCTGCAACACTTTTCAGCAACACGAACTCCCGTTCGATCTTGATCCAAACCTTTCGTTTGATCTTCACACTGAAATTCTTTCCTCCTCTAAATGATTTAATCCTCCTCCCGGAGTATTGAAGTCACAACACAATTGAAGCTTTTTGTATTTGTGCACACACGAAAATTAGCTTCAAGATATCTTTCACAAAAGTATTGGACGTGTATATAAAGCTCAGCACGGATTTTTTGTATTTTCATGTCACAAGAAAAACGTCCCCTTTTTCTTCTCTTTATAGTCCAATTAGGTTTTCTTGATTCCCAAGTTTTCCTTATTGCATAAGATCTCTACTACCTGCAAAACATGATAGAGATAATTAGTAAAAGGTAAGATAATTATCTTTAAATAAATCTTACCATAGAAAAAGATAATGATAAATCTTAAAAGATCTTACCATTTATCAATCAAGTGATAAACATTGATATTTATCACCATATTTTCGGCCTTATCAAAGCTCTTTATGATCAAGATTTTCTACCAAGATAATCTTACCATATGTAAAGATAAGATTGAAATATTCTTGACCATATCAGGAAGATACTTACCATATCTTGGATAAGCTTGCGTATCAAGAATAATCACAACAGATTATCAAGAATATTATCAAAATATTTTCGAGATTGTGATAAAAATTTCCGAGATTATGATCAAATATATATCAATATTTTCTTGATCATTATCTTTACAATAAAAAGTATTTCTCGAAAATAGGAAATAAATTGCATAATTTTATCGAACTTAATAAATTACTAAATACACGTATTTAGTAATTAAATCAAGTTTTATTAAATTACACATTCGTGAAAAATAGGAAATGTTAATATCATAAAATTAACAATCTCCCCCTTTGGCTTTTTCTATTTTTCCGAAACCAATCATCTTTTTATGATCACAAGAAATCAATTAGTTCCCCCTATCAAAAATCTCCCCCTCAAGCTATGCATCAAGATAAACACAATCAAAAATCAATAAATGCATGTAAAGAAATCAACACATAGAGAGCATAAATTAAAAAGATGATATCCATGCTACTCCCCCTTTTCGGTGAAAGAGGAGAAGCCATAAGTTCCACAAAACCTGCATTAAAAAGTTCACAACCGAAAGCCGAGTAGGAGAACAAAAGTGTTAAGTCAAAACATGATAACAATGTTTTTAAATCACTGAAAATAAGTAGATGAGACTGGCAAGGTTGAGATCAGTCTGGAGTCTTCCTTTGCTTCTTAGAGGCAGGGAGCTTCTTGGCTGCAACCTTCCTCTTTTCTTTGGCTTCCACAGGAGTCACATTTTTCGAAGAACCTCCAAGTAACTGATCAAGCGTGTCTTCAAGATGCTTAACCCGTACACCAAGTTCAGAAATGTCAGCTTTCATCCCAGCATTCTCTGCTTCCAGCTGACCAAGCCTGGCATCTTTATCAGCTGATACCTGATCCCCAGCAGTCTCAACCATAACCTGCTTCTTGTGACCCGTCTACATCTCCAAAGTTTTTCTGCATCTAGCCCTGTTTAAATCTCTGGGGGTGATCACCAGATCATCTTCCAGTGTTTGGATACCCTGATCATTCAAAAATTGTGTAATAATCCAAGGATAAACCAACAGATAAGTATTCCCTTGTCTAGGACCACTTCCCGAGACTCTACAAATGATAGAAGTCCAGATTCGGGTAGCAAGGTCAATATTCTTTTTGGTCCCCAGCAGAAATAATGTTCTAGCAGATTCACGCTTAAAACTCGAGTCATGGATTAGTTGGTCAAAATTTGCCTTTACAATTTTGTGAACAATTTGATATTTCTTTGACATTTTTGACCTAGCCAATTGTTTTAACCCTTTTACTGGCCACGTGATCTTTCCCCCCGACAACTCCATAGTAATTTCATCATTAGTGGCTTCCATAGACTCATCCTCATCAGCCACCTCATCATTAAGTCCCAACTACTTTCTAAGTTCTTTTGCTGAGATCTTAACCAACTGTCCCCTAACAAAAACTGAAGTGGTAAAAAGACATTTTTTGAAGTTATAGTCAATGGGGATGTTGGCATAAAATTCCTTGACCAGAGTCTCATTAATCTCCCCTTTACAATCAGTCAATTTTCTCAATCCAAAATGTGACACTATATCATCAATCTCAAAGTCATCAAACTCGCCTACAGTTACTCTAGATTCATAATGCAATCGTTTACCTGAAATACGTTTTTGGAAATCAGTGTATGTTTCAGACGACAAAAATTTGAAACTGAATGGGGGTAAACATACCTCTTGCTATCTGCATGTGGGTACAGACGAATGAAGAAACGTCAAACCTGGATCTCACTGGACCCACAGCCGTGTCACTCTTCTTCTTCTTTAATCTCACAGTGGCTTCTGCTTTTTGTTTTCCTTTTCTGTCTGGAATAACAGCTTCTTTCTCAGACTCTTCTTCCAACTGCTCAGATCCGTCTTCATCCTCAGATTCCTCTGGTCCTTCTGGTGGTGCATCATCCTCAGATTCTTCTGCCACATAACTTCCTCAGATTTTTCAATCTCCCCAGATTCTTCCTGCTCCTTTGGTTTGTCCTTCTCATCACCAGATTCTGTTTCACCTGATTCATCTCCACTTTCTTCATCCCAAATTGTCGCATCTTTTGCACTTCTCATGGCAGCAAGTTTTCGGGTTCCCTGCAGTTCGCTGTGAATATCTAAGGGAGAGATATGGCTGGACCCAAGATTACCTGAGATGGGTGCCAGATTTACGCCCATGGTTTATGGAGTAATAAGCGTGCTCCTACTTATTTGGGCCATAAGAAGAGTAGGTGTAGGAGTAGTATTGGCGGTGGAGAGTGAGGTCGGCGTTAGGCTGGTGCCGGAGGGCGGTGCAGGTACAATGGTGCAGCTCGAAATTGCCAGCTCAGATGGGTTTAGTGCAGATGATGCTTCACCGCTTCTTCTAGTGACTCTCCTCCTTCCGGCTTGTTTGCTCCTCGCCATGTCTGGATGGGGTTTTTCCCTTTTTTTTTGTTTGAGAGAGAGAGAGAGAGGGAGACGGAAGATATAGTTTTTGGTGAGAGGATTTAGGGCTTTCAGACTTTGGAACACGAGCTTTTAAGAAGTGTGAGGGTTTTTGGGGTTTAAGAGGAATTCTCATAAGAAAGGAATTAGAGTTCATTATGGTAACTGTAGAATCCTGATTCTTGTCAACATCTTTCCTTAAAAAATAGATAAACATAGAAAGAGAATATGTTAAGAATTAGGAAACAAATAAATTACCAAAAATTGGGCTCCACAATCAACTGACTTGTTCTACAAGATTTACACATATTAGCCCATGATATACTGCCTTAAAAATAAAGATTTTCAGAATAAAATCTAAAATTCGTGAATAAGAAAAATCTAAATGCATATGTATACCTGAGACACGTCTGAGCACTTGTTGGAATCTGTTGAGTCAGATATATCTGGCAGTAGACAGTCCACCATGAGCATGATTATGTTGATTAATGTGCATGTGTGATCTGAGCAATCCTTAGTCGTCCACATACTACCAAAAATCATATGATTGCTCTGACTTATCGATTTGTCACCATAATGCACAATAAGACCGATCAAAATCTATAGAAAGTGCATTTTCTCAGATCCGGCTTGCCGGCTTTTTCTATATTGTGGCAATGTCTTTAGGAGGTGGAAATAGCTTCACACAATCCCCATAAGTTATCTTACAGTATGTTCCCCTTTAGGTTAGAAGAAAGGTATGAACTTGGCTTGGATTGGTAGATTCACACAATCCCCAGAAGTTATCTTACTAGGTTTTCCCCTTGCTTCTACAATATTACCATATTTATCTCAATTCATCGTATTTTGAAGCTAAAGGGTATGAACTTGGCTTGGATAGGCAGCCTTCTTTTCCACTAGCCCTGCCCTTGGATAACAAGAAAAATGTGTGCAATGCAATAAGCAAGATTTAGATCATAGGTCTACACACAGAATATAAAATCTCATCCAGTAACAACCATATGACATAGACAGCAGTGACTTATCCTTAGGATTGTCCAGATTTGAGTGCTAGTTAGATTCATCCAGAGACATGTTGACTGCTATCAGCCAGACGTATCTGTCTCGTTGTTAGTCACAAGCACTCAGATATATCTGCAAGAAAAAACATGATCTATTTAATTTAAGAATAGGATAAGTTAATCAAAATGCAAAATAGAAAAACAAATGTGTTTTTAATTTTAATTTTAATTTTTTTGAAATATGTATGTTCCTATTCGGAAGGAGGTGATACTCCAATTTGTTTCCTAAGACTTTCAAATTTGACAGTATCGAGGGCCTTAGTAAACAAATCTGTCAGCTATAGATCAGTCTGTATGTGCTCCAGATTGATAATCTTTTGTTCCACCAATTCTCTGATAAAGTGGTGTCTGATGTCAATATGTTTTGTTCTGGAGTGCTAGACTGGATTCTTTGAGATATTGATGGCACTGGTGTTGTCACAATGCATAGTGGCTTGTTCTGTAGAGATTCCATAGTCCTCCAACATTTGTTTCATCCATAGGAGTTGTGTACAGCAACTCCTAGCTGCTATATATTCAGCTTCGGCTGTGGATAGTGACACTGAATTTTGCTTTCTACTTAGTCATGCCACCAAATTGTTCCTAATGTAGAAACATCCTCCAGATGTACTCTTTCGATCATCCACATTCCCAGCCCAGTCTGCGTCTGAAAAACCTACAAGATTGGCAGTGGTATCTCTTGTAAACCAAATTCCATAATTCAACGTACCACTTACATATCTAATGATTCTTTTCACATCAGCAACATGAGATTCCTTAGGTTTGGCTTGATATCTTGCACAAACTCCAACACTGAAGGATATATCTGGCCTACTGGCAGTAAGGTACAGAAGACTTCCAATCATGCTTCTGTAAAGGGATGGATCTACATCCTTACCACTGTCATCCTTTGAAAGTTTTAGAGTAGTCGCCATGGGAGTTCTCATTGCCTTTGCATCTTCAAGTCCAAATTTCTTTACCAGATTTTTAGCGTACTTTGCTTGAGATATGAATATGCCAGATTCATCCTGCTGTACTTGCAAACCAAGGAAAAATGTTAGCTCACCAACCATACTCATTTCAAATTCTCTTTTCATTGTATTTATAAATTCATTAATTTTGGACTTAGATGTAGACCCAAATACTATGTCATCAACGTATATTTGAGCTACAGTTAGTCCAGGATTTAGATGCTTAATGAAAAGAGTTTTATCAGTTCCTCCCCTTTTGTATCCGTTACTTAGCAAGAATGACGTGAGCCTTTCATACCAAGCTTTGGGGCTTGTTTCAATCCATATAACGCCTTTATGACTCTAAAGACATAATTCGGGTGAGATGGATCTGTGAAGCCTCGAGGCTGCTCCACATAGGCTTCCTCATTAAGCACACCATTCAGAAAGGCACTTTTGACATCCATCTGAAATAGTCTGAAGTTGATGTAGCAAGACACAGCTAGCAACGGCCTGATGGATTCCAGTCTGGCTACCGGAGTAAATGTCTCATCAAAGTCTATCCCTTCAATCTGGGTATAGCCTTGAGCAACAAGTCTGGCTTTATTTCTTACCACATTTCCTTGTTCATTTGACTTATTCTTGAAGATCCATTTGGTTCCAATTACATTACCTTCTTTAGGACGTGGTACCAGCTCCCAGACTTTGTTTCTTTCAAATTTGTTAAGTTCCTCCTGTATAGCTTGTACCCAGTGTTCATCTGTCAAAGCTTCCTTGACATTTTTTGGCTCAATTTGAGACATATGATAGATGTTACTCATCTCAGCAAATTTTTCTTCTGGTCACATTTTTCATCTCAGCATATCAGTGAGAATATTGTCAAGTGGATGTGCCTTTTGGATCCTAGCAGGTGGTAGTCTTGATGCTTCTGATTCAACAATATCAGGTGTATCTGGGTCATCAGATTCGTCTCGATCTGCAGATATTACTGGGTGCCCAGACTCATCCTGATCGGATTCTTCAGTATTATTGAGACTTTCAGCTTGGTGCTGTTCTTCTTCTAATTTTTCGCTTCCAACTTCTTCTTTTGGTGGAATTTCCAGTTGATCACCATCTGCTACCTGCAAATCCGAATTTATAGAATTAGTATCATCCAATTTCACATTAATTGACTCAAGAACAATTTGGGTTCTTAGATTGTAAACTCTATAGGCCCTACTATTTTTAGCATAACCCAAAAAATTCCATCATCCGATTTTAAGTCAAATTTTCCTAGGTGTTCTCTATCTTTCAAAATGTAGCATTTACTTCCAAAGGCATGAAAGTAATCAACCCTAGGTTTTCTACCCTTCCAAATTTCATATGCAGTTTGGTTTGTTCTAGATCTAAGAATGACTCTATTGATAATATAACAAGCAGTGTTAATGGCTTCTGCCCAAAATTTCGTGGGCAACTTGTTGCTATTTAGCATGACACGAGCCATCTCTTGTAGAGTTCTATTTTTCCTTTCCACCACTCCATTCTGTTGAGGAGTCTTTGGGGACGAGTACTCATGCTTGATCCCATATTAGATACAAAAATCAGCAAACTCGAGGTTTTCAAACTCTCTTCCATGATCACTTCTGATCCTTTTGACTCTTACTTGTTTGTCGGCCTTTTCATTGCTCAATTTCTGAAAAAGATTAACAAAATTGTCAAAGGTATCAAATTTATCCCGAATAAACATGACCCAGGTGTATCTGGAGAAATCATCAACACACACATAAATATACCTCTTGCCACCAATACTTTCCTTTTCGATAGGACCCATCAAATCCATGTGAATTAGTTCAAGTATATGAGAGGTATTAACAGATGTACCTGATTTGTGTTGACTTTTGATTTGCTTACCCTTTTGACAATCACCACATATTACATCTGGAATATTGTTTATGCTGGGTAAGCCTCTCACAGCTTGTAGTCTGGTTAGCTTCATGAGATCATAGTAGTTTAGATGCCCTAATCTGTTATGCCACAGTTTCATTTTTGGTCTTAACAGAATTGCAAGTTTCGAGACTCTCAAGTGTATAGCATTTGTCTCTAGATCTAACTCCCTTAAACAACACACGTTTTAACGGGTTAGACTTCTGTCACAATTTAAAACCTTGCAATATTCTTTTGAAAACATGATAAGCAAGTTATCATCACATAGTTGTCCTACACTGATCAAATTTACCTTAAGTCCTATAACATATAAGATATTTGTTAATGTAGGCAGTCCCTTGATGTCGATGACACCAAATCCATCTATCTTTCCCTTTTGGCTATCACCAAATGTAACAGCACCTGTTTCGCCTTTTTCAAAATGTGTTAGTAGAGAGAGATTACTTGTCATGTGTCTAGAACATCCACTATCAAAATACCATGTCTTAGGAATCAAGGCACTCAAAGACAATTGAACTACATAAGCATTAGTTCGAATTTTCTTCTCTTGTCTAGAAACAAGTCTTCTTTTGTGTGGATTGATTAATTTCAAGTACTCATGACACCTAAATACATCATGACCAGATTTAGCACAAAAATTACAGAATACCTGGAAAACAGATGTATCCTGCCGACTCTGTCGAGGTTGAAATTTCTTGCCTATCTAATGGACAGACTCATCTGGCTTGTACAGATTCGGCTGAAATTGTCTTCTTGTATAGTTCCAGGCTGGATGTAAGTTTTGAGTCCCAGCCGCATTTGTATGATCTCTATTCTGTTCCATGTACCTGTATCCAGATTCTCTTACAAAGTGTATTTTATGGTCATGATTTTTACCTTTACCTTCATATCCAAGACCTATTTTTAGCTGACAGGTCTGCCACTGTTCAGGATTTCATCAAGCTGGACGGATCCACGTGCCAGCTTCTTGATTTTGTCTTGTGCTTTAGCAAGTTCTGAACTTAACCTACTTACCTCATTTTGTTCATCATCTGAGACTGCAGATACGTCGTCCAGTTGTCGTTCCCTGCTGTGCTCAGCGAAGGCCTGTAACAGTTGAATCTTCTCTTCTACATCTTAAAGTTCCTTCCTTAAGTTTTCAGTATTTGGTCTGGATTTATCTACATAAGAAGAGTTACCAGATTCAGTACCAGACAGCTGTAAAGCAGTAAGGGTAGTTACCTGTTTTTCTGAATTGATGTTGTTTGATTCTGATTCAGATTTATCTTAGTCTCCATCACTCCATGTAACATTCATGGCTTTCCTTCCCTTGGACTTCTTTTGAGTATTAGGACAATCAGCTGCAATGTGTCCATATCCTTCACATTCTCTGCATTGGATTCGACTCCTAGGCTTCCCTTCAAACGTCTTGGCATTATTCTTTGGATAGAAATTATTTTTCTTCCATTGTTTTTTATTCTGACCTTGAAGATTTGTGGATCTTTCTTTATGTTTGCCTTTGAGGAACCTTTTAAATTGTTTGGTGAGAAGTACGAAATTTCATCTTCGTCTGTCTCGCCAGAGTCGTCCGGATTCGCACAGTTTGTCTTGAAGGCAATCCCTGGTGATTTGCCCTTCTTTCTTTGGGCTTGATTTAACTCATAGGTCATCAATGACCCTACAAGTTCCTCAACTCGCATGGTTGAAAGATCCTTGCTTTCTTCAATTTCTATCACTTTTGCATGGAACCTGTCTGGTAAAGATCTAAGGATCTTTTGTACAATCTTCTCATTTGAGTAGGTTTTCCCAAGTGCTTCAGCTGAGTTGGTGAGATCACTTAATCTAGCATAGAAGCTTTTGAGGTCTTCTTTCTCATCCATAGACAGTTGTTCAAATTCCAAAGTGATCATCTGTAGCTTGGAGGTTTTGACAGCATTGGTTCCTTCATTTGCAATTCTCAAAGCATCCCATGCCTCCTTGGAAGTCCTTAAAGAGGAGATGAGTCTAAATTGACCTGGATCAACCAAAGAAACAATAGTGTTAAGTGCCTTAGAATTCCAATTTGCATTAGCTAATTCATCTGCAGTATAAGCACTTCTAGCTATAGTTGCAACAACACCTCCAGCAGTGACAGTGGGTGATGTGTAACCTTCAAGAACAGAAGTCCAGCAACGTTGATCAATAGATTGAATAAAAATTTCCATACAAATTTTCCAATATGCATAATTACTACCAGTTAACAGAGGTGGCCTAAGAGATGCAGAATTTTCCATTTAGACAACCGGATCTCACTTTCTAGAAGTGAACCCGCTCTGATACCAATTGAAAATTTGAGGTTGTCTAAATTTTATAAATAGACTGTCACATATATGTCTGGACAATAAACAGTTAACAGTAATTTGTTAAGTTTGTTTAGCGTAGTACCAGATGAATCTTGCTCAGGCAGATTCGTCAGGATAGTAAAATGTAAACAATCAGAATAAATTGTGCGGAATAGTAAATAGACAATAACACAATAATTTGAGCTTAACGTGGGAAAAACCCTAACAGGGAAAACCCACGGTTCGCATCCTACTAACAAAAACAAATCACTATATAAGGAAAGAGTTTATACAGATCAATCTAAACTACAGGATAAATCTACGCATAGCTTTATCAAACATCCAAGAAATAGATCACTCCCTGATCCTTCTGTGGCATGTAATGTGACCTGGTGTCCCACCACTCTTCAGTAGTTTTCTTTGAATCTGCAACACTTTTCAGCAACACGAACTCCCGTTCGATCTTGATCCAAACCTTCCGTTTGATCTTCACACTGAAATTCTTTCCTCCTCTAAATGATTTAATCCTCCTCCCGGAGTATTGAAGTCACAACACAATTGAAGCTTTTTGTATTTGTGCACACAGAAAATTAGCTCCGAGATATCTTTCACAAAAGTATTGGACGTGTATATAAAGCTCAGCACGGATTTTTTGTATTTTCACGTCACAAGAAAAACGTCCAGTTTTTCTTCTCTTTATAGTGCAATTAGTTTTTCTTGATTCCCAAGTTTTCCTTATTGCATAAGATCTCTACTACCTGCAAAACATGGTAGAGATAATTAGTAAAACGTAAGATAATTATCTTTAAATAAATCTTACCATAGACAAAGATAATGATAAATCTTAAAAGATCTTACCATTTATCAATCAAGTGATAAACCTTGATATTTATCACCATATTTTCGGCCTTATCAAAGTTCTTTATGATCAAGATTTTCGACCAAGATAATCTTACCATATGTAAAGATAAGATTGAAATATTCTTGACCATATTAGAAAGATACTTACCATATCTTGGATAAGCTTGCGTATCAAGAATAATCACAACAGATTATCAAGAATATTACCAAAATATTTTCGAGATTGTGATAAAAATTTCCGAGATTATGATCAAATATATATCAATATTTTCTTGATCATTATCTTTACAATAAAAAGTATTTCTCGAAAATAAGAAATAAATTGCATAATTTTATCGAACTTAATAAATTACTAAATACACGTATTTAGTAATTAAATCAAGTTTTATTAAATTACACATTCATGAAAAATAGGAAATGCCAATATCATAAAATTAACAGACTATAATGAGGTGTTTTCACGTGTCATTAAGTATAAAACTATCAGGTTAGTCTTAGCCTTAGTATTCCAATATGATTGGGAATTAGAGCAACTAGATGTTAAGATCGCTTTTCTTCATGGGGAATTAGATGAAGTGATTTACATGATTCAACCTCAAGGGTTTAAGGTGAATGGTAAGTCGGAAATTGTGTGCTTGCTTAGAAAGTCCCTGTATGGCCTTAAGCAGAGTCCCAGGCAATGGTATAAGAAATTTGATGCTTATATGTTTAAAACTGGTTTTAAAGGAGTGAATATGATGCATATTTTTATTATAATAACTGTAAGATAGGCTGTGAAGTTTATTTTTTATTATTTGTGGATGACATGTTGCTTGCTAGTTCTAGTAAAGCTGAAATTGTTAAAAATGAAAAACCTTTTAAAATCGAAATTTGACATGAAAGACTTAGGATAGGCAAGAAAGATTCTTGGCATGGTTTTAAAAGGAATAGGGCTGATAATAGACTGACTATTAATCAAGAGTCTTATTTAGATAAGGTGATAACCAAATTTAGCATGAAACTTGCTAAGTCTGTCAATATACCATTAGCTGCACACGTGAATTTATCATCTGCACAATGTCCTAAAAATGAAGATAAAAAGCATGAAATGAGTAATGTTCCCTATGCTAATGCCATTAGTTTTGTGACGTACTCTATGATTACCACTAGACCGGACCTTACATATGCAGTTAGTTTATTGAGTAGGTTTATGCCTAACCCAGGTAAACCTCATTGGGCTGCATTAAAATGGCTATTAAGATATCTAACGGGAACTCTTAAAAGGGGGTTAGTGTTTGAAATGAGAAGTGATAAGCTTGAGCTTAAGAGATATATAGATTCTGACTTTACAGGTGATAAAGATCAGAGGAAATCTACCACTTCTTATTTCTTCTGTTTGGGTGATAATTGTATCACATGGAAATCACAGTTGTAATCTATTGTTACACTCTCCAGCACCGAAGATCAATATGTTGCAGTCACTGAAGTTGTAAAAGAATGCATGTGGTTAAAAGGGCTATTGTGTGAATTGAACTTCTTAAATGAAACTGCTATGAAATTTACTGATAGTTAAAGTGCTTTAATGTTATGTAAAAATCCTGTTTATCATGAAAGGTCTAAGCACATTGAGGTAAAGTATCATTTCATTAGGGAGAAGTTAGCTTCAGGTGAGTTTACATTGCTTAAAATTGCAACTGATGATAATCCTGTAGATGTTGGGACAAAAGTACTTGCGGCAGGTAAATTCAACAAGTGTTTGTCAATTCTTGCTATTGATAATGGTTAGTTGTTTTGCAGGTATTTGGCTGGAGTGAGCGATGATGATTTATAAGACCACACACACAAAATGGATAGCACTTGTAACCGGGGAAATTGGTAATGGATTAAGGTGACCCAAGGTGAATATTTTTGGAATATAGTGGTGGTTCACTTAATCCACATGTCACCCTATGATTGGCACTTTACTTACCTATGGGATTTGAATTTGAATAAAAGGGGGAACCCTTTCTTGATTCGAGAGACTTGGCAAATATTGGGTGGAGAGATAGAAGTGGGAAATGTCCAACATCTCCGGCGAAATCTTGCTACCTCCGGAGAACCTATATCTGGTTGCCATTTCCCAAGGACGACGGTGCCATGTTCCGATGTGTTTAAGGGTAGAATTCTGAGCTCAAACAAGGAACAAGAAATCGAAGGCTGCTGGACAAGAACTTCTTGGAGCTGGGTCTTCTTCATCAAGGCTGCAAACGAGTTTGGAACTCAACAATATGCTTTAGCTCGTCGGCAACTGCTACGGTCACCTCATAGTCAATGCTAGGAATGGAGACAATGGGCTCCTCTTCCTTTGGTGACTCAGATAGAGGAAGGGGACTATGGGAGAAATCCCTACCCCTTTTTAGCCTCTTTAGAGGGGTGGGTCGCTATTAGAATATGTCCCCACGATGTCATCCAAAGAAGGATCCTTAGGGAGTTCTTTCACTAACTCTTCCTTCTTCTCACCACCTCGCTCCAATCTTTTTTCTTTTCCTTTAACCTGGAGCTGTTTGGCACCAAGTCCCTTCACTTCTAATGATTGTTGCCCAATGGGCAGAAGGGATGGTGAAGGTAGGATAGCTGGAACAGGATCTCCCAATTGAGTCTCAGAAGCCTCGACAACCTCCTTAGCCTTGCTAACTTGAAGGCCTGCAAGGACTGCCCTTTGATTCTTCTCCTCGTGGCTATCATGGCGCAGAGTTGGGGGAACCTTAATAGACTTAAGGTCTTTCAAAAAATTCTTTGGAAAATTCTTTGAACCTAATCAACACACAAATAGACGACCATATAAAATAGTAATGATAAAACATAAAAATAATAAAATAATAAAATAATTTGGGAGAAATGCGGTTGGGAAGTAACTCACTCATAGTGAACAAGCCCGTTTCTGACAAAAAGTTGCTTGGGTTGAATCACCTCTCAAAAGGTACGTTCAAAGGTGAAAAGCCTCCTCACCACAGGTAGATCCTCTGCTGGGAGCAAGTAGGCAAGAATTTGTCCTACAGAAAAGGGAAACCATTCTGGTAAATGCATGAGAAGAAAGAGGACCCAAGAAATCACGCAGTCACACCGGGTTGGAAAACAAAGTGAGGAAAAATTAATTAAATTACCTAAAACAAGAAATAGTGGAAATTGACAGCCCCAAATATGAAAGATGGCAGCGACTTGGCAGAAGCCTTGATTGAAAAAGGTTTCTCTAGAAAAGAAGCTTTCGAAGAACATAATGAGATTCTTTATAAAAGAAGTTAGGAAGCCGGCACTCAAGAGAATATTCTTAAAAGACTTTTTTAAGGTGCAGAAAAGAAGAAATTGTGGGATGAGAGGAGCTTTATAGACAGGCCCGTCAATCTAAACCCTCTATCTTGAAGCTGAAGGGCTAATCCAGGCGGTACACGTGTCTTAGAGTGAGAGTAAGTTGAAACGCCAGTAGTTCAAAACTCCAAAGGGGAATATTCATCCCACCGATGAAGCGTGTCCCACGTGCAATAGGGTGTGTTCCCTTAAAGCATTTCTTGAAAATTAAATCCAATCATTAGTTTTCCATAAATGCGTCGCCATGAAGATGCGCTGACACTTGTAACAGTTGAATTGAAGGGGGAAGAAGTCCAAAGGTCCAAATGCTACACATGAGAAGCATAGTCAATGGATGAAAGGCTCCAGAACTTCAGAATGTGGCAACAGAACCCACGCTTAAGTCATCTCAGATTCATAGGAGATAGTGTTCTAGGCGAATCTGGCCCTGCGTCGCTCCATAGAAAACCATTATCCCATCTTTATGGATCTCGCAACCAATTTAGTTTGGTGTGTCTATGTCAAGTTAGATCCTCCCATGAATGGACCCATCAAACTTGAGGGACTAGTTTTACAATCACGCCTAAATGGATTTGACACGTAATTTTTGGGGACCCATGTAGCAGCCAGTCGGGCATATGACTCGCTTAGTTGCCGTAAAGCTGAGACAGGGTATTTTCCGAGGTATCATGGCCGAGGTATCTAATTCGAGGTGATGTCATCCGAAGCTCTGGATCTAGGGTGGCAATAAGACTGTTCAATATGTCAGGAAAGTATTGCTTCCCTGTGAAATACGGTGTGATATGATGGTACCTTTAAGAAGGACATGACAGCAGCCATACCCTATGAAAAGTAGGTAATGATTATAGCCAAATAAATGGTCTACCTCAAGAAGGGCAAGGATGCTGCCACTTGTAAAGTTTAATAAGTGTCATGATCCAAGGAGAAAGCTCCAACTATAAATAGGACATATCTGCTCAAAGAAAAGGTTAGAAACTCTATACTCTAACTTAACATACTATTATCACTCTCTTTTCTCTCTTTTAGACACTTATATTTCCCTCATTCAACATATATTTACTCGAGATGAGCCTTAACTTGAGCATCGGAGTGTAAACGGGAGCCTCCCTGACCCCCTTTTGCACATTGATCATTTGCCTTAGTGCGCAGGAAGTCCACGTGTTCAAGAAGGAGAAGTTAAGACGTGTTGATCCAAGGCCCCACCATATTTCGTGGTCAACATCATGCATTTTATTCCATTTTTTTCTTTTAGTTAGATGGCTTTTTCTTTTCATGTCCATGTCTTTTACCATCTTTGTGCAGAACTTTTCATACTTACTTTCAATATGACCCCTATAGCGAGCTTTAGGTCGGTGACTCCCAAGTCAGATGACTTTAGGGCACCAGGTTCAAAGAACCCCTTAGACTTAATTACCCAAGTCATAAGGCGTAACAGAAAAGTTAAAGATGTTTTAGCATTTTATGCATAAGTACACTCTCCGTACTTGCTTTATAATTGACCTTGTAATGAGCTTTAGGTCAATAGCTCCTAACTCAATTAAGTTTAGGATACCAGGTTCAAAGAACCCCTCAAACTTAATTGCTAAAGTCAAAAAGGCTTTTGAAGAGTAGAATAAGACTATTAATTTTGCATTTTTTTCTTATTTTATGCTATTGTCGGTTTATACCCGTTGATTAATACTTCCTCAACCAAAGATGCAAAACCAAGAACTTCAGACCCTCAATCCATCAATGCATACTCATACTAACATTTCCGCCCCCAAACTACTTCTTGAGAAGTTTGGTTCTAATTTAGGCCGGGATCTAAATTCTTAAGGTTTGAGATTTTTCAGTCAACTCTATGTTCAGATTGAACTAGTTTACCCCACATGTATCAAGTATTCCCCTACATAAGCAATAAATAAATCAACAAAATTTTCAATTATTTCAAATTTTTATGAATTTTCTACCTTAAAATCGAATGAATGTGTAAATCAAGTAATATGAATGAGATTCCAACCCCCAAACTAGAACTATGCATTGTCCTTTATGTATTCAAAGTAAATCAACCAAATAAACAAAAAATAACAAAGAGAGGTTAGGTACTTCCTAGATTTGGAGGGGTAGTGATCCCGTTTTAAAGCTTTGATCTTCATGTAGCTTGGATGATTAGACTTGTTTTTAGCTTTTCCGTGTTTGGTCCAAGATGTTTTCATATTGTTTTCCATGCAAAAGAGAGATAAATAACAGTAGAATGCATAACTATTGAATAAGAATTGAAACAAATCAATTAAACACCCCCAAACAAGGACTTAGAAAAATTGTGAAATTTTTGAAAAATGTTCAACCACTAATATTCAGCCCTTGACATCACCTCGAAAAAGTAAAAATTTCTCAAGGCATATCACGGGCATATGAAAGTACATAACTTGCTCTGCAAAATATCAAAAATTATCCTATTTGGAGTTCATTTGGGTAATGAAAATGCATGGTGAATTAGGTGTGGTGAAGTTGAAATCAGGTGCTTTGGTGCAATGGTGCCTGCAGTGACCTTGCAATGATGTTCATGTTGAGTTCTATGCCTTAAATAAGTTTAAACAATGAATGAATGATGCACAAATGATGTAAAATATGTGGTGAAGGTGATCATCCCAAAAGAATTGCAAAAGCTCAACAAAACACTCATTTTGGCTTTTTATCAAGTACCTAGCATGCATGTGAATAATTCAAAGGAAAATATAGATTTGGAGACTTGAATTGAGCCAAGAATTCCCACCTAAATACTATCAATTCAATACTCCAATCAACTAACTTAAACCCATCTCCATTTTTCCATGATTCAAATTTCACATAAAAATTGAAAAACACGAAGATTATGCATGATTTTTTGAAATTCTGTAAAAGTCATACCTTGTAATGGAGTTTTGTTGTGATGCAACACATGAAATTGAGTCAATTTGAAGCTAGGTTCTCATGTTGAAGATTGTGATGTTAAACAACAAAACAACTAAGAATTCAATGAAAGCTAAAACATTACTCCTAATGCTAAAACATGCAAAATAGAACACTAAAATTACTTAAAGCACATATCAACTCAATGCATGCATTCTAAAAATACTAGTGCTCCTAAAATGCAATGTGAAGCAACCAAACAACTAAAAAAAAAAACAAATAAAGAAAAGGGTTTAAGAAGTTGGGTTGTCTCCCAACGAGCACTTCATTTATAGTCTAGAGCTAGACTTTATGGCAATTGATTCAAGGGCACCTAAAAAAAGCTTTTGATGCCTTGCCCCATCTTCTTTTTTTTTTTTTTTATTCCACTCTTCATTTAATTTTCAAAACTCAAAATTGCCCCTCTCCATATTATAGGAAATGTCATTTTCATCCAATTCAAAATTAACTACGAAGACTTCCACCTCCTCATCGGGTTTAACCACAAAATCAATTTCCTAGCAATCAACAAAGTCAAAACAAAGAAGATTGATTTTTTCCTCAATGATGACCACATCTTTGTTTTGTTTCATTGTGATTGATATTTTATTTTCTTAATTCTTCAATAGTTGATTCATCCATGAGTTGAATGGCCGATACTTCCTCAAACTCCAATGGCAATGGCAAGTCTTTCTTATGAACTTTCTCAAGTGGATTATATCCCCACCTTTTAAATTCACTCCAATACATGGAGTCTCCTAGCACCATATCACCTTCATCTAACTTGGCTAGCTTCTGATAGTATTTTGAAATTACCCTTTCACTCTATAGTGGAGGATCATCTCCCACTAGAGCGATGTTCTAGTCCTAATTATTCGGTACACACTCATCAAAGAGCATGTGACTTGCATGTGACTTGCATCCGACGTGTCAATTGCTTGTTGTCAGCATTTTAAGTATTCTTTAAACACTATGAGCTTCGGTGTGACCCAAATATTGCTCGCATCCAAGCATTGTCCATTACAATATATTTTGTAGCAAAATTCACAGCCTAGATATTCTCCAAATATGTCTTCATAGTCCACGTTGAGAGAAAGAAAAATCAAACATAGGAAGACTTAAAATTGTGGTGGACAATCCAAAGTAACAAAATAAAAATAAAATAAGATAAGGTAAATTAAAAAGTAAAAAGTCGAATTAGTGAAAGTAATCTAAAAATAAATTTAAACTACAATCTCCGACAACGACACCAAAAACTTGTTCCCTAACCTCAAGTGTACGGGTTGTGCAAATAATAAAGTGAACGTGAGTCCAAGTATCGATCCCACAGAGATTGATAGTCCTTAACCGGAACTAAGAAAACTTTGAATTTGAGAATTTTGGATTGAAAATTAAACTAAAGAAGTAAAGATTAAACTAAAAAAGGAGAAAAATTGATTTGTAAAAACTATGAATTGAACATGTTAGAATAATGAATCCACATTAACTATATGAACCATGTATTTGACGTAAACATTTAACAACAAAGTATGAGTATTGAAAATTCGTGTTCCTATTGTAGCGCCCCGAGTTCCGTATACCCGATTCACTACGTCATTTTCTGTCTAAATTTTTCGAATAATATTTTTGCGGAAGAAATAATTGAAATTCATTTTTTTGGCAACATTAAATAAACTGTAATGGCCGCTAAAATTGAAAACATTTATGAAACCATTTGAATAGTAAATCGAACCATTAATATTGTAAAGAAATTGCCAATATCATAATTTCTCAAATAAATGAACTTCTCTAAATTATTCGATTGTTTGAAAAATACGGAAATCATTAACGTCAAACTTTCAACCGTTCAACGATTATTGCCACCATCATTCATCGCTCGCCACCGTCTCCGAAATCTGCAAAACTGTTAAAAAGTAGGGTGAGTATTTCATGGGGGAAATACTCAGTAGACTCATCGCAAATTAATTTAATTTATAAGATGATTAAACACATAAATCCCGGCTCTTTATAAAACTCATATTTTGCATTACAGCACGGGACATATTTTGCAAATCATAGGCTCTTTGAAAATAGCTCTTTGAAAACCATATACTTATAAAAACATTTTAATTATGCCAAGCATAATTTCTTTTGAAAGCATAACATAAGATAGGATTGAAATCCTCATAAACATAAGAAGACACAAGAACTTTACCGAACTTAGGTGGCAAGAATTCTTATGCAGTAAAATCATAATAACAGTAAGTTTTCATCATAACATAGGATAATATCGAAATCCTCATAAACATAAGAATTTTACCGAACTTAGGTGGCAAGAATTCTGATGTAGTAAAATCATAATAACAGTAAAATCACAGTAACATAGGATAAAATCGAAATCCTCATAAACATAAGAATTTTACCGAACTTAGGTGGTAAGAATTCTTATGTAGTAAGTATACCAAGCATAATTTTCTGAAATTCATAGGGATCAATTGCATCATAACATAAGATAGGATCGAAATCCTCATAAACATATGCGACAGGAATTTTACCGAACTTAGGTGGTAAATCCTCATAAACATATGGAAAGATAGGAATTTTACCGAACTTCGTGGCAAATCCTCATAAACATAGGAGACACAAGAATGTTACCGAACTTAGGTGGCAAGAATTCTTATGTGTAGCGCTACTAAAACTCCGGTCCCCTTAACATATCATAACTTATCATATGGGACCCAAAACAATCTTGGTAGATTGATTTCATAGCAATGATCCAAAAAAAAACATTTTCGTGAAGCATAGGGTATACTTACTTTTCGTAAAAACATAAAGTATATTTTCTTTTCATAAAAAAAAACATACTTACTTTTCATAACAACATAAGGTATATTTACCTTTCATAAAAACATACTTGTTTTTCTTAAAAATTGACTTTCACAAGTCACATGACATTCATATGAAATCATAATTTAAATCAATTAATAAGTGCGAGTCTACATCAAATCCGACGAGTGCAAAGTTGAGCGAGAATGACTTCAATTTCTTTAAATTCTCCGTACGCTTCGTCTTAGCCAATAAGTCACTTTAGTATATCGAATATATAGTTCAAAATGATAAATTATAATTTGAAGACTAAAATTGATGTTTTGAAAGTTGAGGGACTAAAATGAATACTTTTGAAAGTTCAGGGACTAAAATAGATATTTTGAAAGTTGAGGGATTAAAATGAATACTTTTGATAGTTGAGCTTAAAAGTAAATCAGCAGGGACTGAAATGATAAGTTTGAAGCTAAAAGGACTTAATAAAACCTTTTTAAAACTTGAGGGGCTGATTTGAAATAACATTAAAACTTCAGGGACCAAAGTGCAAATTCTCGAAATCAAAATATAAATATTAAAAATATCATTTCTCTCTTCATTTCAGATTGAGAAAAGAGAGAGGACGAAGACAGAGGAAAAAGGGCGAGAGAAGGAGACGAAGGCTGATTTATCAAATCCGCCGGCGATTCGTCGGCAACAATGCGGCGCTATCACCGCCGTTGGGTGGCGGTGACTAAGGGAAAGAATTGGTAGCAAAAAGACAGAATTTGGTGCTGATTTGAGGCCGAAATTGATGGTTAAACCGAGGTTACATCGCGGCTGGAATCATAATTTCCGATGGTGAATCATCAGTTTAGGTAGGTAATTGATTTATTTCTTGTCCTTCGTGGGTTTTTGGGTTTGATTTTGGTACAACTTTATACTGAATTGGAGTTGGGCAGTAGGCAGTTGTGGGTGGCTTGTGACGGTTTGGGAAATGGTGGTGGTTGCGCTACAGCAGTGTTGGTGATGGATATGGACGGTGCTGCAGTTGGTTTGGTTCAGGCGAATGTTGGTTTGGGTGATGGAGTTGCAGGAGAATTGGGTGGTGATGATTTCCGGTGGTGATTCTGGTTAAAGCAGGTTGTGGTTTGCAAAGTGAGGCTTGGTCGTGAAGGGTGGTGCTGCTTCTGATTACGGATTGTGCAGTTGGGTTAATACTGCAGTGGTGATTGCTGGGTTGAATTGTGCAGTTTGGTGATGATGATGATTGGTGGTGCTGCAGGGGTGGTGACGGTTGAACTGTGGTTTGAGTTGATTGTGGAACTTCTCCAGGTTGGGCAGCAGTAGTGATTTGATGATGGAGATGATGAAAGTATGCAGATGATGGAGACTTGTTGTTGGACTGGCAATAGGTAATGGCTTTGAAATGGTGAGGTTGGCCCGTGATTGAGGTTCTGCAGTGTACTGATGGTTGTGTGAGGGATATTGTAGTTGAGGCAGCATAATGCAGTTTGGTGATGGTTTGATCGATGATGGAAAAGTGAAGGTGGGATGAAGATATCTTTAAAGGGGAAAAGAAAGAAAAGAAAATAATTAGTGGGAATAATTGAGTGGAATATGGGTTGGTGATGATAATGATGATGCTTGTTGATGGTTGTATAATGTGGTATGAGTGAGATGATTGTGTGAGGTTGGCTGCGTGAGGGTGGGGATTATGGTGATGATGGTCTTGAATGGAGGTGATGGTATAATGATGAAATAGTGGGTTCTTTGTTAGGTGTAGTGAGTTGGAATGAGGTGGAAAGAAAATGGTGTTGGGACAAAATGATGAATTTGATGTAAAGATGAAAACGTGGATGAAATTAGGTGGATATAGATTATGATTAATTTAGGATAATTAACTAAAAATTAGACTAATTTCGATTAGGAAAAGTATTTAAAACTGATATATTTTGGACTGAAAATAAATTTGAGAATAAATAAATTTTGAGATAAAAATTGAATTACGTATTTGGACTTGAAATAATTTAAATAAGGAAAATTGAGATATTTTAAATAAATTTGTAATTCAAAATGATTTTTTTTTTGAAAATAATACTTTGAATAAATAATTAAAATAACATAATTTTAGAAATTCGGATTTTAATTTAAAATCGAACAAATTCGATATTTCTTGACTTGGCTAGACGAATCCGTCGCGGCATTAATTTCAAAACAATAGCGACTCAATTTTCTAAATATTAAAATAATTATTTATTGCATAAAATTCTGGGTCGCTATACCTATTGTTGTTTGTCTCCCATTTCGAGCGATGCATAAACACCTTTTTTCTACAAGAGACGAGCCTATATTTCTATGACCAGTCCAAACATGTAGAAAAGCATTAACCAATTATGAACTCTTTTTTAGGATAACACGAAGTATAGGGGTATATTTTTATCCCCTATCGGACTTCGTAGCAGTTAATTCAAGTCTAATAAATTCCTACTCTTTCGAACATTGAAATCTACCACAAACATCAATAATCATCCATCCACAACCATAGATGAATATAAAAACACAATTGATTGCATCAAACTCATCAATTGCATTATGTAAATGTAAAGTCAAAACATGGGATCAATAATTAATGTTTCATCACAATTCTAAAAAATAAAAGCCTAGCCTAGATACATGATAGAAAATAAATCACAAGAAGAATGAAAAGATATCACCCTATTCATGTTCTTGATCTTGTATATTCAATCTTGAATTTGACTCTCCATGGATTCCTAGGCACTTTGGCAGTGATTTTTGGCATGAGAATATGACAATTGGGAACCCCTAATGTGTTGTTGATGTTCCTTATTAGTAGAAGTCGAAAAGTGGCTAAAAATCATGTCCAAATTGGCTTCCAAATTAGTTCCAACCGAACAAGGAAAGTTATATTCGGTGGAGATCTTTTTGTCTCTGCATAGTATTCAGTATTTTTATCACATCTTTCTATTCCCTCATCCGATTGAGGTGAACCAACCATTGAGTATTTGTAATTTGGTCCATGAACTTCTAATTTCTTCCAATATGATTTTTCTTTGATTTTTCTTCCAATTAAGCCCTTAATTTACTTCATCAACTCTTGCTTTACACATTTGAGCATTTTAATCATCTAATTGACTCGATTTTGCTTCAATTCCTCTATTTTCTCAACTTTGGAATATTTCTGAAATATAAACAAATAATAATAAAATCATTAGCAAATATTCTCTAATGAACATATAAAATTCTACTTTTATAATAGAAATAAGTGTCTAAAATACACTTATCAAATATCATCAACATATACTAACAAATAGATCACATGATTCGGTGAAGCTTGATAAAACACTGAACAATCAGCTTTGGATTGCTTTAGATCCCACTCTAGTAAGGTTTCTTTTAATGTGTCATCCCAAGCCCTAGTTGCTTGTTCGAGTCCATAAATGGCTTTACTAAGTTTACACATAAAATATGGTTTAGCTTGATCAACAAAACATTGAGGCTGCTCCATATATACTGTTTCTTCTAGCTTTCCATTAAGGAATGCATTGTTGATATCTATTTTCCTAATCTCCCATTCTTTTGAAACAGTTAGTGTCAGATGATTTTCAATGTTGGAGTTTTGACTACTGGACTAAAAGATTAAAAGTATTCAATACCAAATGTTTGTAAAAAACCTTTAGCCACCAACCTGGCTTTATGTCTCTGAATGTTTCCATTTGTGTACAATTTTAGTTTATAAATCCATTTGCACCTAATCACTTTCATTTTTAGTTCAGGAGGAATTAAACCCAAGTCTGATTTTTACCAAAGCATCATATTCTTCCTTCATATTTTTACAACACTTTTCACATTTTACAGCTTCATCTACACAAACTGGTTTTGTCTCATCTAGAGATTCTGACATAGTAGTAGTATAAACATTTGGTTTGAATATTCTTGCCTTGGACTTAGTTGTCTCATCTAGAGATTCTGACATAATAGTAGTATAAGTTTTGGTTTGAATATTCCTGCCTTGGACCTAGTTACCATGGGATGTCCATAAGTTTCCATTTATGTTCTCCTTTTGGAATATCAACCTCTATCCTATCTTCAAACTTAACCTATTCAGTTTCTTGTTCTGGCAGTTGTTCCTTATCTAATTCTTTACTATTTTATGTTTACCTCCATACTCCTTTGCTTCTCCAACATTCATCTTATCAGTTGTGACATGATGGTTGGCTCCAAATCTGCATACCATGCTTGGTCTTCAACATAACTTGGATTTACAATATAGCCTGAGAGAATAGAGTTATTATGAGAGTTTGTATTCAAGTCATCAAGCTCTTTTCCCATAAATTTTTCATCAAGTTCTTCTTCCTCTTGCTCTACCCCTGAAATTTTGGCCTCTTTCACCTCTATTTCATATTATTGAAGAAGTTTGAGTTGTGTGAATTTTCTTGAGTCAAATTGACTGACTCAAAGCTATTTTTTGACTTTGTTGAGCTATTCCAGCTTGCTTTCAAATGTCATTAATGTAGAAGACAGTTCATCGCATGAGATCTATTCTCTGCTATTACCTTGCACTAGACTAGGAGTGTATTCTTCATCAAGGCCTGATAGAACTTAGGTTACCAAGTCATCAGGTTCAACCCTTTTTCCTACAATTTTCAAATTACCAGCAAGTTGTTTGACAGTGCTAAGATATTGATACATAGACATAGATCATTTCCTGATTCTTTGCATTTCTGATGTAAGAAAGGTCACTCTAGACCTATTCAGAATACCATAGTTTTCATTTATTTCCTTCCAGAGTTCACTTGAGATGTTACTGCCCATGACTTGCATTACAATATGTAGTTTCATTGAGGAATATAGCCATCCCATCAATAGTTGATCAATAGACATACACTTAGAGTAATCAGGATTATGAGATATCTCCACTATTGCTACTGTTTCATATGCAGTCTGTCTTCTGATAAGTTGTTAGGGACACTCCTTGGTTCCCAATAGATATTCTTCTAATCCATGACCTTTTACAATGGGCATGATAACATTTTTTCAAAGTAGAAAATTGTCTTTGCCTTGCTTAACAGAAGTTGCTTGAGTTAGATTCATGCCAAAAGGAACAAAATTGCTTATAGGAGTTGGAGCTTGAACAGGGGAATTAGAATCTAAGCTGGGGAGCTGAACAGTAATATTAGTATTCGCTATTTGTTTAGCTTTGATACCAAGTTGGAGAAAATTGAAGTAGAAAAAAAAATCAATTAAAATGCTATATTTTTCATATGTAGAATACAAAGAGATACCCCTATATATAGGCTATCAAACTATACATACAAGGCATGTATAAACAGATGATAGTTACAAAAAATTCTACTCTCTCAACACTGTTTTATAGCCATTTTCACATACAATCATTTGGAATAATGGAGGAATATTCTATGGTGAAGGAGCAGTAGATCTGATCCCTTGAAGGTGAATACTCAGCAGATGATTTCTTCAGTCTAGGTAAGCTTTTATTTGAAGTTTATTATTTTCTTCTTTCTCCTTTACATTTTTGAAATTTGCAATTTCTACAGAGTTCAGACTGATGCCTATGTGTGATGTTAGGCCCCCTGCCCCCTAGGATAGGATAGTGACAACTCGAGAGGGGGAGTTTATTGTTTATAGAAATGCCTTGAAGGCTAAGTTGGCGTGGCCATTACACCCATTTTTTATTGAATTACTCGTTGCGCATTCTATAGAAAATGGTTGTAGGATGCTTCTTTATTTTTTCGTTGCTTGTAGATTTTGTCCATAGAACCTCATTTAGACCTTTACTTCCCCATTTTTCTTGCTTTGCCTACTTGTCTAGTTGGGGTAAATTTAAGTTAGCTAGGATGTTAAGCACTCTTTGGGGTTTGAAAGAAATGTTTTTATGTGATTCCTCAAGAGCCCAGGCATCCCTTTTGGTCAAGGTGGGTTGTCCAACAAATGTTTAAGTTCAACAAGGAAGTCCTAGGGAGATGGTGATAAAGAAGAGCAAGAAGAGGTCCAGGACCCACAGTGCCAGTAGCCCTGGGGATTCATCCCAATCTTCTCCTCAACTAAATGTGCCTCAGACAACCCCCACCTCCTGAGCCCTCAACGAAGTCGGTCCCTGACATTGTGGACCTCAATGAACATTCTGCTCATGGTGCTTCTCGATCACCGGACGTGATTGCGAAGCATCGTTCAGAGGTGAGCCTGCACCTGGGCATCAAACACCTTAAGGTTGCAATGACTAAGGTAAGGCTTTTTTTTATGTGAATTAAAATTTTCAACTCTTAAAATTGAGCTTGTAGGCCCTGGACATTGCTCAAGGCATTTCCATTATGACTTTGAGAGGGTTGAGGGCCTGGGAGCATCAATTGCTCGACGAGAAGAGAAGTGAAGATAGAGGAGCTCAAGCTTTAGAAAGAGAGTATAAGGCAAGAGTAAGAGATCTTGAAGATTGTGCTCGGGGATTTCAAGGACGTGGCTGAGGAAATTAAGCTCGAGCTCGAGCATACAAAGAAGGAGTTTGAGGACAAGTTGTTTGCTACTATTGAAGATGTTCAGGCTCGAGTAGTTGAAATTTTCAAAAAATCGAAGGAGTTTTCTTACTTCAGAGGTGAGTATGCCTTAGACATGTGCTAAGGGTCGGGATGTTCAACTAATCGACTTAAGAGATGATCTCGATCTTATTGAGGGTATTGAACTCTCAGAGTCAGAGGAAAGGCTCGAGGTTTTGTAATGAATAATTCTTGTTTTGAATGAATGAGAACTTCTGTTATCTGTTATTTGCTTTCCTCAAGTTGTATGTGTAATTCTTACTGGACTTAGCATCGAACTTGTTATTCGAGTAGTCGAAGTGATAGGCTCGAACATGGCTTTTATGTATTTACAAGTAATAAGCTTGAATATGTAAGCATAAGTAACATAATTGACCCGAACATGTAATTTGGGAGCATTTTAACCAAGTTTCGCAAACATATTTAATGCTTGGACATATTATGTTGTAGACTCGAGCATATGTAAAACTAGCTCTTATGTTGGATGCCCGAACATTATAAATAACTTGAGCAATTTAAATACCAAGATCTGGGTGAAATGTTGAAGCTCGTGTTTGGGGTGTGGGCGTCAGTGCTTGCTCGTGGACAAGACTTTGAGTGCTTGCTTGTCGGAAAGGCTTTGTGTGCTTGCTCTTGGGGCAAGGCTTTATGTGCTTGCGCATGGAAAATGCTTTAGGCTTCTACTGGGGAAAGCCTACCACGATGCTTGAGGTCAAGCTCAAGTGCAAGGACTTAAGGAATGTCAGATGAGAGGCCTTTGACGATAGTATTGTAGCATTGTGCTGCTATTGGTTGATCCCCACGGACGATCACTATTCCCACCGATGTTGGAAATTTCATAGTGAGGTGGAAAGTTGACACAATTGCTCTAATCTTATTCAGCAGTGGTTGACCTAGGATCGCATTGTATGTCATCGAGGCACGTACCACATGGAACGTAGTTATTTCTGTTACCTGTTTGGGGTCTGACCCCAATGTTAATGGAAGTTCCTTAGTGCCTTCAGGCATAATAACACTACACTCGAAGCCCTATAGGGGGTCTTGATAGGTCTGAGACTGTTCGCGATGAAAGTCACAATACTTTCCCTTGTCCCGTATATCTGGAGGGGACCTGATAATTGCTGGTTACTTTAATTTTTTCATATCCTTGATTTCCATGAGGATGTTTACTCGAGGAGTGTTCAAGGAAGTGAACTATGCTGATTGCTCTTTCCTAGATTTACCAACATCATGCTCTTGTCAGGAACTACTATCATGCTACCTTTTATGATCAGACTTATTGTCTCTACGTTCTGACTTCTTGGAGGTAACATTGTTCTTTCTCAATTGTTTCTTCCACGTTTATGTATTTTTCACCTCGGGTAAGAAGTTCGGTGACTGGCTTTGAAGGTGTTTTTGATAGAGACATTTTGAAATATTCACACCACACACCATGGGTAAGTGCGGGCACAAAGATAGTAATATGAAGGTCAGGGATAAAAATGCCTTTCTATGTTAAACATGTCCATGCAGTCACGTAGTGTTTCACTCTACCCTAGGCTGAGCCTCATGAGCAATGCAGCTATTTTTATTTTTCGTTTGCTACTTGCAAAAAAAAGGTTGAAAACTTGTTAACAGATCTACGAATGAGGGAATAGAATTGGGCTAAAGGGTTAAGAACCAATCCCTAGCAGATTTGGTTAGTGTTTGGGGGAAGTTCTTTCACATAACTTGATCGGGAGCAACTTGTAAGTTCATGACGTCGATGTATACGTTGAGGTGATTCAAAGGATCATTCGTGTCATCATATTCTTTGATCCGAGGACACCCCTACTATTTGATGACTTTTTTACTATTTGTTCACTTGTAATAATCTAGCTTGAAAATATCGCGTTTCTTATCAAAATGCAAAGTGTATGAGAAAACAATATTAAGGCCATTTTTAGATGAGTTAAATATAAAACTTAAACTCTTGATGTTTTTAGATGAGTTCAATATAAAACTTAAAGTCATGATGTGATAGTCCCTCAAACCTAAGCGATGTCATTTATGTTTAGTGATTAGGTTTGAAGGATATATCTCATTTAGCAAATATGCTTCGAGAGCATTTTTGGGTTAACACACCTTAGGAGAGTCGAGGTCCCTGCATTTTTCATAACTTGTAATAATTTATTCAACATACACCATTATAGAAAACATGAGATGCATACGGAGTGTATGAGATAGCCAGTTCACTGATAGTAATGACGAAGATGGTCAGTTCATGGGCCTCCTCTTCTGCCTGTGTCTAGGGTGATTTGGATTGATTTGCAGCCAGTGACATGCCACTTTTGGGTCTATACCCTCACTATATCCTCGTGCTTCCATGCAAAAACATCAAAATTTTCTTTGAGAAAGCTTTTCAGCTCCTCTTTCACCTTACTTGCGGAGTCTTACCCTATTTGTAACTCCTTCATTGGCTCCGTGGGGTCTACGGAGAAGCACTCCAACTTTTCAGCTGGAGCAGTGCAGCAGTCTGCTCCCATCCTCCTTAGATCCAACTCGTCCACCATAACCACGTCCCCATCCACAATGGGGTCAGCAATCATCACCTTTGGGTCCAAGGCCGCATCGGTCATAGCTACATTACTGACCATGTTAATAGAGCGGTCTTGGAATTTTCTAATTGTATTTGTGTAGCATGACCTTGATTCATTTTGGCTTCCTCGGATAGCAGCTATCCCATTCTCTGTTGGGAACTTCATACGAATATACTTCGTATGGGTTACGGCTCCCAGGTCGATGAGCCCCTGCCTTTTGATCGAACCATGATACGACGAACTTTTATCCACAATTAGAAATTCCATTGGAATCTTGAATACGATGGGCACTTGTCCTACTTCTGTCATAAGGATTATCGATCCTCTTGGAACAATGCAGTCCCCAGTGAAACTGTTGATGGGATCAGAAACCGGGGTAAGTGGCGTATCGATTCTCATTTTATCATAAGTTACCCCATAAATGACATTCACAGAGGCGCCATCATCTGCCAACATTCTAGATAGGTCATTTCTGGCTATCACCATTCGAATCACCAACGCATCCTTAAGTGAAAAATGCACCTCAACCGTGTCATCCAGTGTGAATGTAATGGGCTCCGTTCTCGATGTCCCTATGGAGTGTAAGTTTATGTAGTAATTCACATTTTCTGGCTCCTTAGCCTCTCTTATGGATCACTTCTGGGAGTTGTTTGTCCTTCCTCCCGGATGTGGCCCTCCGAAAATGGTATCGATCTCTCGGATCGGAGGATTGTTAGCAGGTGGAGGCAAGTCATTGGTATTTCTCTCAAGCGCCAGGGCAACATTTCTATCATCTTTTTGCTCCCTTCGACATTCGGTATTCCCCCTTCAGAGGGTATCGCTTGTTACTTATTCGTTTTTTAATTTGGTGGAATCTTGAATCATTCTGCCTACTAGATCTCCCCTTGTTCAGGATAATACCACCTCCCTTTCTCTCACTAGCCCTCTGTTCCGCCAACATATGCACACCTCTGCAATCCTTCGTCGCATGCCCATAAAACCTATGGTATGCACAATACGCTCCGTTCATTGGCTTTTCTCAGTTTGATTAGCATCGGCTCCTTTCGAGGAAATGATAGGAATGCCATGGGGTAAGGCAAAGTGTAAGTTGGGAATAGCCTCTATGATTTTCGCAGTATAGCTTGATCTGGACCTCGAAAATGGGCGTGATCCACCTCCGCGGTGGTTTTCGGACTTATTTTTACTCCCCCAATTGTTGGGAGGGCCCCGAATGGATATCCGGTGTTATACCTTTCTTGAGGATGGATGTCCCTAGCTTTAGCCATCTCCTCAAAGATGATTTCCTCCTTCATTAGGTCCATGAGGGAATTATAATCCCTCGGCTTTTTTCTTTGCACGTCTCTCCAAAACATGCTAGTCATATCCAAGCTCCCTTCAGATGCTGGAGGGGGAGTTGACCCTGTTTGGAGGACACAAAGTCATTCTTGAAGGCTACTTTCAAGTCTCTTTAGTTGTGGATGCTGCCGGGTGGGAGTTTCTTGTACCATCGTATGGCACTATCTTCAAGTGTCAAGGAAAAGGTCTTGCACATTATCACCGGAATGGTTCCGGACATTTCCATGCTAGAGCGATAATTAAGGAGGTGGTCATCTAGGTCACCCTGTACGGAGTACTTTGTTATCTCCGGCATCTCAAATTCGGTCAGTACCAGGTACCTCCTTATGCCTCTGATAAAGGGGTTATTTCCTCGCCATTGTCATTGCTATCTGACCTTATACCCCCATAATGGTGGGTCTGATAGTCTGGCCTTTGAGCTTGATTCATTCTGTAGGGTGATACGACTCGGTCGGATTGCTGTCCCAGGATATCATATTGACTTCCATGGGTTTGGGAGTGAGCTTTTGCAGCCCTCATTTCCCGCCTATTCTTAAGCTCTTGTTGAGAAGAATTGGCTTCTTCAGCTTCCTCATACCTATCTCTAGGCACCCTATTCTATGGCTAAGCTTCGGTTCTCCACTCTTGCATATTTCTAGGCGCTTGCGTATGAGGGTGAACTTCTTCAGTTCTTCCCCCACGTCTATTTCTAGACCAGAGGCTCCCTATCAGGCTAAATACGCTTCCGGACCTTGCTGGAGGTGACACCCTGTGATGTTCGGGAGGAGGGTTACGCTTAGCGACTTCATACTCTGACCCTCCAAATGGGGCTGCATGTATTCCTCTTCGGTGTTTTCTAAAGGTACCTAGTAGTAACTCATAGTGTCCGCAGTGAAGAGCGAGTATTGCACCTGAGTCTGAGGATAATGTGGTGGCTCAATCGGGTTGTTTGCCATTTATTATATCCTCTTTCCATGTAAGCATTCATAGCAGAAGTTTGCTCGATCTGCTTTCTTTACATTTCTATCATTTGGGCTGCCATGCGAGTCATGTTTCTCATCAGGTGCATGTTTCAATGCCTGGGAGGGGGTTAGGTTGAGGGACCTCCTCGTCAACATCCTGAGGATGATTATGCGGATGCATTCCCTTATTGCTGGCATACTGCCTGTCCCTGCTTCTGTGGGGGGGGTTTACGTCATTATCACTTTCACTCGTAGCGGTAATGGCTTTGTACCGTCCTTTCTTCAAGGTGGGTAAACTTATCTTTCAAAGTTTTAAACCTTTTTTCAAGGTAAGTAAACTTATATTTCAAAGTTTTAAGCCTTTTCTCAAGGTTCTTTATGATTTTCTACTCTTTTTCAAGAGATTCTTCACCTTTTTTCAAGGTTTTTGTTGTTCTTAGCTCTTTTTTAAGAGGTTCTTTACATTTTTTCAAGGTTCTTGTTGTTCTTAGCTCTTTTTCAAGAGGTTATACACCTTTTTTCAAGGTTTTGTGTAGCCTTTTACCACATGATCCCGTGGTTAGAAGAAGTGTGATTTTCCACAGACGGTGCCAAAATATTGACCACAAGATCTAGTAGGACCTTGGATCAACACATATCAGCTCCTCCCTCTTGAACACATGGACTTCCTATGCACTAAGAAAAATGATCAAAGTGCAAAGGGGCTAGGGAGGCTCCCATTTGCACTCCGATGCTCAAGTCGAGACTCATCTCAAGTAAATATATGTTGAATGCGGGAAATATAAGTATGTAAAAGAGAGAAAAGGGAGTGAGAATAGTATGTTAAGTTAGAGTATAGAGTTGCTAACCTTTTTCTTGGAATAAATATGTCCTATTTATAGTTGGAGCTTTCTCCTTATGACACGTGTTACACTTTACAGGTGGCAGCATCGTTGCCCCTTTTAAGGTAGACCATTTATTTGACTATAATCATTACCTACTTTTCATAGGGTATGACTCCTATCATAACCTTCTTAAAGGTACCATCACATCACACCGTATTTCACAGGAAAGCCATACTTTTTGGACACATTGAACAGTCTTACTGCCACCCTGGATCCAGAGCCTCGGATGACATCACCTCGGATTAGGCATCTCGACCATGACACCTCGGAAAATACCCTGTCTCGACTTCACGGAAACTAAGGGAGTCATATGCCCGACTGGCTGCTACGTGGGTCCCCTAAAAATGACGTGTCAAGTCCATTTAGGAGTGGTCATAACACATGGTATAAGCCTATTTGATTGAAACTTCTAACATTGGAGTGTGAGATTAGGGATGGATTACTTTTGATCTGTTGTGAATACTTGTCAAATCCTAAATGCCTTGTGTGGAAAAATGCAACATGTACTAGATTAGAAACCACATAAAATAGCAAAAACATTGGGATATGAGAGAAAAACATTAAGGTTGTGATCATCCATGAGAGCTGTAAGGAAAATCAAAAGAAAATTATTGTTGACCACATGGGATTCAAGCTTATTTTTGTATGACTAGTCACACAATGTCATGTATATTTTTACATGAGTTTGCATTTGATTTTTTGCTATTCACACACACACAAAATAAAGTCGAGAATCGGATGAATGAAAATATTTTTTGTTGTTCATATTTCATTCCTAAAGTGAATGGCCAATCTGGATTGTTGAAACTCATGGTAAATAAGTCGACAAAAAAAAAAATTTGTTATTTGCATTTTTATTTATAGTATAGTTTTATTTTGTTCAAGGACGAATAATAGTTCTGGTTTGGGGGTGTTGATAAGTATATTTTATACACTTAGTTCTACCCTAAAAATAGGATTTTATATTTTCATTTGAGAATATTTGTTATTCATTTTATTACTATTTGTTGATATTTTAGAAATATTCCAAAGTAAAGAAAGTAGAGGAATTGAAGCAAAATCATTTCAATTGGATGATTAAAAATCTCAATTGTGCAAAGGAAGAGTTGGTGAAGTAAATCAAGGGCTTAATTGGAAGAAAAATCAAAGAAGAAATCAAATTAGAAGAAACTAGATGTTCAACGACCAAATTTCAAATACTCAATGGTTAATTCACACCATGATAAGATACTTGAGGATTTTCAGGAGTCAATTGGATGCAAGTAGAATTCAAAAAGAAATGAAATATGATAAGAATATTACCACAAATTCATTCCAATCAAACAAGATTCCTGGCAGATTTTTAGTTGGACTTTGAGAGCTAATTTCGGGGCAGTAAACGTTCAAATTGGGAAAATCTTATTTCTGAAATAATTGTAAACCTTTAAGTTATATTTATAAAACACTTTTAATCACCTGTTCGGATAAGAGAATAGAAAGTTATGATCAAAATACGGAATGCAGTGCAGAGATAAAAAGATCTCCCGCAAATGTAACTTTCTTTGTTCGGTTTGAACTCTTTTAGAAGCCAATTTGGACGTGATTTTCAGCCACTTTTCAACTTCTACTAATAAGGAATAGCAACAACACATTAGGGGTTCCCAATTGTCATATTCTCATGCCAAAACGCTACCAAAGTGTCTAGGGATCCATGCAAAGTCAAATTCAAGATTGAAGATATAAGATCAAGAACATGAATAGGGTGATATCTTTTCATTCTTCTTGTGATTTATTTTCTATCATGTATCTAGGTTAGGCTTTTAATTATTAGAATTGTGATGAAATATTAATTATTAAATCCATGTTTTGACTTTACATTTACATAATGCATTTTATAAGTTTGATGCAATTAATTGTGTTTTTATATTCATCTATGGTTGTAGACGCATGATTATTGATGTTTGTGGTAGATTTCTATGTTTAGAAGAGTGGGAATTTATTAGACTTAAATTGATTGCCACGAAGTCCGATAGGGGATAGAAATATACCCCTATGCTTCGTATTATCCTAAAAAAGTGTTCATAATTGGTCAAATACATGGTTGATACGGTTAATGTGGATTCATTATTCTAATATGTTCAATTCATAGTTTTTACAAATCAATTTTTCTCGCTTTTTAGTTTAGTTTTTAGTTTATTTTTCAAACCAAAATTTTCAAATTCAAAGTTTCTTAGTTCCGGTTAAGGATTTGTAACCTAAAATACAATTTGCTCAATCTCTGTGGGATCGATACTTGGACTCACGTCCACTTTATTACTTGCGCGACCAGTACACTTGCGGTTAGCGAACAATATTATACTGACAGGAAGTTGTAAAATAACGATACAAAGGTTGATTGAAAAGTTGAATGCATCATTTGCCTTGAAGGATATGGGAAGTTTGAAAAAGTTTTTGAGGATTGAATTCTATAGAGATGAAATTGGTTTGCATCTGTCAAAGAAGAGGTACGCAACAGACATACTAAAAAGTCTGGTTTTGAAAACTTGATGCCTAATGTTTTACCTATGTCTGTTGGAAAATTGATAGGAAAAACAGAGGGATTAAATCTGAAAAATCCAACTCATTTCAGGAGTGTAGTAAGAGCACTCTAATACTTGATACACACAAGTCCATATCTTAATTGGAGATTATTAAAGAGAATTTTCATATATGTAAAGGAAACTCTTGAAATGGGATTGATCAGTCATGAATCTGAAAATCTCCACATTATAGTATATGGAGATGCTGACTAGGTATTATGCCCAGATGACAAACGATCTACAGATGGGTACTGCATTTATCTAGGAGACAACCTAATATCCTAATGTTCAAGGAAACAACAGGTGGTGGTAAGGTCAAGTACTGAAGCATATTATAGAACTCTTGCTCACACTACTGTAGAGATAATTTGGACTCAATCTCTCCTGAGAGAACTAAGCATAACCCAAACTAAAATGCCCAAAATCTGGTGTGATAACTTAAGGGCAAACGCTTTGGCTTCTAACACAATGTATCATGCACGAACTAAGCACATCGAAATAGATGCGCACTTCGTTCGTGAATCGTGATAGAGTTCTAGCCAAATAGTTGGAAATCAATTATATTCCAACTACAAACCAGATAATTGATATTTTGACAAAACCTCTAATGAATTCAAGGCATTTATATCTACTCAAAAAACTTGGAACAACAGAAGTAGTTTCCATCTTGAAAGGGGATGTTAAAATAGAAGAAAATGCAGACAAAATTGTGTAAATTAAAGGATCAAGGGGATGAAGAAATAAAGGGCTTTTACTTATCTGAAAATGTGAAAGCTACGAAAAACGCCTTTAGAAACGTAAGATCTAAAATTGTGAGAAGTAGAAATTGCAACTTTCAAAAATGTGAAGGAGAAAGGAGAACTTCACAAAGTTGGAAAAAATCGAAGTAGAAGGTAAAGAGTTTTAAATTAAAATGATATATTTCTCATATGTAGAATACAAAGAGGCACCCCTATATATAGGTTATCAAACTATAAATACAAGGGGCATATATACAAAGATGATAGTTACAGAAAAAATTCTTTTCTCTCAACACTGTTTTATAACCATTTTCATAGACAATCCCTAGAATAATGGAGGAATATTCTATAGTGAAGGTGCAGTAGATTTGATCCTTGAAGGTGAGTACTCAGCAGATGATTTCTTCACTCTAGGTAAGCTTTTATTTAAAGTTTGTTATTTTCTCCTATGAGCATGCATAAAATGGGGAGTATTGCATAAGAGAGGAATCAAATGTTAGTTACATTTCTTGCTTGGGTTGGGATTGCTCCAAAGGGTGTTGTTTATGTGCATGAGATGCATTTTGTCACCGCAAATGACTTCAGTATAGGCAGTGGGAGTAGAATTTTCAATCCTATGCTTATGATTCTCTGCGAAAAGCCCAAAATTAAGTCCGAATTAATATTTTGGTGCTATTTTTTTTTTTTTTCATTTTCTTGATCACTTGGATATTTTTCATCATTATTGTGCTTCTTTAAAGTTTAATCTATAGTAGAAAATTTGAATTCTTATTTTTTGCAAATGAAGAAAATGGAGATAAAAAAAGATCTAGAAATAGCCAAGGCTGCATGAGATTCATTTCCAAACTTGGTTTAATACTGTAATTTATGAGAGTTGATCTTTATAACTGCATGATGTTCGCATGCCACTAATTTAGTCTATTTTCATTATCAAATTCAGTGGTATTTGACATGGGAATAATATCTTTACAGTGCAATATTCAAAATGAGTTTCATGGGTGGGTATCGACCAAATTCTTCGTCATTTTAAGGGTGTCAAAACGAGCTGAACTGACCATGTTCGAATCGACCCAACTAGTTGGGCCCTGCCCAAATTTGATAGTTCGTGGTTTGGACCAACAATGCAGGTAAACTCTGTCGAGTTGGTGTTGGGAACCCGGGTCGCTCTACTCATAAAAGTTGATTTCTTGTGACTAGATCATCCCGTTATAGGATTTTCTGTTCTATGTATTTAACTTGAAATAAATAATTTTGTGCATGTTGGTGTGAAATCGCAAGTGCACGATATCGCTAATAAGTAATAAAAGTGGACATTTGAGTCTGGGTTGTCGATCCCATGAGGACTATTTATTTGTTATCGATTTACTTTGATTCAATAGAATTCTTAAACTAAAAAAAAAAACTAACTAAGAAAATAAAATACCAAACAATCCAAAAACGACAATAAAATTGAGAATAAATGAAATAAACAATGCAATTAAAATGAAAATAGAAAATTAAACTAAAAGCAAGAAACAAAGTGGTGGGATTTCTAGCAATTGAATGAATATCGGGACTAACGATTTCGAAATAACGTTCTAGCTTAATTTCTCATCTCAAGTTGTTTTCTAAAATTGTATTTGGTCGAATTCACACATATATCTAATTTACCTCTCTCGAGTTCAAATTAGGTCTATTTAAATAAGTCAACCATGTATCTCTACAGCGGGTCAGAGTTCTCCTTAGTTAAATGCATGAAATTTCCTAGGAATTCATAAGTGACCACAAGTAACCACAAATTCATATCTCTATTTTTTTGTTGAAATTGCCGGATTTTATTACGTGATCTAATTGTTAACTCACCTCTTAGATTATGAAAACAATCATTAATTCATGAATTGGTGATCAAGCAACTCAAGCATTAAACGCAATAATAAAATCAATACATAAATATCAAAACACCAACTTGAGAATCAAAATCAAACTAAAAAACATTAAATCTACATCGTTAATCCCGACTCAAAATTTAGCTATTCATGTTTTTGGAAGAAAACGCAATAAGCAATGTAAATAAAACCCGAATTTTGAAGAGTTGTTGAATTTGCATCACTCCTTGCATCCAATTCAGTCGAGCAGCTTCCTCCTCCTTTCCGAGTCCACCTCTGCCTTTTTATTTGAACCAGCCGAGCTCTCTTCTCTAATGTATTCTGCCGTAATGTTCTTCCAGATTAATCCCAGCACTTTCTTTTTTTACTAACCAATTCCCAGCTTTAATTTGCACTAGCCGACCAATCAAAATGTAACCTTAATCTTGTCCTCCAAAGTTGTCTGCCAATTCACAATTAATTCTCCAAGATCAGCCACATTTTTCTCCCTCAATTCAACCCACCAATCAACTGTGAATATATCAGTTCTCCACAGCTTTAATTCCCAGCCTCTCTTTTAATTCCAAAGCTACTCTCTTCTCACGGCTGTCTCCCTTTTTCCTCCAGACCACTTGGCTCTTTTATTTGTGTATTTAAGAATATATCTCTCAGCCCAAGCAGCACCAGCAGCTTTCTCTCGGCTCAATCCCAGACGTGTATGTATATCTTTGTATCTCCTGTTAGCCCAAGAGTAAACTAACCAAGAGGGGGGTGAATTGGTTTATAAAACTTTTTCGATAATAATCTCAAACTTAAAAACCAATGGGTACAAATATGTGCACTTAGTGTTACAAGTAACTAATCTATCAATGTAGTGTGCTATATATGTGTAAACTTAATTGATAAGGCAAGTATAGCACTTAGATATAATGTTGCACAATATAAATTTATAGAATAGAGTAAGTGCAATGTACGTAAGTAAAAGGGATAAGAGAGTGCAAACACGATTTATGGAGGTTCAATCAACCAACGTGATCTACGTCCCCCGTTACCGAGCTCTCCGTCACGAGCAAGGCCAAATCCACTATTTTGGTAACTTACAACAAGGAGCACCAAATCCTTAGGCAACTTACAACAAGGAGCGCCTATCCTTTTACAATCGAGTTTTCACACGGCTCTCGAAACCAACAATCGAGTTTTGATAAGGCTCTCGAAAACCAACAATCGAGTTTTGATAAGGCTCTCGAAAACCAACAATCGAGTTTTCACAAGGCTCTCGAAACCACAAGATATAATGAATTGAATGTACAATTGAAATAACTCTCTTGACAAATGATATACTCAAATTAAGTACCGAGAGAGTTAGGCTAACACTTCAATAGATAGCAATGAATTAAGCTCGAGTGTTAGAGAAAAACTTTGATGCAAATGATAATGAAAAGTTTGATGCAATCAAACAAAGTTTTTCAAATAATCTCTTGTTAAAAATATTGAATCAAATTACGTACGAAGAGATGCCACACTTGAATAATTAACAATAAGTTAAGCTCAAAGTGTTTAGGCAATGGAACTTTGATGTATCAAATGATAATGAAAAATGTAGCACAAATAATCAAAGTTCCTCAATTGGAATTTCTCTCTTTTAAAAGATTAAAACAAGTTTAGAACAAAGAGAGACTTACACTTCAATTCCAATATAGTGTGAAGATGTTGAAGAAGTTTAAACAATGTAAAACTAAAAATCTTCACAAAACTTTCTTCCAAAAACTTTGATGAATTTGATAAAACAAAGTTTAGATCAATCAAAGTTTTATGAAAATAAAAGATGAATAAAAACTAAGTAAGAACACTGAATTTTCACAAGAAAGTTTGTATAAAATCTTATCTAAGTTGTTGTTATTGAATGCAAATGTGATGGCTATTTATAGATGAAAAAATTCCAAGTTCAGCCAGTTTCGGTCGACCGGTTCTTGAGTTTCGGTCGACCGAAAGTTTGAATATAGCCGTTGCATTATAGCCGTTGAACTTTCGGTTGATCAGGCTATTTCGGTCGACCAGACTTTCGGTCGATCAAGTATACTTTCGGTCGACCGAAAGTATAAAAATTGGGATTTTTATTTTAATATCAAAAAGTTTATTTTTCCAAAAACTATTTCATGATATGATTTGAAAAATCATTTTTATGCAATTGATGAATTTTCAAGTAAGTTTCTTAATGCATAAAAATCATTTTCGAGCTCGTTGAATTTCATCGCTAAAGATTGAGAGTGTTATACCTTTACATATGTTAAATCAACTCTAATCTTGTATGCTTGAATTCTTGATCTTCATATCATGCTTTTCAACTTCAATTTTGATCTTCGAATATCTTCAATTCTTTCATGATCTTCTTTGCGTCTCATGTGCTCGATCACATAATTTTGATTTATATCTTTGAGAGACGATTTGAACATAGAGTGCTTTGAATATTTATCATTACATGAAACACTTGAAGCACACTTGTTAGTAACACAATAAATTCTTGTTTGTTATGATCAAAACAATAAGGTCAAATTGACCATAGGTCAACAATTTCCCCCTTTTTGATTATGACAAACAAGATGATTTGTAATGATAATATAAGCAATTGAAGAGCATAGGGAAATAAGAATAATTGATAAGTTCAATTTTAGCATATATTCCCCCTATCTTATACAAACCAATGATGCATAATCTAGCATATAATTTAATCATTTTCATGCATATAGATTATCCAAATTCAAGCTAAATCAAATCATCAAAATCAAATCATCACCATATTTTCCCCCTTTTGGCAGAAGCAAAAAGGTGGCATCTATCCCTTATACATGAGCATAGGTGTGATAAGCATAATAATGGGGCATAAGTATAATATCTTGAATGTAATCATATTCCCCCTTTGTAAAGCATTCGTAGCATGAAAAATTACCAAATATCACAAAATTCAGTTTCACGTATTCCAGTATAATCTCATATCTCAAATCAAATCTTTCTTTAATAGTGAAAGTTACAGCGCATTTAAATCCGGTTCCCTCTTTTCAATTTTTCTATCCCTTGCTTTCTCGCTGGACTCAACAGCATGTGGATCTACCCAGTTTCTTTATACCTTGAATATTATTATACTGAAAAATATCAGTACAATATCCAAGTAATCCTTTAACAGTAAAGTTACAGCGCATGAAATCTTGTTCCCTCTTTTCATTATTCTATTTCATATTGTCTTGCAGGAAATAGTATCATGAGGAACTACCCAGATCCTTTTCACCTTTAAAAAGATCGGTTGGGAAGAGGTTAAATCCATCAAAAATGGATAACATCCTTTCAAGCATTCGCAAGTATTATTCCAATCTTCCAATGAATGATCTTAGAAAAATTTATCAAATGAGGCTCGAAAGATTGAGGGTGCTTATGGCTCATGGCGTTCCAGAAGACGTGCGCTGGTTAATAGAAGCAAAAGTCCGATTAACTGGTGAATTACCATTGTCATTTCCTAAACATCTGCCTGGTTTGGGTAAAAGCACTTTTGCAAAGAAGCGAAGAGCAAAAATGCTGAATGGTTGCTACAAATGTGCTCGTTGGAATTGTGATACTCGTTGCAAAACAGTCGGATATTCATCTAACAATCGAGATGATAAAATTGAGTTCATAAAGGGTGGACTGAGTAGGGAGTGTTTGGATGATATTCGATTAACTCTTGAGACGCACCCAAGTGGATATGTGCAACGGGAACTTCTTTCCTTATATGCTCAATTTAACGAGGATAAAAAACGTTATAGTCTCAAGAATACAATTGCAAAAGATCCGGTTTACCAGTCTGTTTTGGCAACCCAACAATGATATAAGGTAAATTTTTGATCCTTTTTCCTTTCGCGAGTTTTGAGAATGGTTTAAAAATAAATAAATCGCCGAAAGGTGACACCTCGATACGATAAAAATATTCAAAAGTAGGTTGATTTTGACAAAAGTAAATCTTTTCCTTTTTCAAAGACGATCGTAAATAGTGTGGTTTTTTGGTTTTTAAATAGCCAGAGGTTTTCATAGTTCATGCATCCCAAAATCACAACTTCTCGTAAGTTTTCCTTTCTTTTCTTTCAAAAATGGAGGGATCAAAACTTAGACAGATCAAAACAATATGTGTATTTTGTGGATCACATGTGGGGAAAGGTTTTGGGTATCTTGAGACAGCAGTAGACCTTGGAAAGAAACTGGGGGAGAAAGGTATCAATCTTGTGTATGGAGGAGGTAGCAGTGGTCTGATGGGCTGTATTTCCCAATCTGCTCTTACAGAGAAAGTAAGGGTGATTGGAGTTATTCCTGTCCCTTTAGCAGATATAGCAGGCAAAACACGAGGTCATGAAGTACAAACCTTTTCTATCCATGAACGCATAACTTGTATGCTATATGGATCTGATGCATTTATAGCCCTGCCCGGAGGTTTTGGCACCTTAGAAGAAATCTTTAATATTACCTCCTGGGCTCAACTAGATCTCCATACTAAGCCTATTGGGCTATTAAATGTTAACCATTTCTTTGATGGTTTGTTAACCTTTCTTGATCATGCAGTGGAACAGGGATTCATCTCTCCATTTTCCCGAAGGATCCTTATTTCTGCTCCTACTATTGATGAACTACTGGATAAGCTGCAGTCATATATCCCAATACAAGATCCAGCAGGTTTAAAGGTAGATTGGTCGCAAGGAAGGGGAGTCAAGCGAAAGTGGAGTCCGGTTAATGTAAATTTGACTTTGTGAATCCTAAAAAAGGTGGGGGTAGAGTACGGAGTATACTCACTCTTGAGACACCCCTCTAATTTTCTAGGATTACCTTAATGTTTAAATCTTGTGTGTGTACTTCAAATGTGGTAGATTACGGAGTATTTTTACTCTCGAAACACACCTCTTTGAAGGTTTGTCTTTGTTTCCTCAAAAGATCAGAGGTGGTAGGATACGGCTACTCCGGAAACACATCTCTCATTTTGAGGACTTTTCATGTTTCTCTCTTTAGCATTTGTGTGTACCATGTATTTCCTTTCAAGTGTGACTCTAGTGTGTACTCTTTAATGAGAAAAAATAATATCTATGTTTGACTATGAAGTAATTGTTATCATGAAATGAGTTAAAGGGTAATGCATTTTGTCGACATATCAAAACAATTTTGGTCAACAAACATATCACTCTCAAAGCCAAAAAATAAGTGATCAAAGAAATTGTATTACAAGAGTTTTACGAAGAGAAGAAGATGATATCAAGTCATTTAGGGATTGTGTATGAAAATATTGAAAATAAAAGAAAATCCCTTATTTCAGCCACTTTCGGTCGACCGAAAGTATGAACCGGTCGACCGAAACTCTGCAGAGTAAAAATCAGGAAGCTGCAGACACTTTCGGCTGACTAATGGTCGACCAGACTTTCGGTCGATCAAGTATACTTTCGGTCGACCGAAAGTATAAAAATTGGGATTTTTATTTTAATATCAAAAAGTTTATTTTTCCAAAAACTATTTCATGATATGATTTGAAAAATCATTTTTATGCAATTGATGAATTTTCAAGTAAGTTTCTTAATGCATAAAAATCATTTTCGAGCTCGTTGAATTTCATCGCTAAAGATTGAGAGTGTTATACCTTTACATATGTTAAATCAACTCTAATCTTGTATGCTTGAATTCTTGATCTTCATATCATGCTTTTCAACTTCAATTTTGATCTTCGAATATCTTCAATTCTTTCATGATCTTCTTTGCGTCTCATGTGCTCGATCACATAATTTTGATTTATATCTTTGAGAGACGATTTGAACATAGAGTGCTTTGAATATTTATCATTACATGAAACACTTGAAGCACACTTGTTAGTAACACAATAAATTCTTGTTTGTTATGATCAAAACAATAAGGTCAAATTGACCATAGGTCAACATCTCCAAAGCCGTCTAACCTCTCTCCCAGTATCTTCCCACGGCTGCACACACCCTAACTATTTTTCACTACACGGCCGCTCTCTCTAAACTCACTGCTGCCTCACCTTTTCTAGGTTGTTGTGTATATGTATCTCTTATAATAGGAACCTGCCGAGCCTAGTCTTTTGTTAAAAGTAGGAGTCCAATGCAAATAATAATCCAATAGAGCCCAATTAGATTACAATTTGCATTAATTCACTATTAATGCTTTTAGCATCAATTCTTCAACATAAGATAAGTTAGTCCTTGAATTTTAGCATGTTTTCTATTAAGCTCCACTTTGATTCTTGAATAATTTCACTAACTTTCAAATTGTATGATTTTGCACCAATTATTATCCAATTGTTGTGTGATTGCTTCAATTCCTCATTTTCTCTTTATTTTGGGATAAAACCTGAAATAATAGTGAATAATAACAATTACGTAGAATTTATTCAAGAAAAATATTATAATATCCTAATTTCGACAGATAAATAAGTGTATAAAATACACTTATCAGTGTACATAAAAATAGAAGAGATATTACCCTTGTAGCATGCTTTAAAATAATCTCTTTTCCACTGCTTCTTGATTCCACCAAAGCTTAAAATTCTCAAGTTTTCCCGGGTGTTCTCCAATGGCAGCTATGCAGGTGTGTGGTCACCTTTCTCAAGACCTAGGTTACACTAGGATTAGAGTTTCTTTGTAAAGAGGAAGCACACACAACAGACTTTAGTGTGTGTCTTGCAACTTTGCCAATTCAGTTAAGAAAAATAGTCATATGAGACTATTTGTAACCTTTTTTACAATCCAAAACCCTACCAACCCTAGTATCATAACCCAGGCTCATTTCTGCACAGCCTAATACAGGTAATAAGCATGTATAAGCCTATTATAGTGAAGTCATGGAGGGAACCTGATCGAATCCAATTAAACTAAACTCCAATAAATTAATTATGACTCGATCAAATCTTGATTAGTCAAAATTAATTTATTAATCACATTCTATTCCACTAAAAGAAAGAGACTGCACTCTTAGTAAAATTGAAATTACTGAAACAATTAATTAATAATTATATCCTCTGACTTATCATTCTTACATGTTACCCCTGTCGATCAACTCGAATATTCAAAGCAAGTTAAAATGACCAAAATGTCATTCTCTGAATATTCATAAACTCCCAATTCTCATCTTCTATCTGACAGTTCGATGTGATCACATTATATCATAGAATTCAACAGTCACTGTAGAATTACTGAGCTCAAATTCAACTATCCACTAGAAGAACAAGGGAGATTATGATCATACTTAAAAGGTGACGGATTTCATAATACGAATATATGTTCCTCGTTAGTTCACTTTACTTTTCAAAGTACTGAGATATTGATCAGCAATTTGATCTCACCCATTGATATCTCAAAGAACTTCAAGTTAGTAATCAAAGTTCATTATTCAATTAGGATTAACATAATGTACGTCACTTTTAGGAATAAACGACACCTATAAAAATACGATGATAATTTGTAAATAACATTCAACTATATGCATCAGTCGCTAACTAACAACCTACGCATAGGTTAATTCTTAAAAGAAAAAGTGTAGGTTGTTATTTAAGAATAGACGCGTAATGGCTTGCAAAAAGGCGTTAGTTGTTACAAAAGCCGACGCCTATTGTTTTCTATTTAAAAGATAAAAGACCGAACCGTCAGCCCATCTTCTCTCTGATTCCTCTCAATCTCTCATCTCCTCCCTCGACTTCCCAAGAGTCACCCCCGCCTCCTCTCCCTTCCCGTCGTTTTACAACCTGATTGCTTTTTTCATTTCCTCATTTCTCCCCTTCTATTTCTCTCTTACGGATTATCTCAAGAAGAAACACGTTCCCATTGCTGTGGACGGATTCACCGTACAAAAAAGGAGCTGAAAATTGCCCTCGACCGACAGCGACGTCTTGTAAGCCTTCTTCTTCCCCCTTTTTTGGTGTTATAACTAAGCTATTAACAAGTGGGTTCTATAGTTTTAAGAAATAAATAGCTTTTGGGTCTATTTGTGATCTTCAATCGTGCGCTGCTTTTGGTCATTTGAATAGTGTAGTTGGTAGTTCAGCTAGTGCTATTGGAGAACCGCCTTCATTTTCCTGATAGCATTAACCATTTGCCAATTAAGTACGGTTTTTCTTTTCCTCATTTTATTTTTTGGCTCTTTGCTTTGTTAAAAGTTTCAGAATTGTAAACTAGTATATGCTGGACTTGTGGCTATTAGTCTTTATGTACACTTATTGGTGGATTGATCTAATACTCGTACAAATATAAATATCTTTTAAAGGCCCTTTTTGGGTGCAAGAGAGGTGTGAAGAAAACTTGTAGCTAGCTGCCTAGCTCTCAGGTTAGGGGAACTACTGTAGGTATAGGTGTAATTTTTCTACTTTCTTTTTACTTTTGAAATTGGGGATTAGGATTTAATCCATAATAGGATCATGATCCTTCATAAGTGCATTACTAATTGTGTTTAGTTAACATTTGGATATCTTAGAAATGTGTGGTTAAAAATGAATTTGAGAGAAAAGTTGTAAAAAAAGCCTTGGACCAAACAAGGGCTTTGTTTTCATTAGATGCAATGACTGTTCTTGTTTGAAGATTTAGTTTTTGTAATTGATATTATTTTGATTGGTTCAGTGGAGAACCAACCAATGAGATGGGCAATAAGGTTGAGGGTGGCTTTATATATATTGGGCACAAGCATTGGACTATTGCAATAGTAAAGGCTGAGCTCTAAATCACGATCTCAATAGTGACAAAGTTTTGTTTGATCAAGTACTTGAATTCGCCTAATATATCTCGACTATATTCCACTAGAGATTTATAATTACTTCTCTATTGCCCACTCCTGACTTTTTGTCAGCATGTGTCAGGATGATAATCCCAGGCTTTCATGCTTTGGACTAATGAAGAACAACAAAGATGGAAAATGCTATAGTGTAAACTTGTCTTTTGCGCCTCCATAATATTTAAAGTCAGGTACTTGTTGCTCTCATGAAGAGCTTGGAAGTTCACTATTTTTGAATTTTGTACACTCTTTCTCTAAATTATCTATACTTCTCTTTGAATACAAGAAAGCTGTGGTATCCATTATTGAGGAATACTTCGACCCAAGTGATGTGGAAGTTGCTGCTTCTGATCTCAAAGAACTAGCACTAGTACAGAGGTTAAGTTTAAAATAATCTTTTACTCTTTTTGTCACGACCCGTCCCAAATCACCTTACTGGATCTGAAACGTGACGTGTGCCGATGGCAGGTGACAACTAGATGTTGGACCCACCACCAAGGCAAACTTAACTTTTTTTTATCTTTCAGATTCACCTTTTAAATAAATTTGATCCCATATGAATTAATAAAAATTTTGACAGAGTCTCCCCTATATTATTGACATAACCAACCTGTAATTCAACGTCACATCCCAAGCAATCATGCATAATAGTCATAAAAACTTCCCCAAGCTTCCAAGCATAACATTAATGTAATAAGACAATTAAAATTCTTAGTCGATTCTTTCATACATAAACATACAACCCCTATTACATAATCACCAGGCCTATTACCGACAAGGCCACAAAAAAAATAATATCACAGCCTATCACAAGAGCCCAAAAGATTACTTATAAATACCATATCAGAATAAACCATAGAAATGCCTACTTTTTAAGCTTGTCTGGTGGCGATGGCTTTCTCCAAGCTGATCAAAATTTGTAATATTTTCCTATAAGGAAGAGATAGGGAGAAACGTGAGCTTGTGATTCAGTGAGTGGGGTTTCTAAAATAATTTTCTTTTATAAACCATTTTTGAAAACATGATTTATTTTATAAGCTTTTGCCGCTTTAAATCAAATCATACATTCTAAGAATAATCATAAAGATTGTGAAATAATCATCTATGGCATAACTGATAAACTGTAATACATAAGAAAAATCACACCAAAGGTACCAATCTAAATCATCTGAAATCTGTATCTAGTCATACGCGCGTATACTACTGAGCACCTCCGTACCCGGCCCAAAGCTCTTCTGGGTACAAAAGTGGGTCCCAAAGACCTCATATATACACCCTTACACACGGGCCACAGGCCCCCTCCATGCATAAAAGTGGATCTTAAGATCATCTGAACACGGGCCATAGGCCCCCTCCGTGACAGAGCCTTAAGATCACAAATAATATCCACTAGTACACGGGCCAAAGGCCCCCTCCGTGCACTAACACAAGAACAGATAATCACATGGGTACTTTTGGTGATTTTGAAATTATACATGCTCAACTTGATTAGTCATGCTCGTAAAAATGGTATTAGAACCATCATGCATTAAACAAGCGTAACTATAAAACGTTTATTGTGATAACCATGCTAAAAGCCATTGCTTTCAAAATCATTTGTAACTTAAAGAAAATCAATGTAATAGAAAACTTGAATAACGTAAATTCTTTTAACTTTTTAAAAGAATAACTTTTCCACTTACAGAGCTCATTTACTTGAAGCTAGCTGAGCTGATAAATCTGGACTCATCTCTACTTCATCTCTTGAAATAAAAATATAATTCTCTTGTATCAAAACCAATCATATCACACCATTTAAAAAATCGACTAATAATAACTTAATTCTTTTACATTCTTCTCCTTGCTAGAATTAAGGAAGTACATGCTTTATGCTTTCTTTTCTATCAAATTCCATAATTCCCAAATAATAATTATAAAATCCAACCAAACTCTCTTTTAGTCCTTATTCCCCATTTTTCATCCAATCACATGTCCTTACTTATTAAATCCCCAACATACTTCAAGATTGGCACACATAAAAGATTATATCATTAGAAAATATACTCATTTGTTTCCACATATTAATGACCCATTTCCATAACCAAAAGCATGAAATTTGCACAATTATCATATAATACCCATTTCCTTTCACTTCCCTTTTCTTCTTATTAAATTTTAATCCCTTAATCTACATTTATATATACCACAAATAAGGTATTTAGAATTACATAATCATACCAAAATCAAAGATCAAAGTACCAATTTAAAAACCCATGTCATAAATAAAACAAATTAACCATCAAAATCTACATACACAACTTCCTTGCAATCTATTTAGCTTATTACCTCATATCCATGTCAATAAAGCTTAATACTAGCTAAACTTCAAATTTAAGCTAATAATCCATAAACCCTAGAAATTAAATTAACATACCTCTTGAAAATAATGATAAATTAAGAGCCTAAAATAATAAGGATTTATCCATACCTCTTCTTTTCTCCTTTTTCCTTTTCTTCTTTCTTTCCTTTATTTTTCTTTTCTTTCTCTTTCTTCTTCCTGGCCGTTTCCTGTGTCCAGCTTCTCCTGGCCCTCTTTTGTTTGGCAATTTGTTGTTATATTGGTATTATAATATGTAAACTCCCTAAATATTGCCAAGAAGGTCCCCACATTTTTCCATGATTTAATATAATCCTCAACTTATATAAATTTTAGAAAATAACCCCAACAAATAAAATAATATAATTTGGTCCTAATTTAACTTGACAATTGACTTTGACTAAATAATTCCTTGACTTTGACTAGTATAAACCGGGTCGTTACACTTTTAGTGTCATTCAACTATCTATACTTACAATTTTAACAATTGTGGAATGTTTTGGCAGCTAGAATGGCAATTCAGTGATCACTGGCTTTCACTTCCTTTGCATTTTAACATCTCACACATCTTCGTTGGTAGCTTGTGGAGTAACCATCAATTCTCAAGTTAGTAACATGATCATCCTCGCTGTTGGGTTATACAATAGATTTGATAACTTAATTGTGTTAGTTTTTCATTTTCTTTACTAATTGCTATGATGAACTGACTGTTCGGTGCACTTTCCAAATATAGATTGGCATTGATGTAAAAGAAAAACATAGAACTATAGCTTTTGGCAGGGTATTTTTCAAATTTAAGCTTTTCAGAGAGTTTGTGAAATTGTAGGCTACTGGAGTGGCATTTTAAGGTGGAGGACTAGTTAACATTGTTGGGGTACTAGAAAGAGGTGCAAGAGAGTGCAGCATTGATTACTCATGCAATTGTTAGCTTCTACCTCTTTGGAACTGGTAGCAATTTCTAAGGATGAAGAACAAGCAGATGGATTCAAGTCAAAGTGGGTCATCTTCACTTAATAATGGGTTATTGGTCATTGTATATTAGTTTCTTTTTTCAGATTATAATCTGATCTTTTCAAGCATGGGGATAGCATATATTGGCGTCTGTAGAGTTGTAGTTCCTTAGTTGATTTTTGGTTGCCTTGCGGAGGTATTATAAATTATTTGATCGAATCTTTAAGCTTGTTTTTAACATTCGTCTGCCAATCTTAGGTGGCGTTCTGTTTGTATTTTATTTTGTATTTTCATTTTCGAAAATGTTTTGTGTTTTGTGTTTTCATTTTTGTTTTCAAATTTGCTGAAAACGCGTTTGATTTGTCATTTCTGAAAACTGTTTTTGAAAATGAAAAGTTGGAAAACACGTTCTGTTTGAAATTTTGCAAAACACTATTTAAATTATTTTTAATTAATTTGCTTGCAGAATACTACTAACTCCAACTCAAATTTCCTTTCACAATACACTAAAAATATGGTTACATGCAACACACTAATGTGAGCATTAAGAGTCTATATTAACACAGCTTGGTCAGGTTCGGGACTTGAGAAAGCTCTACTTCTATTAAAATCCAGAAAATGTAAGTTCTTTCAAAACCACCAGAGTCAAATTTATCATTGCATTTTTTGAAATATAACAACAAGAATTCTCATTTAATTTTTTTTTGTAATGTTGATATTGAATTCAATAAAACTTTATTTAAACTAAGTTCCAAGTTAGGATAATTCTTAAAAAAAAAAAAAAAAATTCTTTATTTAGGCTTAGTTCCAAGTTAGGATAATTCTAAAAAAAATAATATAAAAAATAAAAACTTTATATTAAGCGTAGTTCTAAGTTAAGATAATTCTAAAAAAAAAAAAAAAAAATTCCCAAAACGCGTTTTCCGCGTTTTGGACATTTTTTTATCGAAATACACACAAAACGCCCAAAACGATGTTTCGGGCGTTTTCCGTTTTGTATACAAATTTTTTTTTTGTTTTTCAAAATGTGTTTTCGAAAATAATAAAGAGAACGCGTTTTTAACGTTTTCGAAAATAAAAACAGAAAACGACCTCAAAACAGCAAAGAGAACAGGGGCTTAAATTCTCATTTTTATGTTTGTTGAATTTACTTATTTCAATTGCAATTTTATACGTATGAAATATTATAGCAATTGACGTTGTCATCAGATCAATCAAATTTTCAACCAAATACATTATGAAGAGGAGGAAAAAAAAATTCTCTGCGTCGATTGTTTAGCTAAAGTTTACCTTCGGTTGTTTAGCTACAATCGACAACTAAAGTTAACTTTACGCGTCGGTTGTTGTCTAACAACCGACGCCTAAAGTCAACTTTAGGCGTCGTTTTACAACCAACGTTTATTGTTCAGACTTTATGTGTCTGCACAAAATGCGCACTTTTACAACCGATGCATATGACTCAAACTGTTCTAGTGTTGCCACGTAGGTCTTGATAGATCATCTTATGTTGCTTGATATGGGAAAAGTTACATTTTGTCAATATCGTGTATCAAGATTTTGTTGGGAAAATATGCATTTTGTGCACACAAAAAAAAAGTCTGAAATCTTCAACCTTTGGCATTCACATCCCCAATCTTCAATGTAAATACAATTACGATCTAATATATAGACAAATGCTTTATTATTTTTGGTGATTCCTTTCCGCATAATGTAACAGACATCATCGACTCGTCATCATTTAAGCCTCTTCGTTTTTCCTTTGTACCTTTACAAGCTGTCTTTCCTGTTGCATTAAGATAGAAGGTGTGTAGACTACATTAGTTTTCATAAGTGACAATGAGAGCAAAATAACTTCAAGTATTGTAATAATATTATTATTCTTTTCTCCTTTACAATGCAATAATATCTTCTATTTATAGAAAAAATTCTAGGGTTTACTATAGATAAATATAGATTTTTCCACTATGCTTAATCAAAAATTCTTAAGTGACATTTTTTTGGGATATTATTAAGTCATATTTCGAGGTGTCACCATGGTATCGGTTTATGTTGATGTGGGTCATGATGTCGAGGTAGTAGCCCATCTCGTCATCAACCAATGTCGAGGTAACACCTTGAAATGTCACCCAAAAATGTCTCAAAAAATGCATATGTAGAATCACTCATTTTTAATGCATGCAATCATCATGAGTTGCCAAAATCAGACTTCTTGACACTTTTGATGGGTTCCTCTAACCTTGAACTTGGTGAGCCGCAATTGCAAGTGTCACTTCTTGCAAGGGTATGGAGATGTTGTCCTGCCATATTAGTAGTTCAATGTAACGCATTTGTCAATTTGTTATGTATTGAGTACCGTGTTAGTGTTGAGCTCTTCTAATTGAGTGTAGTGGAGTCTAGTTCGGTACTGTTTAAACTAAAGATAGGACTAATAAACTGAATGGTGAGATCGGATGTTGTTGAGGTCGGAGTTTCCCCACCAATGTATGTCCCATGAGTTTATGAAAGTCCGTACTTAGGTGGACCTTGACTCATTCATAAAATCAAATCAAATCAAAACTCTGCCTTGTAATCTAATACGTATATCAACAATTTCCACTCAAAATTATGCTAAAAACAAAACCCATTTTCCTAACAATATTGTGTGGTGGATCGTGGATTAAAGTAAGACAAAGCTAACGGTAGAATTAAGTGAAAGCAACCTTTGGATACTTGTGGTGTGAGAATAGATAATAATGAGACTATAACACAGTCACACAGAGACCAATCTCTAAGAAAGATTTCATCCAACCAACCGCAATCATAAATCACAATACTATTAGTAGTTGCTATATTGGTTCAATAATTTTCTTAAATTCGAAAATGGTTACCTGTGTTAGTGGCAATGCTTGTGTTTTAATGGCAGGAGCAACATATGCTCCTAGGGTTAATAATAGTTATAAAATCGCACCCAAACGTTTGGGGGTGGGTTCATTATCCAAATCACCAGCACAAAATATAAGCATCAGAAGAAGTCGTTTATCAGGTCTAAAAATAATAGCCGAAAGCGAGAGCATAATAATGGAGAAATCGGGTATCAAAGTCGTCAATAAACCTCCTGAATCAAAGCTCTCCGAGCTCGGCGTCCGATCTTGGCCCAAGTAACTGTCCTCTTTCTCTCTCAGTTGTATCCATGCTTAATTTATTTTGGGTCTTCTTATGTATCAAATTAAAATTAAAATTGTAAGAGTATTTATTTTATTTTTTTAAAATATATTATGCACTGGGTTGTGTTCAATAGTATTTCATGGCATTTATGAATTTCTAACACACTAATGTGGATCGTTCAACTTTCTCTGGAGGGGCAGCCTCAGTTCCAAGAAAGATGAGCAGAGCATTCCTTCCGCCTAGGGGAGCGTGGTGGGATAGATAGACGTCCCAAAAAAAAGAAAAAAACACTCCTTTATCATCCGCACAAGGGCTCCCAGAGGCCCCCTTCCTCTTGTTAGGGTCGTTTGTATATTCATTATGATTTTTTTTTTATCGTATTATTTGTGACTTTCTGTTGCATCACAAGTGCGGTGGAGTTGCTAGTGGTGTGTGTTTGGATCAAATAACAAAGATATTGTTGAGAAAAAATATGGCTTTTCCGGATGAAATGAAAATTGGATTCACGTAGGAGAAAGATTTCCCTTGATAAAAAGTTAAGCTTTAGCCGTCAAATTACGCTTGAACTTTCAATCCCTAACTTGCAGCCTTTGCTATGAAATAAACCCTACCCAACTTAGTTACTAATTAAAGCAATAAAATAAGGAGCAAATTAAACCAGAAAAATTAGACATAATTAAAAACCAGCTACAAAGGAATTAGAAGGCAGAAAGTTCGTTCCTTGTTTGCTGCTAGTTATTGGTCATCAGATTGTCTTCCAATCGTCTAGTTTGTCCTCCAATGCTGCTGCATCTCAAAATAATGAGAAAACTTAGGCTTTTGTGTTTTTGGAGAGAGCAAATGTCAAACCAAGATGTGCATATGTATATAATGGTATGGGGTGGACTATCCCATAAGCAATCCTGGAAAGTAACACCAAAGAAAATAGTTCTTGGGTGGATTCCTAAGCATGTTCTTGATGAAGAGCTTGATTGTGTCTCTCCTACTAGCTACGGATTTTGGAAATTTTGTTGCATTGCTGCGCATCAAATGATGGCAAATCCAGCATTTATAAGCAACCTATCATCACAATCCATTGACAAAGACACTTCATTGATGTTTAGAAATCTTAACAAACAGTAACTTAGTACATCACAGAAGTCAAGAGTACAACATAAAACCAGAAATATAAATACTCCTTCATCGACAAGAGTAAGAAGGTTGGGTCTGGATTACCGATTAAATGTTCTTCTGGTACGTGTAAGAAATTTGAGGTTGCAGGTATGATTGGCCATGATTATCTTAATATGGGTGTAGCTTTCTTCAGTTTACCTAGTTAATACGAAATCAATTGATTAAACAAAATTAATGTGTAGAATTGGAAAATTTGAGATCTGAATTTAGCGCTAAAATTGATACGAGATGGTAGATTTGAAATGAAAAATTGTTTATATGGACAAGTGTGACATTTATAGCTCAAGGCTTCTTGTTTTCAAAATTGACTGGCTTGATTGCTAATTGTTCACAATGTGGCATACGCAAGTGAACTCAGAAACTGTAGATGGTGAGTGATTCTGGCAACTTCATTTAGGATGGATTGGTGGTAGAGGAGGAGTTTCTGAATACACATGCTGAGACGTTCTTTGAAATCTTAATAATGTTTAATGTCAGAAACACACGCACAGGAAAAAAAAAATAAAAATTCACATATGCATCCATGAGGAAAATGGTTTTCATATGTGATTAAATTATTGTAATGTTTGCTTCACACAATTTCAAAAATCAGCTAATATGTTAGATAGCATAGATGTCTTGGGTAGAGTTCTTTGACAATTATATCAGTGCATGAAATACTAACTCGACAAAACTGTATCTTACACATGATTTTTGAAACAAAATCCTATATGTGCCTAGTGTTACATTTTTTGATTTATTTCATATATTCCATGACCAGCACAGGTGAGAATGCACGCGACACCACAATTGTGAAAGATGCAGTACTCATTAATGAGCGATTGGTATATGAAGATACTTTTACTTCTTTTCATATACGAAAATATGAGATTCACACTCATGGGACAAGCCAAGGCCCAAGTGTTATCTTTAAATGTTGGACGTTGGTCATGTTGTTGTTTACACTATTATATACATGTTTAATCGAGTATCTTGCATCTTAGCTGCAATACTTTGTTTGCATCACCTTGTTATGTTAACCCTGTGAAGTTGAATTCTCAGCCTAATCTTGCGTTACATGGATAACCATAAGAAGTGCACTCAAGATATTTCACAAATTAGAGATAGCTGTTAGTTTGAACATCTTTAGAGGCCCATGTAGTTTCACTTAGCTGTTTGTGTTACAATTCCTGTGTAATATGGATACTTGTTAGTGAATTATTTTGATGCATGCTTATTGTGACGTCAATGTAGGTGGGGATGTCCTCCAAGCAAATTCCCATGGACTTACTCGTCAAAAGAAATATGCTATCTGTTGAAGGGAAAGGTGAAGGTTTCCCCTGATGGATCTGATGAGGCAGTTGAGTTTGGTGCTGGTGACTTGGTCGAGTTCCCCAAGGGAATGAGTTGTACTTGGGATGTGTCGGAAGCTGTGGACAAGCATTATAAGTTTGAGTGAAATATTTCGCCTGTGTTCGGCAGCTGCTCAACCGCCGTTATTTTTATTTTTCTGTATTTTCGAGAAAAAATTTGTGATTAAAAAGTGATTTCGAAAATAGTGTGCGGTTAAGAAGTGATGTTGAAAATTGTAATGTATTATAAATAATGTTATATAACACATCATCTGAACACACGCTTCATCTTCCAGGCCTTACCTGATTAGGATTATATGTATTGCAGTGATAAAATTTGAAGATCAGACATATGAACTATATTGTATAATAGAGCATGCTTGAAAGTATGGATATAAGTTATAATTGAATAATTATAGTCAGTGATACGAATTCTTGTACACCAACCAACAGTCCAATAACACATGCCATATACGCTACAGTCGAACTAACCCAAGGAAATAATCACTGGAAAATATTTCAATTCTTTTTTTTAGTTGAAATACTTTAAAAGTATTTTATGATGCTTTTAGAGTATCACAACATGATTCTTATGGTACTTTGAAATTTTTAGTGTCAGAAGTTGAAACTCTATCAAATTTTTATGATACTTTGAACGAAATTTTAGTATTACACCTTAATATTTTACAAAAAATTTATGATACTTTCATTATATTCGATCAAAAGTTTAATCAATTACGTCGTAAAATTGGTGAAAACTTTATGAAAACTTGATAAAACTCAATGGTGATTTCTTTTAACAACACATCAAACTTCATCGAGGGAAAGAGTGGTGGCACAATAATGGTGACGTAGTGTTGATGAGAATATTGTAAGTTTTTTAAGAGGAAAAAGAAAATAAACAAAAAATCAATTAAAATAATAATGTAAGAAAATTTTCAATAAGGGATAAAATTTTTGCAAATATTGCAATTAGAGGAAATTAAACCTACACCTGTTATTAAGGACTCAAAATAAAAAATAAGACCAAACCTATATTAGTTTAAAAATCAGGTTGTAATTGAATATAATTAAATAATATTATTATAAACTAAATTAATTATCCATTCCAAAAGGAACAAGCTCTGCTTTGCATTCCAAATGGACTAAACCTTCGTTTCTACGACCCCTTCTTTCTCCTAAAACACCGCCAGTGGCGCTTCACCATAAGAACCAGCGGCGCGACACCAGAAGAAGTAGTAGCAGCGCCATTGTAGGCATCCACAGCAAATTCGCTCGACGGCGAACACGACAACTTCCTGATGCAGCGTCAATTTTGAGGTAGGGAGCGGCACCGCTGCTTGATGGAAGTAGCGAAGCAGAGGCGCCGCTGATTCGACGGAGGCAGCGAAGAAGATCTGGCCATTTGGGTTCTGTTATTATAGAGATTTTTTTAATTGATTGTAAAGTAGTTGGGATTCACGATTTCACCTAACTAATTAAATTAACTCCAATTCTAGTTTTATTTCCTAAATATGCACTCGATCAAATTCACTAATATATATATTGAAATTCATTTCTCAAGTTTAAATCAATTCTATCTAAATAAGTCAACCATGTATCTCTACATAGGGTCTGAATATTTCATATCTAAATGTACAAGAATTCACACAAAAACCCGATAATTACAAAGTATATTTCTATCTTTTGTTCAGTTACCAGAATTATTACTTTGATCTAAGTTATTAACTCGTCTTTCAAATTATGGAAATAACTCATTGAATTATGAATTAGTGGCCAATTAACTCATGCATTAAATACAGTAATAAATCAATACATTCAATGAATCATTAAAACAAAGGAATATGGAATTAAAATAATCAAATAGACTACATCGTTCATCTCAACATAGAAAATTAGTTACACATCATGTTTAAATAACAAAAATAATAAATAAAAGCGTTCATTGAAAACAACAATAGAGACTGGAAAGCTTACACCAAGTATCGATTCTATATGTAATCATCAACTCTCGTCCCTTTGCTATGTTTGTCTCCCAAGAATTTGGAATGAAAAGCTCAATTGTATGATATTTTTAGGTGAGGCAAAGGTCCATAATTTGTGCCTCACATGTTCCTTGTATAGGTTTTGGAGAAACCTAGTGGAATAGAGGAGAAAATGTGTTGAAAATTGTGAAAAAAGCCCAGTCGAAAAGCCGCATGATCGTGTGTTTCAAACCCGGGTGATCGCACAGGTATGCTCTAAACTCTCGGGTGAAGATTTTAACCCTTCGCGCGATCACGCGCCTTGTTGAGGCGCTAACACGAGGTAATAACAAGCTGTGCAATTTTTAACTTTGAGTTCCATCTAAGTAAGTCCTTGGCTTTTATTTGCAACTTTAGTCCTCCACTTTCAATTGAAACAATTTAGTCCCCATACTTTAGAATATTCTCAATTAACTCGTTTCAACGCTCAACTTCTTCAATTGAGTCCTCCAACACTTGATTTCTTCACTTTAGCACAATGCATTTTTTCCTGGTTGACGTCATTGAAGCTTCAAAAGCCATCTAATGTACATTCTTTCCATCAATTTCTTCATCATTTTGGGATATTTTTTGAAATGTAAACAAATAAATACAAATTAAATAGTATTTATTCTTAAACAAAAATAGAATAATCTAATTTTGACATAAAATCAGTGTATAAAACACACTTATCAAATACTCTCAAACTAGAATTATTGTTCGTCATCAAACAATGTAGACTTAAACTAATGAATCAAAATAACAAAGCAACAAAACTTTTTGTCATGCTAACATGTTTACCATATGCCTCAATAATTCAAATCAATCCATACCTTAGCATAGAGTTTTGAACAACAAGGTAAAAATAGTTCTAATTATCTCATGCCAGATTTTCACGTATGTAAGTAAATAGCCAATGTCAAACCCTTACTCATGCAAAGATATGCTTAACACCGTGTAGTTCATTATGCAGAATAAAGCCCATCCCATTTGGTCAGCTTAATGAATTTAATGATTTTCCTTCATCTCTTATGGATGATCACGACTTACTGCTTTTCTCTTGCCTCCCTGGTTTTCATCTATAGTGATTTCTAAACATTTTTCATTGTATTTTTCCACACATGATAGTCAAAATTAGAAAAATGATGCATAACAGATCAGTGGTAAGTAATCCCCAATTTTACACCCTTAATTTCCACAGTTTCAGTCAACAATAATTATACCATGTATTTTTTTTCTTTTTATGGACGACTTTTTCTTTTTATTGTCCATGTTTTTTATCATCTTTGCGTAATACTTTTCTCATTTCCTTTCAATGTAACCATTTTTAGCGAAGTCAATGACTCTCAAGCCAAACGACTTTAGGACACTAGGTTCAAAGAACCCCTCAGACTTAATTACCCAAGTCACAAATGCGACAAAAAAAAAAAAAAAAGTTAACGATGTTTTATGTCTTATGTGTAATTCTACTCTCTCTTAAACTTTCTAATTGACACATGTAACGAGCTTTGGACTGATAGCTCCCAACTCAGTTGAGTTTAGGATACCAGGTTTCAACACCCTTACAAGCTTACTTGCTCGAGTAAAAAAGGATACGAAGAGTAGAATAAGACCTTAAGGCCCTGTTTTCTTTACTGTTTTGAGGTCGTTTTCTGTTTTTATTTTCGAAAACACTAAAAACGCGTTCTCTTTACCATTTTCGAAAACATATTTTGGAAAACAAAAAAAAAATTGTACACAAAACGCCCAAAACCTCATTTTGAACGTTTTGTGTATATTTCAACAAAAATGTTCAAAACGCGAAAAACGCGTTTTGGGATTTTTTTTTTTAAAATAAAGAATATCATAACTTGGAACTAAGCTTAATATAAAGTTTTATTTATTTTTATTTTTTTATTTTTTTAGAATTATCTTAACTTGGAACTAAGCCTAAATAAATATTTTTTTTTAAGAATTATCCTAACTTGGAACTAAGCTTAAATAAAGTTTTATTGATTCAATATCAACATTACAAAAAAAAAAAAAAACTAAGTGAGAACTCTTGTTATATTTCAAAAAATGCCTTGATAAATGGACTCTGGTGGTTTTGAAAGAACTTGTATTTTCTGAATTTTAATAGAACTAGAGCTTCTTCAAATCTCGAACCCGACCAAGCTATGTTAATATAGACTCTTAATCCTCACATTAGTGTGTTGCATGTAACCATGTTTTCAATGTATTGTGAAAGGAAATTTGAATTTGAGCCAGAGTATTCTACAAGAAAATTAATTAAAAATAGTTTAAGTAGTATTCTGCAAAATTTCAAACAGAACGTGATTTCCAGCTTTTCATTTTCAAAAATAATTTTCAGAAATGACAAACCAAACGCGTTTTCAACAAATTTGAAAACAAAAATAAAAAAGGAAACACAAAACATTTTCAAAAATGAAAATATAAAATAAAATACAAACAGAACACCACCTAAGTATTTTTCTGTTTTCATGCTTGTTTTGGTTTATACTCATTGACCAAATTGTTTTAACTAAAGTGCAAAACCAGGAACTACAAACTTTCAATCTACCAATACATGCACATATTAACCATTCCACCCCCAAACTTGCTTTTTTAGCTGTTTGGTTCTATTTTAGGGACTAGATGTCTAAAAATCTAAGTTTAAGAATCAACAAGTCTTTCCTAAGTTCAAGTTGCATAAATAGGTCCCACATATATAAAATACATTCCTAAACAAGTAATAATTTAACAAATTGCTATGTATACATGAAAATGAAATTAAGCAAGTTATAACTAGTCAATAAAATTCATGTTTTGATGTTATCCTTTTATTCAAACTAAATCACAATTTGATCCATATTATATCATAGGCAATAAATATGTCAACAATATTTTCAAAATTTTCAAGTTTTTTTTTTCAGTCTCTCTCTCTCTCTCTCTCTCTCTCTCTCTCTCTCTCTCTCTCTCTCTCTCTCTCTCTCTCGTATCACAATAAAAATCGAATAAATGCTTAGAATAAATATGAAAAAAAAGAAGATATGAATGAGATTTTTCACCCCCAAACTAGAAATAATCATTGTCCTCAATGTTTATCAAATAAATATAACTATTCAAAACAAGACAAAAGAGAGAGGGAACTAGCACTTCCCAGGTGTAATGGAGATGTTTCATTGCCTTGAAGCTTTCTTTTTATTACACTTGGATGAATTTGACCATTTACTTGCATTTCCAAGCTTGATTCGAGGAGTTTGGGTTGGTGTATTCCTTGTAAACAAAAGATAAATAACTTTAGAATTCAAAAACTACAATAAAAACAATGAAAGTTCAATATCAACACCCCCAAACTAAAGATCAAGCAAAATTCTGAATTTTCTAACATGATTGACCACACATATTCAAGCCCTGAAATCGCCTAGAAAAACACAAATTTTTCATAGCCATCTTTTAGTATGTTAGATTTCACAGCATGGCTTACACAACATATTAAAAATTCAGGTCATTTGGAGTTCAATAGGGTTGAGAAACATTATAGAGAAATAGGTGACGTGAGCTATTTTCCAGGCGCAGTGGTCTTGCAGTGGGCTGTAATGGTGCACAAATGGTTTTCATGAATTTTATGCAATATAATGATCCAAACCATGAACTAATCACACACAAGCAATATGATAAACATGTTATTAATATATATGCTTGGAAGAAATTCTCAAATTTGAACAAAAATCTCTTTGTGTCATTTCATCGAACACTCGGTGTGCATTGCAAGAATCAAATGATATGCATAGATTCGGAGACATGGACGAACCTAAAATTTTTTTCCTGAGTAAGCATAATCCAAATACTCTATTGACTAACCTAAGCCCATTCTTCACAACTCACAATCTCAAATTTCATGAACTCAAAGAAAATTTCACAAATTTGAGTAAACCTTAAATTAAGTGAAGAATGTTAGAATATTTTGTGCATAATGACGCCAAAGAAATAGAATATTTTATATGAAATCCATGCCGAAAAATGGACGGAGTAACAACAAGGAAAATGAGAAAAAAGAAGAAAGGGACAAAGTCGAGGCAAGTGTTGAACACTTTGTCCTTAAGTCGAATTTGCCCTGCAACGGTGCTTATGGATTATGGAAATCAACTCCCAAGATACAACGAATTCTATCCGTGTTTGTAGCACTCCAAAACACAAGTACAATGAACCAGAATTGTGTCTTTTGTACTCCAAAAAATGAAATGAACAAGAATATCAAAATATATGCAACAAAATGCAAGAAATTTTGATTAAGGAAGAGGAGAGAATGATATTGATGTTGCATATCATTGGCGTGAAGAATAGGACATCCTTAGGGTCCTATTTATAGAGTATGAAGGGTTTTGGATGAAGTGGTGTGGAGCCAAACCATGCAACCCTTCCAAACCATGTAACTCTTCAAAATGACACAACTGTTCGGACAACCATGCGATCGCATGGTTATAATTCGTGCGATCACATGACTTTACGCAAAGCAAAAATATTAATAAAAACAGTTGACATGTGATCACATGGTTCTATAACCATGCGACCGCAAGGGAAAAATATTTTGACCCAAAGCGGTTAAGTGAAAAACTAATTTGCCTAAACAGATTGGGCCGGGTTTGAGTATTTGGCCGAAGTCGACTCGAAGTCACTTTAGTTTGTTTTTAATTCTTAACCAATTTCTCAATTTATTAAAAAAATATCCAACAAAGAATTCATACATTTGACTCTATTTGAAGGTGATATAAGTAATGGAATTGATGCAACTAAGTGTTCATGACATGCACAAAAGATGAAAGATCATATTTGGAGTATTTGGGGAGAGAAAACGATTTTTATTTAGAGTTGAAAATGAGTGAATGAAGGTAAATATTTAAACAATGTCGAGTCTGTCTCCAGTATGCCCGCGTGATCGCGCAGGAAAACACCGTTCTAAATTTTTTTAATAAAAGCATTAGAGCGATTGTACGACATTTCTACAGCGCGATCGCACGATTTTCTAAACAATGACAAAAAAATTCACTTTTTTAATTTCAACTTCGTTTTTAACCCCTAAATCACTTCATGATCTGTGCTATGATCTACCAAACACAATCTTCATGTTCTAAACTTGTTTGTGTGTGAGCTTTGGAATGACAATCATAGCCTAGTCAAACTAAAACATGTAAAATTAAAAACATACCTAAGCATGCAAAATTGTAGAAACATGCAAAATTATTATAACATGCATACTCAGAAGTTAACATGCAACAAAATTAAAACATGTAACACATCATGGATGCAACTAAAATCAAATATTGGAATTAAAACTTAAAGCATAATAAATAAAAGGGAAGAAAATTGGGTTGCCTCCCAATGAGCGTTCCATTTAAAGTCTAAATCCCGACTTTTTGCACCCTTCATCATGGAGGCATGAATGAAGCTCTTGAAACCTTGCATTGCTTGCAATTGCCCGCTTTGTACTTCTCGACCCTTTTTCTCACTTTCTTGATCTCCATGGTCCCATTTTCATCTTTGTGTGGATGGATGTTAGGTTTTTCTTCCTTTTTGTGATTCCATCATTTTTCTTGCACAATTATCTCCACCTTACAACAGCTTTCAGCTTGAACTTTAGGATCACATTGTGGAATAATGTTGAAAGTGACTTACTCATTTTCCACCCTGAATATGATTTATCCTTTTTTAATGTCCATTAGGGATCGTTTGGTAGCAAGGAATGGTCTTCCAAAAATGAGGGATATCAAGATGTCTTCCTTCATGTCCAAGATCATGAAATCAACGGGGAAAATTTTTTATCAACTTTTACGGTGACATTTTCAACGATCCCATATGGATATTAAATTGATCTTTTGGCCAGCTTTAGTGTGATATTTGTTGGTTTAGGCTACACAAAATCAAGTTTCTTGTTCACAAAAAGAGGTATTAAATTAAAACTCGCCCCTAAATCACATAAAACATGATCAAAACTGAAGTTATCAATTGTACAAGTGATAGAGAAACTCCTCGAATCTTTCAACTTCTTCGCATTTTTATTTTATAGTTTAGTTTTATTTTTGTTCGAGGATGAAAAATAGTTCCAGTTTGGGGTGTTGATAAGTGTATTTTATACACTTATTTATATCCTAAAAGTAGAATTTTATTTGTTCATTTGAAAATATTTGTTATTGATTTTGTTATTATTTATTTATATTTTAGAAATAATCTCAAAATCGAGAAAATAGAGAAATTGAAGCAATCAAGTCAATTGGATGATTCCAAAGCTCAATTGCCCAAATGAAGAGTTGATGAAGTAAATCAAGGCTTAATTGGAAGAAAAATCAAAGAAGAAATCAAATTGGAAGAAATTAGAGTTCAAGGACCAAATTGCAAATACTCAATGGTTGATTCAGACCATGATAAGATACTTGAGGATTTTTAGGAGTCAATTGGATGCAAGTAGAAATCAAAAATGAATAAAATATGATAAGAATATTACCATAAATTCATTCCAATCAAACAAGATTTCAGGCAGATTTTTAGTTGAACTTTGTGAGCTAATTTATGGGAAATAAATGTTCGAACTAGAAAAATCCTATTTCAGAAAGAATTGTAGCCCTTTAAGTTTATTTTGTAACTCACTTTGAATCACTTTAATTGGATAAGGGAATAGAAAGATATCATCAAAATGCTAAATACTATGCAGAGACAAAAAGATCTCCCTTGAATGTAACTTTCTTTGTTCGGTTGAAACTCTTTTGGAAGCCAATTTGGATGTGATTTTTAGCCACTTTTCGACTTCTAAAAATAAGGAATAGCAGAAACACATTGGGGGTTCCCAACTTATGAAATTCATGTCAAAACGCTAACGAATTGTTGAGGAATCTATATAACGCCAAGAACAAGATTGAAGACCAAAGATCAAGAAGATGAACATGGTGACATCCATTTATTTTCTTGTGATTTCTATTTAATTATGTTTCTAGGCTAAGTTCTCATTGTTAGGATTGTGATGAAGCTTTAATTCTTAATTCCATGTTTTGACTCTATATTTAATTTAAACAATTTATGGGTTTGATACAATTAATTATATTTTTCTATTTTCATGTATGACTTTGGATGCAAAATTATTTATGTTTGTGATAATCTTCTATGTTCAAAAGAGTATGAAGTTATTAGACATTGATTAATTGCCACAAAGTTCGATATGGAATAGAAATATACCCCTATATTTTGTCTTATCCCAAAAAGTATTCATAATTTGTTCATGATTTTCTTCATGTTTGGATTGGTCATAGAAATATAGTCTAATCTCTTGTGGAAAAGGATTTTATGCATCACTCGAAAGGTGACATAAATAACTATAGGAACATGGATTTTCAATACCCCGTATATTGTCGTTAAATTTTTGAGTCAAGATATGGATGATAGGATTAAAGTGGATTCATAATTTTAACATGTTTATTTCTTAGTTTTCATAAATCAAATCTTTTGTTTTAATTAGTTTAGTTTTTAAAACAAAGTTCTCAGATCAAAATCTCTAGTTCCGGTTAAGGATTTGTAATCTAAGATACAATTTACACAATCCTCGTGAGATCAATACTTGGACTCATATCCACTCTATTACTTGTGCAATCCGTACACTTGCGGTAGGGAACATTGACTCTTAACCAACTAAATTATCATGGCTAATATTTGTTGTGAGTTTACTTGGCTCAAGTATTTGTGCAAAGACCTACAAATTTCAAATCCACAGGCTGCTCTTTTGTATTGTGAGAACAAATCATCAATACATATTGCCATGAACCCTATATTCCATGAAAGAACTAAGCACATAGAAATTGATTGTCATCTAATTTAGGGTAAGATTCACGAAAGGAGTATCTTGACAAAACATGTAACCAGTAATTTACAAGTGGCAGATATCTTCAATAAAAGCTTAGGGTCTCGCAACTTCTATTCATGTATGCTCAAGATGGGAGTAGTAGACATCTACACTCCATCTTGTGGGGGGATGTTTAAGAATGAAACTTGAAGTGCCATGACAGATCAAAGGTTAGAAGGATCTAGAGTGGAAGCATGAGAAAGCAAAAAAAAAATGTTGTTCTGTTGGAAATCTATTATGCACAATTGGAGGATTGATTGGATGTAAATTATTGTACAATTTTTATGTATATTTTATGTATATTTTGTTTTTAAGAGTTTGTTAGACTTAGATTCCTTTCCTCCTTCTATAAATTCTGTAGTTATACAGCCATTTTCATCAGCAAGATAAATAAGAGCAAATTTTGTAGATAAGATAGCTTTCTCTCGTTTCTTCAAAGTTATTTTCTGCAATTTAAATTCGGCATTACATTCAAAATCTTATACTTGGTGTTAGAAAACTCAACGGATTCAAAATAAGTCGTAAAAAATACAAAGTCCGACATAAATTGTGCATTCACATATAATGAAAAATATCCAGAAAAGTAAAACATAAAATTGCGACTTGCATATTTCTTTTAACAGCTAATTGTTCATTCTTTAATTTTTTTAATCTACTTAGGCTAAGTAAGATATGGATGTATAACTTATTCTATACTTTACAATTTTGATTTGATGACTGAAGTCAAGCTTATGGTTATTTGATTTATAAAAGTTGAAATGTTTACAACTTTCAAATCATAAAATGAAATCAAGAGGCTAATAGACTTTTACAGAATTAATTTATCGAATCCCCAAATAGCGCTATAAGAATTTTTATTAACTATCTTAATGCAATAATTGATATTTAAATGTATTTAACAAATATTTCATTTCATTATATGTAAAAAAGAAAATATATTACGACCAAAATTTACCAAACATTTTAAAAAATAATAAATTGCTCAAACTTAAATTAAATGTTGTAATTTGTTAAACTTAAATGTGACAAACTTATATGCATACTTATATTTAAATGAATGCAACAAATAAATAATATGAAATTAAAATTTTGATTAAAATTTTATTAAATGAATATTACAAATATAATTAACTTTATATACCAAAAAAATCATCTATACATCTCAATTTATACATGGAGGCTTAACCCACCAGATATAAGACTTTATCACTTATTCGTATAGAATTTATTCTTCAAAAATAATTTTTTTAATGTTCATTCTCAACCACACATTCTTTAAAACTCATTTTTCACAATTGCAAATACTATTTTTGTGCATGTTAAATAAACTTGTTGACCATATTCTGAAATATAATGATTTTGCTAACACCTTCTATTTTACAAATTGAACCAATGAGTTTATCGGAACCTAAAGTTGTATAAAATTTAATGATTTAATTGATGGTCGACTGTGTGAGGGATTGGAGATATATATACGTGTTGATTTCCTTGATTTAGAGAATGAATCGTTGATTATGGGATTACTTATCTGCTATTGAAGGAAGGATTCAGGACTGAGGGAGAACTTTTAGAATAATGGAACCAGACATGGGAGGAAGTATTGGTTGATTATGATGTTAAACATGGCAACTTAGTGCAGGATCAAATTTGGCTAATTTCTTGATTGGTGATTGAGTGAGTGAGGATTTGGGAGGAAAATTGGGGAAAGCTGGAAATGGAAATCTGTAAAACTAGGAGAAAGCATGGGGATGGAGGGAAGCTGGTAACGGGATTTGAGTTCCAAAATTGATAAATAACGGGATTTGAGTTCCAAAATTGATAAATTAGGGCACTCGATTGGTTAGTGGTAACTGGACGTGGGAGGGATTTAGGGAGAAATTTGGATAATTGATCATGGGGTAATCTTAGGAAATTTAGAATTTGTTAAGCAATTGATTAAAATTTGCTGTGATGGTAATTGAGAAAATTGGGGAATCGCTAGTTAATCGGTTCCAAGATTGAGCTAAGATAATTGTAATTGGTTTTGATTCAAAAAAATGAATGTGATAGAAATCTGAAATGATAAAAATAATACTAAGTTTAGGAGTTTGGATTTAAAACATTTTGGACTTAAATAATTTGAATCCAATTAATTGAAAATTAGAATTTAAAAATAAATAATGGACTTGGGACAGCAATTAATAAAACTTGGAATTTCACTAAGATTTTTAAATAAATTTAATTTCACTTCATTTGCTAGACGATCACGTTTTTAAAATAAATGGGTAAAGTCGTAGCGACACATTTTTAAATTAATATTTATTTGAATAAGTCATGAAAAATTCTCGATTGCTATACTACCAATCCTTTCAAGAATTTCAAAAGGACCAATAAACCGTGGTCTCAACTTCCCTTTCTATCCAAATCTCAAAACACCCTTCATTGGTTCAACTTTTAGAAAGACTTTGTCACCCACTTGAAACTCCAACTCCTTTCTTCTACCATCTACATAACTCTTCTGTTGATCTTGTAATGTTTTTATTCTTGCTCTAATCTTATCAATTGCCTCAATTGTTCGTTCAATGATTTCTGGACCCAAAACTCTTCTCTCCAACCTCATCCTAATGGATAGGAGATCTTCACTTTCTACCATAAAGAGCTTCATATGGGGCCATACCTGTAGTGGCCTGAAAGCTATTATTGTAAGCGAATTCCACTTACGGTAGATATGTCTCCCAACTACTTCCAAGATCCAAAACACATGCCCTCAACATGTCTTCTAGAACTTGAATGGTTCTTTCTGACTGTCCATCCGTCTGAGGATGATAAGCAGTTCTAAACTTTAATTTCATTCCCATAGCTCCTTGCAAACTTTTCCAAATTTTGATGTGAATCTAGGATCCTTACCAAAAATAATGGTAACTGAAACTCCATATAATCTGACTATTTCTTTGATGTTTAACTGTGCGAGCTGTTTCATAGTGAAATTGGTTTTGATTGGTAGAAAATGAGCTAAATTTGTCAAACGGTCAACCACTACCCAAATAGCATTGTGACCTCTTACTAATCTCGGAAAGCCTATCACAAAGTCCATCGCTATGTGTTCCCATTTTCATTCCGAAATATCCAATGGTTTCAATAGCCCTGATGGTCTTTGATGTTCTGCCTTGACTTGAGATAAACAAGACATTTCACCACGAACAAACCAATTCCTCTCTTCATGTTTATCCACCAAAATGTATCTCGATCTCGATACATTTTTGTACCTCATGGATGTGCAGCATACGAAGCAGAATGAGCTTCTTCCAATATCTCATTTCTTATATTTTCATTCTTAGGTACAGACAACCTTCCTTTAAAAGTTAGTGCATTATCTGCAGATATTTCAAATCCACTTCGTTTTTCGGTACGAACCTCAACCTTAATCTTTTGTAGGAAGGGGTCCAAATTCTATGCTTCCTTGATTCGATCCTTCATCTTAGGTCCAAATTCTGAGTCGGCGGCATAATGACTTCTAACCTCAATTTCTCAAAGTCCTTTATCAAGCATTCCTGCACCGTGGGAAAAACTGCTAACTATGATCCCGTCTTCCTACTTAAGGCATCTGGAACTACGTTAGCCTTACCCGGATGGTAAAGGATTGTACAATCATAATCCTTTACTAATTCCAACCATCTTTGTTTCATATTCAATTCCTTCTATGTGAAGAAATATTTGAGACTCTTATGGTCCGTGTAGATTTCACACTTCCCACCATAGAGATAATGCCGCCATATCTTTAAGGAGTGAACTACAACTGCAAGCTCCAAGTCATGCGTTGGATAGTTCTGCTCATACTGCTTCAACTATCTCGAGGCATATGCAATCACCTTTCCATGTTGCATCAACACACAACCTAAGCCCTTCTTAGAAGCATCACTATAAATGAAAAATCCATCTAAACCTTCAGGTGCTATCAAAACAGGAGCCGAGATTAGTCTTTGCTTGAGTTCCTGAAAACATTTTCACATTTTTCTGTCCATTGAAACTTCACACCCTTTCTAGTCAACTAAGTCATTGGCCCTGTAATCTTCGAGAAACCCTCAATAAATCTCCTATAATAACCCACCAACCCCAAGAAACTATGAACTTTGCCTACACCGATAGGTGTAGGCCAATTTGTTACTGCTTCAACTTTGACCAGATCTTCTTCAATCCCCTGGGCCGTAACCACACGGCCAAGAAAATCAATGTGATGAAGCCAAAATTCGTACTTATTGAATTTGGCATATAATCTCTCCTTCCTCAAAGTTTTCAAAACTATACGGAGTTGTTTCTCATGTTGCTCCTTATCCTTTGAGTACACAAGTATGTCGTCAATAAACACTATGAAAAATTGGTCCAGGTACTGATGGAACACTCGATTCATGAGATCCATAAATATAGCTGGAGCATTGGTCAAACCAAAAGGTATGACAGTGAACTCAAAATGTCCATAACGAGTCCTGAAAGCAGTCTTTGGTATGTCACTTTCCTTGACTTTCAATTGATGATACCTCGACCTCAAGTCAATCTTTGAAAACACTGTTGCACCTCTTAACTGGTCGAATAAATCTTCTATCCTTGGTAGCGTATATCTATTTTTGATAGTCAAATGATTTAACTCTCGATAGTAAATGCACAGCCTCATACTCCCATCTTTCTTCTTTACAAAGAGTATGGAGCGCCCCCAGGTCATACACCTGGTCGAATGAAACCCTTTTCCAACAACTCCTCCAATTGTAACTTCAATTCTTAAAGTTCTTTTAGTACCATTCTGTATGGGGCCTTAGAAACTAGTGCTGCTCCGGGGACCTAGTCTGTAACGACTCAGGTCCCACTTAATGGGCTGTCCCGACCATTAGATGACGATGTACTGTCCTCACCGTACCAACATAGATCTTTTCAGCATGCTTTGTCCTCACTCGCATGCTCCCTTGGAAAAATTCCCAGGAGGTCACCCATCATAGAATTGCTCCAAGCCAAGCACTCCTGTGGAGTTTCTAATGATGGACTTCCGGAAAAAAAAAGGTGCACCTTGTTGGTATGAATAGTAAAAATCAAATCTTTTAAGCTTTCCTGGCCTAGGTGTTACAATCACCCCTGTTAGACTTGCGACGTCCTCGTCGCACTTAATCCATCTGAGGATCCTTTACCAAGCGTTGAGATTCCAGAAGTGGCTCCTACGGGTTCAAGAGGTGGCTCCCACCGGATGGCGTAGGACTTTGTCCCGCATAGCACTTAGTTCAAGATTCTGGCTGGCGACCAGCTCTGATACCATTTGTAACGACCCGGATCCCAATTAACGTGCCGTCCTGACGATAGATGATGACATACTGTCCCCACTGTACCAACATAGATTTTTTCAGCATACTTTTTCCTCACTCGCACGCTCCCCAAGAAAACTTCCCAGGAGGTCACCCATCATAGAATTGTTTCAAGCCAAGCATGCTTAACTGTGGAGTTTCTAACATCGGACTTCTGAAGGTGCACCTTATTAGTATGAGTAGTACATATCAAATCTTTTAAGCTTTCCTGGCCAGGGTGTTACAAAGTCGATAGTAAATTCCTCTTATTTATCTTATGGAATGCCAGGTAGATCTTCTGGAAATAAATCTACGTAATCCCACGCAATGTTGATAGCATGAATGGTCATTTCTGAATGTTTAGACCCAATGACATTAACTAGAAATCCCTGACATAACTCCTTCCTCAACATTTTCTCTTATTGTAAAGCCGATACAAGACGAGGTAGAGACTTGTACCATGCTCCAAAGAAACGAAATTCCTCCTCTCTAGGCCACTGAAATAATACTTCTTTCTCATGACATCGGATGGTTGCATGATTTTGTCCCAACTAGTCTATGCCAAGTATAACATCAAAGTCCTTCATCTCCAAAAGGTATAAATCTGCCTTTAGTACTTTCACATCAATTTCTATTTTCATAACCTTAGAAATCTGATTAGTGCAAAGAGTTCTTCCTGAAGGGATACTAACCTCTAATTCAATATCCGTTTTCACACAAGCAAAGTTAGACCTAGCGACGAAGGATGCATAAATAAAAGAATTTGTAGCCCCATAGTCAAAAAGTACATAAGCAGGTACATTAGATAATATTAGCATGTCTGTGTTCATAACTATAGTGTCAGACTTGGGAAGTATAATGCCAAATTAAAGAACATAAATATGTACTTAATTAAAATATCTACTATTACGTTCGGATCCTGTCCTGCTTCATGTTGATTCAGTGCAAAACTCGAGCTTTCCCTTTCTTGTTCTTATCCTTATCATCATCCCTCTTCTTTGGAGCTTTCTATAGTTAAACGCAATGTGTCCTGACTTACCACACCGAAAACAAACGTTTTTCCCAAGTAAACCTTCACCCATGTGGAGTTTATCACACTTAGGACAAGGTGCAATACTCCCACTCATTCCACCAGTATTAACTCCTATGCTAGGTCTTTTATTTTGCCAATTGCGTTTGACCTTGCCATGGTTGTTCCACTTTCTTTTTCCCCCGACTCCTTGCTCTGTTGGGCATATTGTTCAAATGTAGTCTTCTGATATGAAATAGCATGGGCCATTTCCAACATTTCACGATATGAAGTGAAACGACGGGACATAATGTAGTCTTCTGATCATTTTCGAACCTCCTGATCTTCTTAACTGTAGTGTCCACCAGATGCGGAGCATACCTTGAGAGATGCTCAAACTGCCTCTCATAATCAGTAAGTGACATGTTTGCCTGTCTGTGCTATAAAAATTCCGATTCTTTGAAGTCTCTCCAATCCTGTGGAAAATATTTTAACTTCACATCATCCTTAAACTACTCCCAAGTCAGGTTACTCTGCTCCTCCTCGGTCCTAGTACGCGAGACAGATTCCCACCAGTGACTGGCTACTCCAACAAACATGAATTCTGCGCATAGTACCTTCGGTGCATCCGTACAAGCAATGTGTCGAAATATGGGCTCCAGACTCCTTATCCACTCTTCCACAGCCGATGGATCAGAATCACTCTCAAAAGTAGGAGGCTTGAACCTTCGAAACGGAGGTGCATTCTGTTGTGGCGGTGCATTTTGTGGTGGTGGTGGTGTTTGATTCTGCTTTCTCAACTCTTGTACTGCTCGTAATAAATCACGCATCAAATTTGAATGGGTAGGGGGTGCCATATCCTAGAATTTAATATCAAGTAATTCATCACATTGAAGCCTAATACATTATGCTTACTTCTTATAATTATGTCCTATCCTATTTCATGCTCGACTATACACATATATAAAAACATGAAAAACATGCTTCACTTGAAATATAAGATAAGCGAGTAATTAAAAACATACATATCATGGAATCTATGAGTAGGCAGTAAGAAACTTTTTACAAATTAAGCGACTAGTTGAACTAATCATATCTTTTCTTACCCCTTTACGTACCTTATGATCGTCGAATGGTGGTCGTTGAGTGCCAAGGATAATTTATTTATCTTACTCCTCTATTCTTTAAAATACGTAATGCATATATGTAACATCACATATTAAATATCATTCACTTAGAAGAATAAAAAATAAACTTCTAATTTATACTTAAGTTTCACATAATATTAATTAAAATTCGGTTAAAACCCGTAACTTACAATATTCAATTATTTAAATTTTAAAGCAATCGAAAGAGAAATAATTAAAATTCAAATTGTGAATCAATTTTTTTTTAAAACCTCCATTGTTCACGTGAACGGTGAACAGTGACACATTGCACTGTTCACCGTGAATAGTGACTTGATCACTGACTCGAGTCACTGTTCATGTGAACACTGCGTTACTGTTCACTTTTTTTTTTTTTGACTACCACTGAATAAATAAATGCACATAAGTCTACTAGAAAAATTAAATATTGCTCTGATACCAAACTGTAACGACCCAAATTTTAATAGAACTCGACTCGTTACTAAAAGCTTCATTTATGTAAAAATAATATTTTCATAAAGAATTTTAACCTGTGATTGTTTGGACTAAACAATTTCAGAAAACAAATTAATTTAAATTTTTAATCTTCTAAAGTATTTTAATTAAAATTCACATAAAAACAATTATTAAATGAAAAATAGGTATGCAGCTTCCCAAACATGTTAAATTGACATGTCGAATCTCTCATTCAAAGGCAATTATTGAATCTACTAGTGAAAACTCATACTTCGTATGAGACATATTTTCCGGTTGATTTTTTTAGCGTGATTAAAATATAATTTTGAAATTTAATAGTTACGACTTTACAATTTTTTTTTTTCTTTTTAATGTCAATGGATGTGTAATGAAATTGTATATGTATATGATAATTTATATATTAAAAAAAAAAACATATTTATGAACATACAAGTTGCCAATTATTATAAACACTAAAGACCCCATTGATATATAGCAAACAAAAATTGTTGCATACGAGTCATGTGCCATTTTATGTGAAGAAACATGCTGAGACAACAATATTCAACCTGTATATATAAAATAAGAAATGAATTTTATGTACAAAAGCAAAGAAATCCTCTATAAAAACATTAAATGTACATTCTGCTACACAATTTTTCCTTGTAAAGTAATAATGTAGAAGAATTCACAGCTCAATGGAAATTTTGGAATCTAGTGGTAATTGGAACTCGTGTGCCATTTTTTGTGTAGAATCTGCATAACAAACACGAACATCTTGGCTGTGGCCTGTGTGAATGGAATTTTAGAAATTATTCCAGTGCCAAATAGAGTCATGTGCCATTTTATGCGTCCCACTATCTTGTCTCAAACTGATGGTCTTTTCTTCTCTAATCAGAATCCTTTCCACTCTCCTTAAGCAACATGCTAAGACTCCAACTTAGTGAGTATTTCAATGGCACGCTCTAAGGAGTTAGCATGTGATTCGTCCACGAACTGATTTTCAAATGAAACTCTTACACTTTGAAGCATAATTTTGATTTTTGTCAGCTTGTTCACGTGTGCTGTTGTTCATCCATATGTGATGTAGGACATAATAGAAACAAAATTAGACCGGAATGGGAAGTAGCTGAAAGTTACAGATTTGGCGTCCGACCTCCGTTTCTGACCCATAATATGTTTATTTTGAGTAGCTCGACGAGACGAGTGCGACTCACAGCTTTGCTGTGATATATGATGAATTTTGGGCGTTCGTTTTCGTTTAGGCATCAAAAATAGTGTTTTATTATTTTAGCGTTATTTATGTCATTTAGTTTATTTGAAATTCTTTTTATTTAGTTGATTTAGAATAGGTTTTATGTTTTCCTAAATGATTTAGAATATGTTTCTTTGTTTTATTTAGTTTATCTAGAATATATTTTATATTTTTCTAGTTGATTTAGAACATGTTTCTTCTTTTATGGCCATATATATATAGAGGGTTAATTCATTGTTTTATTTACTCGTTGATTAATAAAATCTCTTGAGATTTATCTCATTCTTGGTGGATTCCAAGTTCTATCTTTAGGGATTTCGTTTGAAATTCATTGTTTGCTTCCGTCCTGCGACAATATGACAAAGGATTAAGCAGAGATACCTATAATTCTCTTCAACAGAGTTGAAATCTCCCTGTTGCATGTATGCCCAAGCCAAATTCCCTAACAATCTACAGTGTTACACTTCAATAGAAGAAAAAAAAATGAGCCATATTTAAAGAGAATTATAAATTCATTTTTGAATTGAGGATAAATAAATACACTACCTTGAATATTCTTTTCAATGGTAATTTGAATTTTCTTCCCTTGAGATCTCGCACACTTTGTACTCTTCCAATCAAAAGTAATCTTCTCTTCCATTTGCTTCAGTTTTTGTTGAAGTATTTAATCTCCTCCTCAGTCTTTCCCTGTCGCTGTGGAAAGATGAAAGATTCAGCTGAAACATAAAACATAATTGTTTCGATATCCCAATATGCCTATGCCACTAAATGTCAGGGAATAAGCCCAAGCTCTAACTATGAGAGGAAAAACAAGAGTTTGAATTTAGATGATGGTACTCCAGCTTAGAGTAGAAATGATTGTATTTGGAAAGTATAAAATGAATTGTATTCAATAACAAAAGTATTTTTGAAAGTGTTTATTCATCTCGAACATTAGCTTGGCCAACGTGTAAAAATATTTCAAGAGGAAAAGAAAGAAGGTAGAGTTTAGATGATTGTACTTCACTTTATAGAGTTCAACCAGTACATTATCAAGAGATTATTTAGACTCGGGGGTACAAAGATGACGGATTTCATTTATGTCCTCAATTGCCTCAGCACTGGTCCAATTGTTTCATGATACACTTCCATGTCTTTAAGGGCACTATCGTCGATCTCCAGAATTTGTTGCAGCCTAAACATGGAAATGGGCTCGCTTGGATCCTTCTCTACCAAATACTTTAAATGAATTAACAAGACAAATATGAGTCAAGAAAGATATTCAAAATTGTAAATCAACCTCAAAAGTTTCTCACATTTGTCAAATGTATGAAAATAACAAGGAAAAAAAACCTTCAAATCCACATGAATTGATTAGATTTAATTATTCAAGAAAATTAAAATTGTACATTAAAAAGAGGGGGTTTCAAATTCCGAGTATCAAAGAAATAAACAATTATATGAAATTAAATTATTAAAAAGTCAAATTAAACAAGTATCCAACTCAAAGTATAATCTTACTATTGATTCATTGAATTAAAATAATAAATTTAGATATTCATCAACATCTGGAAAATAAGAACTAAAAGAAAAATAATAAAAATCAAACTCTAAATTGAAGATAAGTGGCTACCTCCACAATTGTTTTCCTCGGCTGGAATTCCCAAGAATGTTAGTGCCGCCCACTTTCAATTCTTGTAATGCTCATGTCAATTGTTTCACCTCTACCGCCTATCTTTATTCCAAAGTCTCGTTTTTAGTTTTTGTCATGCCCTCGTTCGGTCCAAATAGAAAGTTCCAATTGTAGCCCAAACAAAAAATAACGACCAACCCAAATTGTCTTAAAAATTGTTTAGAGGCTAGGCCTTTTTCTTCTCAAAAGAAGACTGTCCACTTTTGAGTTTCAAAATCATTTTTCTCAATTTGTGATATTTGAGTCCAATTTGTTCCAACTACTTCATCTAGACAACAAAATATGAAATATGATCAATATCCAAATATTAAACATTTAAAATCATTAGATTAGGAGAAAATATGACAAATTTAACAACAATTTTGCATTCTATCAAAGAACATGAACGGAAATTAACATCACCACCTAGTCTTCAACTTAATAAATTAAAATTCAATTTACAATGTGGTTGCATACTTTAACGAACTAAGATTACTACACATGAAATAAAAATGTTTAAAGATATTAAAACTGAGAATTGAATTGAAAACTATCAAGGTTTACCTCAAAGTCAACAATATTTGAGTCACAAAACCATACCAGGCATTTACAGATCATATCCCCCATCACTTGAATTTTCTATAAAATGCATCCTAATATAAAAACAAATTCTTAAAATAGAAGTAAATAATCATTCACATTGTGAACTTAAATGAGTTCTTTTATTTCTAGGTTTAAAGTGCGAGGTTCAAATTTAGTTAATATGTGGTTTATATGCTCTTCTAGCAAATCAATATTAGACTTATCAGAATGCTTGAAAGGCAACAACCAAGCAGAAAATATACAATAAATTGCACACGTGATATTTGGGTACTAATTTAAGAAAGCAATGGCATAGGAATTGTTCCTTTCTGAACTTGACTTCTGAACATGAGAATAAAGTCACATAAATGCACGATATAAAGGAACCAACAAAAGATTGAGAAACTGCAAATTCAGATTTTGATTTATACGTTCACTCAGTGGATTAGGAGAGTATCCAAAATCTGGCACCTGTAAAAATAGAACTTGAGAATTTCGGAATTGTATTCAAGCTAACTTTGCTTCTTTCTTTACTTTCCTTTTCAACATTTCCTTCCGTAACAGGAAAAATTGATTGGAACAACATTTGGTTTCACCTAGTGATGACGATTTTGTTGATTTTTCAGCATATGCTGAGGTTAGGCCCTATCAGGTGCCACCACCACCATAGTTTTGAATATATAGATATTTTATAAAGTCATAATTCATTACTAAATCATCTATTTGTAATGTGTGTAGTATATGCAAGATAGAATGAAAATGAAGAGAAATAACATAAAATGGACTATTTATCAATGATAGTTGAAATGTTTCAGGTTGGTTCACCTTAGCCTACTAATCCAATATTTTGTTCCATTTCCTAAACATCAAAGATGAAATAAGAAAATGAAAAAAAATTAAGAGTTACGTTATTTTAACCACATAAAAGTAACAATCTTACATGTTGCTTCACGAGTTTGCACATTCCTTTGACGGATACTCTCGCAACTTATTCTAGCACTAAATAGCTACCTTCTACTGTTAAACTTTCAAGTGAAGTATTCACATGTCTAGGAAAACATTAGATAGGACAACTTTCTAGTTTGATCGAATACTATGAAGCTATGGCCACCAAAGCAAGGCTACAAGAAGCTATAATTTCCAATGAAAATAGAGCTATCACTTTGCTTTAATAAATGATCTCTTACTATAGATGCAGTTATCGATAATCCAAAATGAACACAGTAAAAAAAATTGTAAAAAAATGGGACAAGACATTAAAGAAAATAACAACTTGTGTAGAAGGCCCTTTTTTTGAACCCCGAAAAAAAATGTGGACCATGTACCGGGTCCTTTTCTGATGAATTAGGGTATTTTTCCTCCAACTTCATGGTATTCTTCCAAATAAACAAGTCCATAAAACCAAAGATAAAACAAATTGAAAACCTGATCTTTATCACTTACATAAATCAACCCTGACAAATAGTACAATATGAGAACCACTGCTTGTGAATTATGTTCATCAGTAGGGAAATTGAAGAAAATGAAAAACCGTAAACGGGTCTAAAATATTACTTATCTTTCCTTTTTCTTTTTTCAATTCCAGAGATATGATAGTGGAGATATTAAACCTAAGATTGGATAAGAAGGGCTGCGTGGGAGACTACGGATCAATTAAACTGTTTGTGAATTATGTTCTTCAATAGAAAAATTTAAGAAATTGAAAAATCCAAAACGGATCTAAAAAGTTATTCACCTTTTTGTTTTCACTTCCACAGATCTGATCTTGGCATCAATTTCTTTATAAAGTCACCTGCAATTTTCTTTCCTACTATTATAGCGACCCAGAAAATTTTACGCAATTAATAATTATTTTAATATTTAGAAAATTGTGTCGCTATTATTTTGAAGTTAACGCCACGACGGATTCGTCTAGCCAAGTCAAGAAATATCGAATTTGTTCGATTTTAAATTAAAATCCGAATTTCTAAAATTATGTTATTTTAATTATTTATTCAAAATATTATTTTCAAAATCATTTTGAATTCCAAATTTATTAAAATATCCCAATGATCCTTATTCAAATTATTTCAAGTCCAAATACGTATTTCAATTTTATTTCAAAATTTATTCTCAAATTATTTTGAGTCCAAAATATATCTGTTTTAAATACATTTCTTAATCAAAATTAGTCTAATTTTCAGTTGATTATTTCCCACGTTTTGCATTCCTCTTTATTCTCCTTTCCTTCTTATTTATCACTCTTTCCACCTCATAACACCATCATTATCATACCAAATTAAATAAAACTTTTACCCCACATGTTTTCTCCTTTCCGCCTCGAATCCACACTTTACAACCCCATTCTTGAGCCAACCACTCTTTCCAGCAAAGCAAATGACACTCACTATCATCATTACCCATCCCCAGCCCACGAGATCACCTGTATAAACTCCATCATCTATCATCACCATCACACAGATCACAAACCTGCAACCAGCACTCTTCAAACCATTTCAGCCACCACAAACTGCACCACCAAAATTATCAAGCACAACCAGTAAGCCACCATTGTTTCATCACTAGCAAAACAACCCAATCTAACTACCTTCTTCACCACCAACCACTCAGTCGCCATCATCACCTCTCCAAATGCAGCCAGCCATCAAACTGACCATTTCAACATCACCCCACTGCAATATACAAACCATTTTATCCCCACCTCAATCGCCACTGTCGAAACCAATTCTCTGCAACCAAAATCCTAACTCTCAGCATCGCCTCACCATAATCAATTCACAGCCAATTCATAAAACCACAGTTCAACCGTCACCACCCCTGCAGCACCACCAATCATCATCATCACCAAACTGCACAATTCAACCCAGCCATCACCACTGCAGTATTAACCCAACTGCACAATCCGTAATCAGAAGCAGCACCACCCTTCACGACCAAGCCTCACTTTGCAAACCACAACCTGCTTTAACCAGAATCACCACCTCCAGCTCCAAATCACCAAATCATCATTTCCCCAACCACAGTCACCACCCATCGTCGAACATCAGACCACCAACCAATCTGCTAAGCTGCTACCTTCTATGCCCAATTCGAATCATGAACACCAACATCGATCGAAGCCATCAAGCCTCATCCTATCCACCACTCAAACCGCAACAGCCCACATCGCCGATAGAAATCACTCAACCACCACACCGCAGTCCAACCACCAAACTCTGCCCACTATCATAAATCAAACACTCAAAATCCAAACCAAAAACCCAGGATTTAACGTAAACCAGTTACTTACCTCAAGCGCTGCTCCCTTCGCCGGAATCTCAAAATCCAAATCGCGAACCCTAGCCTCGGGTCACTCTTCGATTTCGCACCAAAATTTGTACCAAATCTACCCAAACTTGACAACCCTATTTAACCATCCCTTGCCGCACCTTGCACTGGTGTTTCGCCGGTGAATCGCCGGCGGATTGGCGACACAAAACAACCACTGATTTTCCCTGATTTCGCACGCCTCTCTCTCTGTCTGATTCAGATCGTGAATGAGAGAGGGAGTAAATGTTTTGATATTATATTAATTTTCAGAATCTGCAGTTTAGTCCCTGAAGTTTTAAATGTTTCAAAATCAGTCCCTGACATTTTAAAAGGTTTTATTTCAGTCCTTTCAGCTTTTAAACTTATCAATTTCAGCCCTTAAGTTTTAAATGAGTTTTAATCAGCCCTTTCATTTTCAAAATCTATTATTTCAGTCCCTGCTGATTTTATTAATTTGATTTTAAGCCCAAGTTTTCAAAGTATCTATTTTAGTCCCTGAATTTCCAAAAGTATTCATTTTAGTCCCTCAACTTTCAAAACATCAATTTTAGTCCTCAAAATATAATTTATCATTTTGAACTATATATTCGATAGACTAAAGTGACTTATTGGCTAAGACGAAGCGTACGGAGAATTTAAAGGAATTGAAGTCATTCCCGCTCAACTTTGCACTCGTTGGATTTAAGGTAGACTCGCACTTATTAATTGATTTAAATTATGATTTCATATGAATGTCATGTGACTTGTGAAAGTCAATTTTTAAGAAAAGCAAGTATGTTTTTATGAAAGGTAAATATACCTTATGTTGTTATGAAAAGTAAGTATGTTTTTATGAAAAGAAAATATACTTTATGTTTTTACGAAAAGTAAGTATACCCTATGCTTCACGAAAATGTTTTTTTGGATCATTGCTATGAAATCAATCTACCAAGATTGTTATGGGTCCCATATGATAAGTCATGATATGTTAAGGGGACCGGAGTTTTAGTAGCGCTACACATAAGAATTCTTGCCACGAAGTTCGGTAACATTCTTGTGTCTCCTATGTTTATGAGGATTTGCCACGAAGTTCGGTAAAATTCCTGTGTTTTCATATGTTTATGAGGATTTACCACCTAAGTTCGATAAAATTCCTGTCGCATATGTTTATGAGGATTTCGATCCTATCTTATGTTATGATGCAATTGATCCCTATGAATTTCAAAAAATTATGCTTGGTATACTTACTGTGATTTTACTGTTACTATGATTTTACTGCATAAGAATTCTTGTCACCGAAGTTCGGTAAAATTCTTATGTTTATGAGGATTTCGATCTTATCCTATGTTATGATGAAAAGGATCCCTATGCTTTCAAAAGAAAATTATGCTTGGCATAATTAAAATGTGTTTTATAAGTATATGGTTTTTAAAGAGCTATTTTCAAAGAGATGTTTTCAAAGAACTGTTTTCAAAGTGCTGTTTTCAAAGAGATGTTTTCAAAGAGATGTTTTCAAAGAGTTATTTTCAAAGAACTGTTTTCAAAGAGCTGTTTTCAAAGAGATGTTTTCAAAGAGTTATTTTCAAAGAGTTATTTTCAAAGAGCTGTTTTCAAAGAGATGTTTTCAAAGAGCTGTTTTCAAAGAGCTATTTTCAAAGAGCTGTTTTCAAAGAGCTGTTTTCAAAGAACTATTTTCAAAGAGATGTTTTCAAAGAGCCTATTATTTTCACAATATGTCTCGTGCTGTAATGCACAATATGAGTTTTATCAAGAGCCGTTTTATAAAGAAGCTCTATCAATGCCCGTTTTATAAAGAGCCGGGATTTATGTGTTCAATCATCTTATAAATTAAATTAATTTGCGATGGGTCTACTGAGTATTTCCCCCATGAAATACTCACCCTACTTTTTAACAGTTTTGCAGATTTAGGAGACGGTGGCGAGCGATGAATGATGGTGGCAATAATCGTTAAACAGTTGAAAGTTTGACGTTAATGGTTTCCGTATTTTCCAAACAATCGAATAATTTAGAGAAGTTCATTTATTTGAGAAATTATGACATTGGAAATTTCTTTACAATATTAATGGTTCGATTTACTATTTCAAATGGTTTCATAAATGTTTTCAATTTTATCGGCCATTACAGTTTATTTAATGTTGCCAAAAAAATGAATTTCAATTATTTCTTCCGCAAAAATATTATTCGAAAAATTTAGACAGAAAATGACGTAGTGAATCGGGTATACGGAACTCGGGGCGCTACAAGTTGGTATCAGAGCTAGTCTGCGTTTCTGTAGACTGGTAAAATTTTCAAAAAGAATTTTCAAGAAATATTTTCCATTTTAAGATTTTTATTGATGAAGATTGCCACTGCCATCATTCGTTCCACCAACTCCGAGGTAAAGAAGTTTATGATGTGTAAAGTTATTTCAGTATTTCGAATACTCATTTTACTGATTTATGAGAAAGAATGAAGAGTATTTCGGATACTTATGATTTATGAGAAATAAGAATGTATTTCTTCGAAAATAATGATGTTGTTATGCTTTGTCATAACTTATATGCTTTAATGTATGATTATGAGAAAGTTTTTTTAAGAAAGAAAACGAGTGTTGAGCATAATGGGAATAATATGATTTAAGAATGATTTTTAAATAATTTTTGTCCTCGAGTTAGAAATGATGAACCCTAGATGGACTTTGCATAATTGATTTTAGACATGGCACTAAGTATGAGAAGTCAACGGAAAGGATTTGATTATATGTTCAGATTATCTATCGTTTAGATTAAACGAGAAATAGCAAGCCAGTTATGAAGTTGTGATAAGATGTTAAGATTATAACTGATATGATTTTATTGAGACTTTTATGAGAAGTATTGTGAAGTTAGAGATTTAAAGATTTGATTCTTAGTTATTGAGAATTAAGTAATGGATATTGTTGAGTAAATGAATTATGCCTTTATGTTGAAGAGAAATTTATTATGAAGTTTGACCTTGTGAATAAATTTTGGGAATATGATTTATGGTATATATTTATAAGTATGAGTAATCTTTTGAGACAATTAAGGTATGAAAGGAAGTGATATTGTGATATTGAAAAAATATGATTTGAAATTGTTATGTTGAGGAATTATGAATTGAATTATGGGATATTTTTGATGATATTGAAGTGTTGGAATCGTTTTCAATATTTTTAGATCGTTGTGATCAAATGTGGAGTTATTTATTATTGTGAGTTATGAAGTATGCTTATGGTTTGGATAAGTCCAAATTACAAGGGAGACTCTGCCTAGAATTTTATCGTTTGGAAATAAGAGCATAGTATTGTATGCAATCACTAAGAGAATTGAGTTTAGAATTGCAAGTTCATAAGCAAGATTGAGTAAATGATAAGTTATATTTTGAAAGACGAGTGAAGACAAGTATAATGGCATTATTGGGAAGAATCGTAATTATTCTTGGGAATGGATTTATCACTTGTAAGGAATGATCACTTGTATTGGAGAGTATTATAAGGATATGAATTTTGAGGAAAATAGGGATAAGATTTTACAGTGATGACTTATTTTGGAATGGAGTTCAGAAGATGGATCACGGTAGAATCCAAGATTTTTTTTAGTCTGAGAAATTGATATATAATATTAGTGATCAGATTGACGTATAAGGTACGTGATAGATATGACGACTAGACGGTTAAAGAATGTTATGGTTATCCAGGGAAGAATCGTGTGAATATTGAGTTCGATGATCTTATTTTGATGGTTTATTGCATTATGGTGAAATATTATCTACGATTGAGAATTTTCACTTTTAGTCATAATATATGGGTTTATTTAAAGATTTAGTGATGCAGTTTCGATTAATTATTATTGGTTGTACTTTTGAAGTGAGTAAATATTTTGGCTACAACAATGGAAAATCTGAGATGATCAGTTGTGTGATTTTTAATTATGGGATTGTATCTTTGGGTTAAGCAAATTTGATGAGGAATCCTATATGATTTACAGAAGTCTTATTTAATGGTGATAAGATTAATCAGAGTATTGTTCATAAAGTGTGATATGAATTGAAGTTTGGGAGAATAGAAAATTTTAATTTTGAATTTCAGATTTGGGAAATTAGTGAAGTTCTTAAGTTTGAGAATAACATATCTGATCCTTGTGATGCTGTTTTAAGTTAGTATCCTAGCTCTCAGCTAGAATGAGTATTTGATACCGAGTACTTGATGTATGATTTAAAGTATAGAAAAATGAAAAGTGGGAACAAGAGTTAATGCACTGTTATTTTTCTCGACAAAAGAAAATTTGATGATAAGATTGGAGATATGGAATATTTTATTGGATTTTGGTACTGATATTTTTGGTATAATAATCAAGGTATAGTGAGATGATACGGGAATACGTGAAAGAGAAATAAGGACCGTATTGAATCAGAATTTATAAGTATGTATAAGTGAAAGAAATACTTTGCAGGAAATGTGGTGACATTTAAGTAAAGAATCTTAGTTATTTGGAAGATATTTGTTTACTGAATTTTGGGTTACAAATATTGGAAAGATAAGTTGATGATATTATGTTGATATGTTTGGGTATATTACGTAGAGAGAATATTCAGGTAATTCTTTGATTATTTTTTTGGAATATTCGATGATAAGAAGAAAGGAAAAATTATTATGATATGATATGTCAGTAAAGATTTGTTGAAATTTTAGAGATATATACGAATATCTGAGGTCACATGATACGATGATAAGTGACATGTTACAGAATACTACAAGATATGATGAAATTTTTACATTCGATTGGGAATTGTTTTGATTATTTTGGGAATATTCGATGATAAGAAGTTTAGAGATGACAAATTATTATGGTTTGATATATCAGTAAAGATTTATGAAATCTTGAAGAGATTTTTTTTATGGAATTACAGAAATTAGTAAAGAGACATGATGTTGTTTGGGATTATGTGAGATAATGATGATGAACGTAAGGTTAGATGAATATAAAGGTACAATAGAAAATTGTAAGGAATGATATGATGATGATAATTGAAGGTGATGATGTATTGAGATTATGAAATAAGTTGATCATCTATGAATAAGTTATATTGTTTTGGGTTCATAAAAATGGAATTCAAAGAATAGTGAACTTTCAGTCACCTATGATTCAGAAGAATTTTTGAGTAGACACATATGTCTATAGAAAAGTCCATGTTCTTGAGAAAACAAATTGATGCATTTAGTCAAAGTCCAGTGGGTTAAATATGGTTGGGTTAAATATGGTAGCGATGATGCTACATAAGAGAAGAAGAAGATGAGATTCTGATTAAGTATTCAGAAATCATAAGATCAAGTAAGTTTAATTTCGAGGACGAAATTATTTTATGGGGGTAAGATTATAGCGACCCAGAAAATTTTACGCAATTAATAATTATTTTAATATTTAGAAAATTGTGTCGCTATTATTTTGAAGTTAACGCCACGACGGATTCGTCTAGCCAAGTCAAGAAATATCGAATTTGTTCGATTTTAAATTAAAATCCGAATTTCTAAAATTATGTTATTTTAATTATTTATTCAAAATATTATTTTCAAAATCATTTTGAATTCCAAATTTATTAAAATATCCCAATGATCCTTATTCAAATTATTTCAAGTCCAAATACGTATTTCAATTTTATTTCAAAATTTATTCTCAAATTATTTTGAGTCCAAAATATATCTGTTTTAAATACATTTCTTAATCAAAATTAGTCTAATTTTCAGTTGATTATTTCCCACGTTTTGCATTCCTCTTTATTCTCCTTTCCTTCTTATTTATCACTCTTTCCACCTCATAACACCATCATTATCATACCAAATTAAATAAAACTTTTACCCCACATGTTTTCTCCTTTCCGCCTCGAATCCACACTTTACAACCCCATTCTTGAGCCAACCACTCTTTCCAGCAAAGCAAATGACACTCACTATCATCATTACCCATCCCCAGCCCACGAGATCACCTGTATAAACTCCATCATCTATCATCACCATCACACAGATCACAAACCTGCAACCAGCACTCTTCAAACCATTTCAGCCACCACAAACTGCACCACCAAAATTATCAAGCACAACCAGTAAGCCACCATTGTTTCATCACTAGCAAAACAACCCAATCTAACTACCTTCTTCACCACCAACCACTCAGTCGCCATCATCACCTCTCCAAATGCAGCCAGCCATCAAACTGACCATTTCAACATCACCCCACTGCAATATACAAACCATTTTATCCCCACCTCAATCGCCACTGTCGAAACCAATTCTCTGCAACCAAAATCCTAACTCTCAGCATCGCCTCACCATAATCAATTCACAGCCAATTCATTAAACCACAGTTCAACCGTCACCACCCCTGCAGCACCACCAATCATCATCATCACCAAACTGCACAATTCAACCCAGCCATCACCACTGCAGTATTAACCCAACTGCACAATCCGTAATCAGAAGCAGCACCACCCTTCACGACCAAGCCTCACTTTGCAAACCACAACCTGCTTTAACCAGAATCACCACCTCCAGCTCCAAATCACCAAATCATCATTTCCCCAACCACAGTCACCACCCATCGTCGAACATCAGACCACCAACCAATCTGCTAAGCTGCTACCTTCTATGCCCAATTCGAATCATGAACACCAACATCGATCGAAGCCATCAAGCCTCATCCTATCCACCACTCAAACCGCAACAGCCCACATCGCCGATAGAAATCACTCAACCACCACACCGCAGTCCAACCACCAAACTCTGCCCACTATCATAAATCAAACACTCAAAATCCAAACCAAAAACCCAGGATTTAACGTAAACCAGTTACTTACCTCAAGCGCTGCTCCCTTCGCCGGAATCTCAAAATCCAAATCGCGAACCCTAGCCTCGGGTCACTCTTCGATTTCGCACCAAAATTTGTACCAAATCTACCCAAACTTGACAACCCTATTTAACCATCCCTTGCCGCACCTTGCACTGGTGTTTCGCCGGTGAATCGCCGGCGGATTGGCGACACAAAACAACCACTGATTTTCCCTGATTTCGCACGCCTCTCTCTCTGTCTGATTCAGATCGTGAATGAGAGAGGGAGTAAATGTTTTGATATTATATTAATTTTCAGAATCTGCAGTTTAGTCCCTGAAGTTTTAAATGTTTCAAAATCAGTCCCTGACATTTTAAAAGGTTTTATTTCAGTCCTTTCAGCTTTTAAACTTATCAATTTCAGCCCTTAAGTTTTAAATGAGTTTTAATCAGCCCTTTCATTTTCAAAATCTATTATTTCAGTCCCTGCTGATTTTATTAATTTGATTTTAAGCCCAAGTTTTCAAAGTATCTATTTTAGTCCCTGAATTTTCAAAAGTATTCATTTTAGTCCCTCAACTTTCAAAACATCAATTTTAGTCCTCAAAATATAATTTATCATTTTGAACTATATATTCGATAGACTAAAGTGACTTATTGGCTAAGACGAAGCGTACGGAGAATTTAAAGGAATTGAAGTCATTCCCGCTCAACTTTGCACTCGTTGGATTTAAGGTAGACTCGCACTTATTAATTGATTTAAATTATGATTTCATATGAATGTCATGTGACTTGTGAAAGTCAATTTTTAAGAAAAGCAAGTATGTTTTTATGAAAGGTAAATATACCTTATGTTGTTATGAAAAGTAAGTATGTTTTTATGAAAAGAAAATATACTTTATGTTTTTACGAAAAGTAAGTATACCCTATGCTTCACGAAAATGTTTTTTTGGATCATTGCTATGAAATCAATCTACCAAGATTGTTATGGGTCCCATATGATAAGTCATGATATGTTAAGGGGACCGGAGTTTTAGTAGCGCTACACATAAGAATTCTTGCCACGAAGTTCGGTAACATTCTTGTGTCTCCTATGTTTATGAGGATTTGCCACGAAGTTCGGTAAAATTCCTGTGTTTTCATATGTTTATGAGGATTTACCACCTAAGTTCGATAAAATTCCTGTCGCATATGTTTATGAGGATTTCGATCCTATCTTATGTTATGATGCAATTGATCCCTATGAATTTCAAAAAATTATGCTTGGTATACTTACTGTGATTTTACTGTTACTATGATTTTACTGCATAAGAATTCTTGTCACCGAAGTTCGGTAAAATTCTTATGTTTATGAGGATTTCGATCTTATCCTATGTTATGATGAAAAGGATCCCTATGCTTTCAAAAGAAAATTATGCTTGGCATAATTAAAATGTGTTTTATAAGTATATGGTTTTTAAAGAGCTATTTTCAAAGAGATGTTTTCAAAGAACTGTTTTCAAAGTGCTGTTTTCAAAGAGATGTTTTCAAAGAGATGTTTTCAAAGAGTTATTTTCAAAGAACTGTTTTCAAAGAGCTGTTTTCAAAGAGATGTTTTCAAAGAGTTATTTTCAAAGAGTTATTTTCAAAGAGCTGTTTTCAAAGAGATGTTTTCAAAGAGCTGTTTTCAAAGAGCTATTTTCAAAGAGCTGTTTTCAAAGAGCTGTTTTCAAAGAACTATTTTCAAAGAGATGTTTTCAAAGAGCCTATTATTTTCACAATATGTCTCGTGCTGTAATGCACAATATGAGTTTTATCAAGAGCCGTTTTATAAAGAAGCTCTATCAATGCCCGTTTTATAAAGAGCCGGGATTTATGTGTTCAATCATCTTATAAATTAAATTAATTTGCGATGGGTCTACTGAGTATTTCCCCCATGAAATACTCACCCTACTTTTTAACAGTTTTGCAGATTTAGGAGACGGTGGCGAGCGATGAATGATGGTGGCAATAATCGTTAAACAGTTGAAAGTTTGACGTTAATGGTTTCCGTATTTTCCAAACAATCGAATAATTTAGAGAAGTTCATTTATTTGAGAAATTATGACATTGGAAATTTCTTTACAATATTAATGGTTCGATTTACTATTTCAAATGGTTTCATAAATGTTTTCAATTTTATCGGCCATTACAGTTTATTTAATGTTGCCAAAAAAATGAATTTCAATTATTTCTTCCGCAAAAATATTATTCGAAAAATTTAGACAGAAAATGACGTAGTGAATCGGGTATACGGAACTCGGGGCGCTACAAGTTGGTATCAGAGCTAGTCTGCGTTTCTGTAGACTGGTAGAATTTTCAAAAAGAATTTTCAAGAAATATTTTCCATTTTAAGATTTTTATTGATGAAGATTGCCACTGCCATCATTCGTTCCACCAACTCCGAGGTAAAGAAGTTTATGATGTGTAAAGTTATTTCAGTATTTCGAATACTCATTTTACTGATTTATGAGAAAGAATGAAGAGTATTTCGGATACTTATGATTTATGAGAAATAAGAATGTATTTCTTCGAAAATAATGATGTTGTTATGCTTTGTCATAACTTATATGCTTTAATGTATGATTATGAGAAAGTTTTTTTAAGAAAGAAAACGAGTGTTGAGCATAATGGGAATAATATGATTTAAGAATGATTTTTAAATAATTTTTGTCCTCGAGTTAGAAATGATGAACCCTAGATGGACTTTGCATAATTGATTTTAGACATGGCACTAAGTATGAGAAGTCAACGGAAAGGATTTGATTATATGTTCAGATTATCTATCGTTTAGATTAAACGAGAAATAGCAAGCCAGTTATGAAGTTGTGATAAGATGTTAAGATTATAACTGATATGATTTTATTGAGACTTTTATGAGAAGTATTGTGAAGTTAGAGATTTAAAGATTTGATTCTTAGTTATTGAGAATTAAGTAATGGATATTGTTGAGTAAATGAATTATGCCTTTATGTTGAAGAGAAATTTATTATGAAGTTTGACCTTGTGAATAAATTTTGGGAATATGATTTATGGTATATATTTATAAGTATGAGTAATCTTTTGAGACAATTAAGGTATGAAAGGAAGTGATATTGTGATATTGAAAAAATATGATTTGAAATTGTTATGTTGAGGAATTATGAATTGAATTATGGGATATTTTTGATGATATTGAAGTGTTGGAATCGTTTTCAATATTTTTAGATCGTTGTGATCAAATGTGGAGTTATTTATTATTGTGAGTTATGAAGTATGCTTATGGTTTGGATAAGTCCAAATTACAAGGGAGACTCTGCCTAGAATTTTATCGTTTGGAAATAAGAGCATAGTATTGTATGCAATCACTAAGAGAATTGAGTTTAGAATTGCAAGTTCATAAGCAAGATTGAGTAAATGATAAGTTATATTTTGAAAGACGAGTGAAGACAAGTATAATGGCATTATTGGGAAGAATCGTAATTATTCTTGGGAATGGATTTATCACTTGTAAGGAATGATCACTTGTATTGGAGAGTATTATAAGGATATGAATTTTGAGGAAAATAGGGATAAGATTTTACAGTGATGACTTATTTTGGAATGGAGTTCAGAAGATGGATCACGGTAGAATCCAAGATTTTTTTTAGTCTGAGAAATTGATATATAATATTAGTGATCAGATTGACGTATAAGGTACGTGATAGATATGACGACTAGACGGTTAAAGAATGTTATGGTTATCCAGGGAAGAATCGTGTGAATATTGAGTTCGATGATCTTATTTTGATGGTTTATTGCATTATGGTGAAATATTATCTACGATTGAGAATTTTCACTTTTAGTCATAATATATGGGTTTATTTAAAGATTTAGTGATGCAGTTTCGATTAATTATTATTGGTTGTACTTTTGAAGTGAGTAAATATTTTGGCTACAACAATGGAAAATCTGAGATGATCAGTTGTGTGATTTTTAATTATGGGATTGTATCTTTGGGTTAAGCAAATTTGATGAGGAATCCTATATGATTTACAGAAGTCTTATTTAATGGTGATAAGATTAATCAGAGTATTGTTCATAAAGTGTGATATGAATTGAAGTTTGGGAGAATAGAAAATTTTAATTTTGAATTTCAGATTTGGGAAATTAGTGAAGTTCTTAAGTTTGAGAATAACATATCTGATCCTTGTGATGCTGTTTTAAGTTAGTATCCTAGCTCTCAGCTAGAATGAGTATTTGATACCGAGTACTTGATGTATGATTTAAAGTATAGAAAAATGAAAAGTGGGAACAAGAGTTAATGCACTGTTATTTTTCTCGACAAAAGAAAATTTGATGATAAGATTGGAGATATGGAATATTTTATTGGATTTTGGTACTGATATTTTTGGTATAATAATCAAGGTATAGTGAGATGATACGGGAATACGTGAAAGAGAAATAAGGACCGTATTGAATCAGAATTTATAAGTATGTATAAGTGAAAGAAATACTTTGCAGGAAATGTGGTGACATTTAAGTAAAGAATCTTAGTTATTTGGAAGATATTTGTTTACTGAATTTTGGGTTACAAATATTGGAAAGATAAGTTGATGATATTATGTTGATATGTTTGGGTATATTACGTAGAGAGAATATTCAGGTAATTCTTTGATTATTTTTTTGGAATATTCGATGATAAGAAGAAAGGAAAAATTATTATGATATGATATGTCAGTAAAGATTTGTTGAAATTTTAGAGATATATACGAATATCTGAGGTCACATGATACGATGATAAGTGACATGTTACAGAATACTACAAGATATGATGAAATTTTTACATTCGATTGGGAATTGTTTTGATTATTTTGGGAATATTCGATGATAAGAAGTTTAGAGATGACAAATTATTATGGTTTGATATATCAGTAAAGATTTATGAAATCTTGAAGAGATTTTTTTTATGGAATTACAGAAATTAGTAAAGAGACATGATGTTGTTTGGGATTATGTGAGATAATGATGATGAACGTAAGGTTAGATGAATATAAAGGTACAATAGAAAATTGTAAGGAATGATATGATGATGATAATTGAAGGTGATGATGTATTGAGATTATGAAATAAGTTGATCATCTATGAATAAGTTATATTGTTTTGGGTTCATAAAAATGGAATTCAAAGAATAGTGAACTTTCAGTCACCTATGATTCAGAAGAATTTTTGAGTAGACACATATGTCTATAGAAAAGTCCATGTTCTTGAGAAAACAAATTGATGCATTTAGTCAAAGTCCAGTGGGTTAAATATGGTTGGGTTAAATATGGTAGCGATGATGCTACATAAGAGAAGAAGAAGATGAGATTCTGATTAAGTATTCAGAAATCATAAGATCAAGTAAGTTTAATTTCGAGGACGAAATTATTTTATGGGGGTAAGATTATAGCGACCCAGAAAATTTTACGCAATTAATAATTATTTTAATATTTAGAAAATTGTGTCGCTATTATTTTGAAGTTAACGCCACGACGGATTCGTCTAGCCAAGTCAAGAAATATCGAATTTGTTCGATTTTAAATTAAAATCCGAATTTCTAAAATTATGTTATTTTAATTATTTATTCAAAATATTATTTTCAAAATCATTTTGAATTCCAAATTTATTAAAATATCCCAATGATCCTTATTCAAATTATTTCAAGTCCAAATACGTATTTCAATTTTATTTCAAAATTTATTCTCAAATTATTTTCAGTCCAAAATATATCTGTTTTAAATACATTTCTTAATCAAAATTAGTCTAATTTTCAGTTGATTATTTCCCACGTTTTGCATTCCTCTTTATTCTCCTTTCCTTCTTATTTATCACTCTTTCCACCTCATAACACCATCATTATCATACCAAATTAAATAAAACTTTTACCCCACATGTTTTCTCCTTTCCGCCTCGAATCCACACTTTACAACCCCATTCTTGAGCCAACCACTCTTTCCAGCAAAGCAAATGACACTCACTATCATCATTACCCATCCCCAGCCCACGAGATCACCTGTATAAACTCCATCATCTATCATCACCATCACACAGATCACAAACCTGCAACCAGCACTCTTCAAACCATTTCAGCCACCACAAACTGCACCACCAAAATTATCAAGCACAACCAGTAAGCCACCATTGTTTCATCACTAGCAAAACAACCCAATCTAACTACCTTCTTCACCACCAACCACTCAGTCGCCATCATCACCTCTCCAAATGCAGCCAGCCATCAAACTGACCATTTCAACATCACCCCACTGCAATATACAAACCATTTTATCCCCACCTCAATCGCCACTGTCGAAACCAATTCTCTGCAACCAAAATCCTAACTCTCAGCATCGCCTCACCATAATCAATTCACAGCCAATTCATTAAACCACAGTTCAACCGTCACCACCCCTGCAGCACCACCAATCATCATCATCACCAAACTGCACAATTCAACCCAGCCATCACCACTGCAGTATTAACCCAACTGCACAATCCGTAATCAGAAGCAGCACCACCCTTCACGACCAAGCCTCACTTTGCAAACCACAACCTGCTTTAACCAGAATCACCACCTCCAGCTCCAAATCACCAAATCATCATTTCCCCAACCACAGTCACCACCCATCGTCGAACATCAGACCACCAACCAATCTGCTAAGCTGCTACCTTCTATGCCCAATTCGAATCATGAACACCAACATCGATCGAAGCCATCAAGCCTCATCCTATCCACCACTCAAACCGCAACAGCCCACATCGCCGATAGAAATCACTCAACCACCACACCGCAGTCCAACCACCAAACTCTGCCCACTATCATAAATCAAACACTCAAAATCCAAACCAAAAACCCAGGATTTAACGTAAACCAGTTACTTACCTCAAGCGCTGCTCCCTTCGCCGGAATCTCAAAATCCAAATCGCGAACCCTAGCCTCGGGTCACTCTTCGATTTCGCACCAAAATTTGTACCAAATCTACCCAAACTTGACAACCCTATTTAACCATCCCTTGCCGCACCTTGCACTGGTGTTTCGCCGGTGAATCGCCGGCGGATTGGCGACACAAAACAACCACTGATTTTCCCTGATTTCGCACGCCTCTCTCTCTGTCTGATTCAGATCGTGAATGAGAGAGGGAGTAAATGTTTTGATATTATATTAATTTTCAGAATCTGCAGTTTAGTCCCTGAAGTTTTAAATGTTTCAAAATCAGTCCCTGACATTTTAAAAGGTTTTATTTCAGTCCTTTCAGCTTTTAAACTTATCAATTTCAGCCCTTAAGTTTTAAATGAGTTTTAATCAGCCCTTTCATTTTCAAAATCTATTATTTCAGTCCCTGCTGATTTTATTAATTTGATTTTAAGCCCAAGTTTTCAAAGTATCTATTTTAGTCCCTGAATTTTCAAAAGTATTCATTTTAGTCCCTCAACTTTCAAAACATCAATTTTAGTCCTCAAAATATAATTTATCATTTTGAACTATATATTCGATAGACTAAAGTGACTTATTGGCTAAGACGAAGCGTACGGAGAATTTAAAGGAATTGAAGTCATTCCCGCTCAACTTTGCACTCGTTGGATTTAAGGTAGACTCGCACTTATTAATTGATTTAAATTATGATTTCATATGAATGTCATGTGACTTGTGAAAGTCAATTTTTAAAAAAAGCAAGTATGTTTTTATGAAAGGTAAATATACCTTATGTTGTTATGAAAAGTAAGTATGTTTTTATGAAAAGAAAATATACTTTATGTTTTTACGAAAAGTAAGTATACCCTATGCTTCACGAAAATGTTTTTTTGGATCATTGCTATGAAATCAATCTACCAAGATTGTTATGGGTCCCATATGATAAGTCATGATATGTTAAGGGGACCGGAGTTTTAGTAGCGCTACACATAAGAATTCTTGCCACGAAGTTCGGTAACATTCTTGTGTCTCCTATGTTTATGAGGATTTGCCACGAAGTTCGGTAAAATTCCTGTGTTTCCATATGTTTATGAGGATTTACCACCTAAGTTCGATAAAATTCCTGTCGCATATGTTTATGAGGATTTCGATCCTATCTTATGTTATGATGCAATTGATCCCTATGAATTTCAAAAAATTATGCTTGGTATACTTACTGTGATTTTACTGTTACTATGATTTTACTGCATAAGAATTCTTGTCACCGAAGTTCGGTAAAATTCTTATGTTTATGAGGATTTCGATCTTATCCTATGTTATGATGAAAAGGATCCCTATGCTTTCAAAAGAAAATTATGCTTGGCATAATTAAAATGTGTTTTATAAGTATATGGTTTTTAAAGAGCTATTTTCAAAGAGATGTTTTCAAAGAACTGTTTTCAAAGTGCTGTTTTCAAAGAGATGTTTTCAAAGAGATGTTTTCAAAGAGTTATTTTCAAAGAACTGTTTTCAAAGAGCTGTTTTCAAAGAGATGTTTTCAAAGAGTTATTTTCAAAGAGTTATTTTCAAAGAGCTGTTTTCAAAGAGATGTTTTCAAAGAGCTGTTTTCAAAGAGCTATTTTCAAAGAGCTGTTTTCAAAGAGCTGTTTTCAAAGAACTATTTTCAAAGAGATGTTTTCAAAGAGCCTATTATTTTCACAATATGTCTCGTGCTGTAATGCACAATATGAGTTTTATCAAGAGCCGTTTTATAAAGAAGCTCTATCAATGCCCGTTTTATAAAGAGCCGGGATTTATGTGTTTAATCATCTTATAAATTAAATTAATTTGCGATGGGTCTACTGAGTATTTCCCCCATGAAATACTCACCCTACTTTTTAACAGTTTTGCAGATTTCGGAGACGGTGGCGAGCGATGAATGATGGTGGCAATAATCGTTAAACAGTTGAAAGTTTGACGTTAATGGTTTCCGTATTTTCCAAACAATCGAATAATTTAGAGAAGTTCATTTATTTGAGAAATTATGACATTGGCAATTTCTTTACAATATTAATGGTTCGATTTACTATTTCAAATGGTTTCATAAATGTTTTCAATTTTATCGGCCATTACAGTTTATTTAATGTTGCCAAAAAAATGAATTTCAATTATTTCTTCCGCAAAAATATTATTCGAAAAATTTAGACAGGAAATGACGTAGTGAATCGGGTATACGGAACTCGGGGCGCTACAACTATCATATTCAAAAAAAGAAAAGATACAAACAAAATTTAATAGAAGATCATGCATGCCAAGATGTGAGAAACTACAAGACTGCAAATAAGACTCCAAAATACAAGTTAGGCATCGAACCAATATTACAAAATTATGTACAACACATCCAAATGCTCACATTTGTGTGTGTATAAATGACGTATGTGCAGATTAAAGGTTATAAATTAGTATTTCACATAATTAGAAATAAAAACTAATCTGAAAAAATAAGAAAATTATATTTATAAGTAATTGTTTAGCCTCCTTCGGGAAAGAATATATTAATCTTAACTAACCATAACAAGAATCATATTCTTATGCTAAATATTAAAATCATTTGTATTGTTTGAGAGTTTTATTTTCGATAAATTTGGATAGGTGGATTGAAATATGAGGAAAGGAAGCTAACCCAATAACATGCCGACCACCTTCACAAAGAGCATGCGAAATCAAACCCATGAGGCCAATATGCTGCCTCCTTCATAGAACAAATCTACATATCTAGAAACCTTTAGCAACACAAAAACATATATAATCAATGTGGGGTTTAGTTATAATAACATTTTATGTTTCTTAACCATTTAAAAGTAACATTGTGAAAGAGGGAAAAGGTATAAAAAGGTTTACTCATTCAGTTATTCTAATGACTTCTCTAATAAATCCATTTTGCTGAATGCACAAAGTAGATTCCCCAATCCATTGAGGAGTTAATAACATGGAGGCTATGTTATTCATCCTGATCTTAGCTATATAACATGGAGGCTCCATCAGAAAACTGAGGAGTTAATGATAGCAGACTGACTATGACAGCTCAATCCTTTATGCTTATGATATGTTTCAGCAAACACAATGTGCTTGAGACAAATGCAACATTCTCCTAAAAGAGCAAACCATATTAATTAGATGTATTTAAAAAGAGACTAAAAGCAAATAAACAACATCAAAGAGAGTACCTTTGCAAAAAGTAAAGTATCTAATATGAAAGCTTCCCATGTTTCCACTTTTACCACCTGTAAGTAAATATTGAAACAAGCAAGAACATCTTTATTAACAAATATGCTTAAAGAGAGATACATGTGATGAAAGAGTAAAGGTGTGTGTATGGATTTTGGTTTTACAATACTCCCATGTCTCTATAATCAAGAATACCACAACAACTAATTTATTGGACACGTGTCAAACAAAAAAAAATCCTATCAAATCTTATTAAATCTTAACCACTAGAATCCAAACAACTTCTCAATCCTATAACTCACACACGGCAAACATTGTTATCTAATTCAAACACAAATGATAAAATAATATTTATTAACTTCTTTAAACTTCAATAACTTGGGGTTTGTTTATCCAAATCAACTTTTTCTCGAGCTTAATATACATGATTAATTATGAGCTATCCAACGAGTTCAATATTGACATACTTATCAATTTACCATAAAATCCTAAATAATCGACAAGACACATTTGAAATTAATATATTTGTCACTTTAGTCCCTAACCTTCAAAGCATGTAAAATATAGCATATAAAGATAATAAATTTTACTTTATGAAAAATTTAGGAACTTTACACTATTAATTCATGTATTAAAACAAATTGATAAGATTAAAAAATTTCCCAAAATGACAAGTGAAAATGGAAGAAAAAATGTATGCGTAAAATGATGACTGTTGAGATCGTACCCAAAATGTGGCACATTGGGCCACTATTGAAGGCCCATGGACTTTAGCCCATAATTAAAAGTTCAGGATATCTCCCTGGGCCAATGGCCGAGGTGGAAAAGCACATGAGCTCCTCTGGCCGAACTGATTTGTGTCTAGCAGACGTGCTTTATGCTTAGCCGAGGTGCTTACGGTGGTACCTCGGATGTAAAGATGGGACAAGGGATGAAGTCAGAGATGTGACACCGCCTTTACCAAGATGTGACAGGCGCCCATCCCCTACGAAATGTAGCAATGATTACGGTCAAAAAGCAAGGTTGTCCCCTCCAAGAGCAAGGGTGAATACACGTGTAAAAGTCCACCATGTGTCACAATCCAGAACAATGAATCCTTCTATAAATAGACCACACTTGCCTCCAAGGAAGGGGTTAGCATTTTCGCTCTCTTAACTGAATATTTTACTCTCACTCCCATTTCTCTCTTTTACACACTTATATTTCCCGCACCCAATTTATATTTGCTTGAAATGAGCACTGACTTTTGCATCGGAGTGCAAACGGGAGCCACCTCGGCCCCCTTCGCAAACTGATTGTTTGTCACAGTGCGCAGGAGATCCACGTGTTCAAGAGGGAGGAGCTGAGACGTATTGGTCCAAGGTCCAGCCGGATTTTGTGGTCAACATTTTGACGCCGTCTGTGGGAAGTTATACTGCTAACCACGAAAATGCATGATGAAAAACCACACATATAAAGGAAGTTTTGAAAAAGGACAAGTAGCCTCTTACAAAAGAGCGAAGAACTGCAAAGACTTTGAAACATAAGTTTATTAACCTTGAAAAAAGGCGTAAAGCTTTGAAATATAAGTTTATTAACCTTGAAAAAGGCGTGAAACTTTGAAATAGAAGTTTATTAACCTTGAAAAAGGCGTGAAACTTTGAAATATAAGTTTATTAACCTTGAAAAAGGCGTAGTACTTTGAAATACAAGTTTAATAACCTTGAAAAAGGCTTAGAGTTTTGAGATAAAAGTTCATCTATCTTTGAAAGAGAAGATAAAACCAAAAAATTGCTCTGAACATGAATGAAAGTGACAATGATATTAATCCTCGTAGGAGTAGAAATGACCAGCTCAGCGAGGAGGAGGCTCCCCAGAGGCCTCGTGAGAACACAAACGAGTGGGTGGCCCAACCTAACCCCACCCTCCATGCCGGCATCGAAATCGCCGCATGCTACGAGACATGACTCGCATGGCAACCCAAATGCTGAAAATGCAGAAACAACAGATAGAACAAACTGCTGCGATGAATGCGTACATGGCTAGAGGGTATGTTTTGAACGAGCCCGTGATGCCCCCGCAATATTCACAGCCACATTACTCACCATCTGATGCGGCTACTGCCTCCTATTATTATCAAGATCCGCAGGCATATGCCGATGTGGAATCCGTGCCTCTCTATGAAGAAGGCCCGGAGCATGAAACACCTGAAGAACAAAACCAACCCCCATTTAGACACAAGGAGGCTTCGCCCTCAAAATCTGGCAGTTTATTCAACTGAATAGGAGGGTTATTCAGAGGAAAAAGAGGGGGCCGGACTGGCCAAGGTCAACACCATGCAACTGAGCCAAGAAATAGGCGGGAGCGATGTGCTGAAGAAGCCCTGTCGCGAAGCAAAATACATAGAGACCGGTATGGCATAGGGGCAGGAATTATTATGCATGATGGAGTGCTTGCCATCGTTGGAAAAATGTAATCTCTAAGACTTCGAACGACTGACGCCTCATTTGGATCTGCATTATTTGCCATTACTACCTGCTGATTTTCAAGAATTAAAAATTGGTTAGTAGGTTCCGATCTTACTAATCGCTTAGAATTATCTCGAAACCAAACGGACATAAACAAAGAACAATATCCAAAAATAGTAGTAGAGAAAAAAATAATAATAAAATAAAAAGAATTCAGCAAAAACCAATTAACACCAAAATAATCCTCGGCAACGGTACCAAAAACTTGACTCGATGTTAAATCTACCCTCCAAGTATAAAGGGGTCAAATTATAGTCTAACAATAATCCAGGGTCATTCTTCCTAGGGATTTTATTGGTATCATAATATTTGCTCAATTCGAAACTTAAACTATGATTTCACTTGTGTTAAAACGAATTTGGAAAGAATATAATTAAATTGCAATGAAAGGGAAATTTGAGTGGAGTTATTCTTTCGCTATCAATTAGACTTTGCAAATAAATTTAGCATGAATTTCTTGAGATCGATAAAATTTTGAAATATTAGTACGAAAATTAATCAATTTATTTTACGGCATTTAGTCGAGCATGTTATGTGCATATTCAATACATATCACATCAACGGCATCAATCGAAGTAAAATAATTTGAAACTTTAAAACACTCGTTAATTATTATTAATCACAAGAATTCATCATAACGAATTAAAACATATCCATTGAAGCTAAGAATAACTCCCCTCAAATATAACTTAGCCGAACATAATTAAATTAACGAAATAAAAATCAAGTAAACAATTAACCATTACTCGAACGAAATTCAAATTCGGGAATAAAATTTCGATAACTAAAATATATCTAAAATCAATATTCTGAATCTATATGAACTACCAATCAAACAATTGAAAATCTAAACAAAATGTAATAATTTAAATTAGAACAAATGACCAAAAACAGAGGCTGCTGCTGAAAGATTGAAGTGAGATGCTGGAGTACGGCTGAAGTCGGTTGGTGCGGCCGAAGGTGTTGCAGCTGACTGGAAGAATTGGTTGGCGGCTTGTAAGAGAGGAGAAGAGGCTGAGTACCAGTTGGAGGTTGATGATGGTGTGGACGGCTGCTGTTGTCTGCGTGAAGGCTGCTTGAGGTGGTGAGATGTTGCAGCCAGCTGAAGGTGCAGGGGCTGTTGGGGCTGCGTGGATGTTTAGAAAGGATAGAGGAGGGCTCCGACTGGTAGTGGTCGTGAGTTGGGATAGAGATAGAGAGACTGCGTGAGAGAGAGGCTGTGGGTTGATGGTGAGGAAGAGAAGTGGTTGCTTGCGTGTGAGAGAAGTGAGCCGACAGAGAGAGCTACTGGTTGTCGGCTGAAGGTGGCTGGAAGAACAGGTTGAAGGAGAGGACTTGCGGCTGTATGGCTAAAAGAATTGAGAGAAGACAGAAATAAGAGAGGTGGAAGAAGGAGAAGAGAGCAGACAGACAGAGGATGCGTGCTGTGGGTTGCTGTTGGGAGAAGACGGCTGAAGGTTTTGATGTAAAAGATGAGAGCAGACAGAGAGTGCGTGAGTGGTAGGTTGTGTGAGAGAGGAGAGAAGGTTGGCTGTTGAAGGTGAAAAAGAGAGACGTGAGGCTGAGAGGGAGAAGTGAAATACAAGAATTGACTACTGTGGAAAGTGACGCCGTAGGTTATATATATATATATATAGAGAGAGAGAGAGAGAGAGAGAGAGAGAGAGAGAGAGAGAGAGAGAGAGAGAGAGAGACAGAATCCGTTTTTGGGCTGGGTTTATGGGTTTTATCCATTTTGGGCTTTTTCAGGTCAATTAAATTAGGAATTTTGAGTTGAAATTGTCGAAAATGTACCTGCAATTAAATAAATGAAATTATTAGCAAATAAAATCAATTTAGAGTTAAAGAAATAAAATTGAATCTTTTATAAGTTTCACTCTAAATGACAAAATTTATATTCCAAAATTATATATTTTCATTTATTTACTTCTTTAAAATAAGTAAAATTGGACAATAATCACACGCCAGGGGGTTATCACTATCTCGGAAAGCCCTTAAACAGGGATATTTTTGGCCGACTATGCGAAAGGACTCTCATGACTTCGTGCGCACATGCGATAAATGCCAAAGACATGCAACCATACCGCATCACAAGCTAACTGTGGTGACTAGCCCTTTGCCTTTTGCGAAGTGGGGGGTTGATATTATTGGTCCTATACTTAGGGGTGCTGGTAATAATTGCTTTGCAATAGTGACAATTGACTACTTCACCAAGTGGGTCGAGGCGGAACCCCTGATGAGGATTACCGAGGCCAACACCAAAAAGTTCATCTGGAAGAATGTCATATGCTGGTTTGGAATACCGCACTCACTGGTTAGTGATAATGCAAAACAGTTCAAAAATAGAAGCATGGATGAATTGTGCGACGATTTGGGAATTAAGAAATTATTTTCATCTCCACATCACCCACAGGATAACGGACATGGCGAAGCTGTGAACAAGACCATAAAGAATACCCTAAAAAGGAAGCTGGAGTCCAAAAAGGGCGCATGGATAGATGAACTCCCACAAGTATTATGGGCACTTCGAACCACCTCACACACTGCCACTGGTGAAATGCCTTTCTCCTTAGCATATGGATCCGAGGCGGTATGTCCGATGGAAATTGGGGTCCCCTCTCTTCGTCAAATCTACTATGACGAAGTGGGAAACGAAGAAACACAAAGGGCTAATTTGGATTTCATTATGGAAAAATGGAATGATTCTCAAGTGGTAACGACCAGGTACCATGAGAAAATGGCCCGCTATTACAAAAAAAAGGGTTAAGAGTCGGCACTTTAATGTTGGGGACTTAGTCCTCAAAAAGGCTCTTCATTCAACTCAAGAACCAGGAGTAGGGACTTTAGGTCCTAACTGGGAAGGTCCTTACAAAGTCTTTGTCGAGGTGGTACCAGGAACGTACATGATCGAGGAATTATCTGGGGTACCTTTATGTAATCCTTGGAACACGCATCACTTTCGTCATTATTTTCAATAAATCAAATCCCTCTTCAGTGGTTACAATATTACCATATGATTTTATAAAATCCTAAATGAGTTACGTTTTGGGTATAAGACCACATGTCTTCTCCATGCATAAATTTTGTTAAAAACAAAGGACTCTTATAAGCCTACACTGCGATCACTGCGTATGAGTTGAAAGTTTTAACACCATCAAAGGGAGTTCATACAAATTTGTAAACATAGGTGTGACGACCCGAATTCTCGACCATTCGAGTGCCACAAAAAGTGACTCATATCATATTATCGAGACTTAAATAGTAATGTAAAATTATTCAAAAGAATAATTAGAATCCCATAATTTTATTTGTGAATAAAAATAGAACATAATTTTCTTACATAAAGTTCAACATAATTATCTCATCAATCTTAACCACTTTTGCCACTTCCATGTTGACCGCCTCGAACCTTCAATTATCTGAAAATGGTAAATATCGTGGAGTGAGATTTATAAAATCCCAGTAAGTATACCAAGCATAAATTTTCTTTTGAATGCATATGGATCATTTTCATCATAACATAGGATAGGATTGAAATATTCATAAACATAGGGAGACACAAGAATTTTACCGAACTTAAATGGCAAGAATTCTTATGTGTAGCGCTACTAAACTCCGGTCCCCTTAGCATAATCATAAACATATCATATGGAACCCATAACAATCTTGTGAGATTGATTTCATAGCAATGATCCAAACATTTTCATAAAAACATAAGATATACTTACTTGTCATAAAAACATACTTACTTTTCATAAAAACATAAGATATACTTACTTGTCATAAAAACATACTTACTTTTCATAAAAACATAAGGTGTATTTACCTTTCATAAAAACATACTTACTTTTCATAAAAACATAAGATATACTTACTTGTCATAAAAACATACTTACTTTTCATAAAAACATAAGGTGTATTTACCTTTCATAAAAACATACTTACTTTTCATAAAAACATAAGATATACTTACTTGTCATAAAAACATACTTACTTTTCATAAAAACATAAGGTGTATTTACCTTTCATAAAAACATACTTACTTTTCATAAAAACATAAGATATACTTACCTTTTAAAAGATTAAAATGAAGTGTAGTAGTAAATGGACCAAAACTTTCTTGACCACCTTGAATTTCTCTTACTTGTGGATTTTGTCAAGAGATTGGAAATAAGTGTATATGTGTAGAGTTGTGTGTAAAAGAGATGGGTTTAAATAGATGTATAAAGTTGGCATATTGTAAACATAATCATTCAATTCTATTAATTTTAACACATCCTTTTCTTAAAGTAAAGCACCATTCATATACTTTTCCATATTTATACAAATATTATGCTCTTCATGATTACATATAATGGAGTCTTATCAACCATTCATATACTTTTCCATATTTATACAAATATTATGCTCTTCATGATTACATATAATGGAGTCTTATCAACCATTCATATACTTTTCCATATTTATACAAATATTATGCTCTTCATGATTACATATAATGGAATCTTATCAACCATTCATATACTTTTCCATATTTATACAAATATTATGCTCTTCATGATTACATATAATGGAGTCTATAATTCATTCATATACTTTTCCATATTTATACAAATATTATGCTCTTCATGATTACATATAATGGAGTATATAATTCATTCATATACTTTTTCATATTTATACAAATATTATGCTCTTCATGATTACATATAATGGAGTATATAATTCATTCATATACTTTTCCATATTTATTAAATTAAGATTCTCATAATTATTATATATAATGGAACCTCTCATGCTTGCATATATTTTCTTAATTTCAATAATAAAAATAATTTTTGTATAAATAAATATTGGGATAACATTGAATTAAGTACTTGGACTTAATATACTTTAAATCAAGAGAATGGAGATATTTTTAGAAATTCGGAATTTAATTTAAAATCGAACGATCTCGATTATTTCTTGACTTGGCTATACGAATACGTCGTGGCGTTAACTTAATAAAAATGGGTGAAATAGTAGCGACACGATTTTCTATTAAAATAATTATTAATCGCGTAAAAATTCTTGGTCGCTACAATAGGTGCTACAGAGTATAAGACAAAAATGTTCAAAAATTTAATCAAAATCAGATCTAACCAGCAAACATGAATGCCTTGGGGCTACTTAGATCTGAGGGACTATACATATATCTTCATACAATGCGTTCGCAAGGAGTTTGTGTCTGGAAGCGTTCACACTTAAACAGATAAACATTGAACTGAATAGAAAAAATCATTGCATTCATAAAATCAAATTATATACAATTTGAATGTTGTTACATTTACAATATAAGGTGCCATTGCACTTACAAAAAAAAAAAAAAAAACAACAACAAGGCAAATACAAAAAAAGGATCATTGCGGAGGAACATCCACTGAAGAGCCCTTTCCAAGTGCACCCAAAGGATCTGCAGGGTCGTTAGGAGAATCGTCTTGAGGTTCGGGGTATAGGGCTTCAATGGAGGATAGGTCCAGAGTTGGGAAAGCTTCCTTCACATCCCACAAAGCCATCCTGGCCCCTATGTTCCCAAAGACCCTCTGCATGGCCTCGTATTCTGGGGTCTCTTCAAAAGTGTCTTTAAAATTTTGGATAGCCTCAGAAACTTTGGCACTTAGAGCGTTTTCCACCCGTGTCATGACGGTCTGCTCCAGAACCTCTGTGATCCTAGTTTGCATGTGCCGTTCTAAAGAGGCAAGGTCCTCCTCCGCCTTTGCCTTAGCCTCCATCTCCCTCCCTAATTTTTCGTTGGCTGCTACCACCTCAGCCTCCAGCTTAGACTTGTCTGCGTTAGCGGCGGTCAGAGCTTCAGATGTGATGGACTGTGCACGATTGGATTCATCTAGTTTCTTGCACAAAGTCGCCACGTCTGACCCAAAGGCCTGGAGGTCGTGTTTCAATTTATCATTATCTTCCTAAAGGCGCTTAGCGTTAGCCCTCTCCTCGAAGGAAGATTCACGGGCTATGGACAGCTAAGTTTTGAGGTCATTTATTTCCTTTATCATGTTACCTGCATGGCGGAGAACAGTTTCAGCATCTTTCTTGTCCCGTTGTGCCTCCTCAACGGAAGATTCCACCTCGTCAATAAGGGTCAACACCCTGGCGTTCATGGCTTTAGTAGCGAGCAGCTTCCGAGACGGACTGGCACCGGAAGAAAAGGCATACCAGCCCTCCGTCCAAAATTTTTTAGTAATTAATGCGGCTCTAGAAAGAGGAGAACTGGGGGATTTGAATAGAGAAGGACTGAAGGTAACATCTCTGGGGAGAACACTGGTTTTAATACGCTTGAGCTCTTCTGCTCCCTCAGGTGTCACTTCGTAAGCTAAATCTGGGATAGACATAGATGGCTCGTCCTCCAAGTCCTGAATCTCTGGTGGCAGAGGTACGGAGGTGGATTCCTTGTCCTTGCCCCTTCTGAGCCTCTTTAAGGGGGTGGGATCTTCCTCGGATATGCGCTCGAAAATATCCTCGGAGAATGAGGATGGCGCAGAGACATCCTTAGCCTCCCTCTCTCTCTTAGAGCTACCCCTATATGACCTTTTCCCTTTCCCCTTTGCGGTAGCTCTTTTGGGATCAGCCTCCTTTTCTATGCTGGGCTGTTGGGGACCCACTGGCAGCATATTGGGTGGTGGGAGTAGGGTGGGAAGAAGACCCTGAAGTTGGGCTGTGGAAGTCTCAGACACCTCCTTTGCCACCCCAACTTGCAGGTTAGCCAGTACCTCTTCCTGCTTCTTTTCAATCTCACTGACGTGGCGAAGGGCAAGAGGGATCTTTTTAGCCATGAGTCCTTTCAAAGAAATCTTCGGGAAGTCCTTGGAACCTAGCAAGAGAAGAAGAAAAATGGGGTTATGAACAGAAGAGGCATAAGCTATAAAGGCAATAAGGAAACAAACTTACTCATGGCTCGCATAAGACCGTGCTTAACAAATAATTTGTTTTGTTGAATGACCCCCTGGAAAGTGCCCTTGTAAGCAAACAAGCGCCTTACTGCCGCTAAGTCTGCGTCAAGGAGGAGGCGGGCAAAAGTGTCCCCTGCCATAAACCAATAACATGTTAGGAACCGGTCAAGAAAAGTGAATAGAAATTAAAAAGCAAATGACATATGACACTTAAAGACACTAAAGCAAGTACAAGACTCACTAGATAGGGAAAGAGTTCGGGGAACTGTAATTTATGGACTAGGGTCCACAGGAGAGCTCTGCCACTCCCCAGAGACCCTGAACCATTGCTTCCTCCAGTTCTTTATCGAAGTTGGATGATCGGTAATAACAGGAGGATATGAGCCCCTGGGAGACAAGTAATACCAATCTTTGACGTCCAACCTCATGTCTCTTTCCCTTCTAACTGATTTCTTTAAAGTATAGAGGGTATGAATGATGTGCAGTGAGATGGGATAGTCAGGGTTGACCTCTTGCCACACTAACCAAGTACCCACAGCTTGTGTCAAGAAGTTGGGGGCCAGCTAGTAGGGGCATAGGTTGTAGCTCCTAAGCAACGCCCTGAAGAAGGGGTGCAGGGATAGCCTCATCCCGCAAGATAGAGCATCATAACATATGGCCACTTGACTTGGGGGAGGGCTACAAGGTCGGCAAGAAGGTGTAGGGTGCACTAATCGAACCCCTTCTGGCATCCTGAATTTTTCCGAGGCTCCAGCCAAGTCAACCCCTTGAATTTCAGTGGCAATCTCACTGCTCTCCCATGATTTTGGGTTTGAATCAGGATCAACATGATGGCCAGAAACTTTGTTAACCTGATCAACCCAATCCTCCACTTGGGTGATCTCCTCTGCGGTCAGGCCCAACTCTTTCCTATGTGCCCTAAATGGGGCCCTAACAATTAAACCGAGGTCCTGGTGACCGGAAGAAGAGCCTACTGCCTCTTCTCTTCCCGAATCCCTGTCCCGCTTGTTTCGAAGCTCTCTCAAAGATGCCTCCTCCTCGGATGACAAATGAGCCATGTAGTTCTGATCTTTTTCTCCTTCGTTGTCAGAATTACTCAAATAAATTATACCACTGATTTTCCTATTTCTCCTCTTAATTTGCTCTCTAAAGAAGCGGGAACTAAAAATCGATAAAGATATAGGGCAAAAACATCTGACAGGAATCGCCATTGCTAACATTTCCTGTGAACTCGTTCCCCCAACTCTTTCCATTTTTTGTTCTTAAAGATGGGTCAGACTCATCAAAAGGAAAACAAAATGCAAAAAGAAATTTTCAAACCCACACTCGAATATTAGAAATAGAAAAGTTTTGCACATACAAAGGAAAAGAAATTTACCTTCAAAGAACGAACGTTCGAGATTGTACACTTGAAATGAGGAACACACCAATGAAAGCTGTTGAACAGTAAGGACGGTTTGCTGGGTAGAAAACCCTTAAAGAGAAGACGCGAGACTTGTAAGAAAGGAAAACGCAATACAACCTTTTGCGAGAGTGTTACTGCAAAAATTCTGAGAAAATAAAGGGAAGATAATGAGACGAAGGAGGATTTATAGGGAACCTAATGATCTAGAACAATTGGTCTTTGAGCCGCATGATTGATGCGGGTAACCCACGCCTCTTTGGGAATGGGCTAATCAAAGCGCCAGCTGTCAGAGGAAGGGATGAAACCGTTTAGCTACCACAGTGAGTGCCACGCGCGGCAAAAATGTCACTCACATCACCTTTTATATTTCTTGAGAACCAATATCAGTAGCCCATTTTTATTAAATACGCCGCCTAAGAAACGCGCTAGTGCGATCCCAACCTTCACTTAGGAGGGAAAAGCCGAAGTAGGAGGTCGGCTATACTATGAATTAGAACTTTCCATAAGGAATGCCATTCCTGAGCCTAAAAATCTCCGCACTACATAGTGACTCCCAGGAAGCGGATGGCGGAACAATTACAAATTATTGGATATAACAAGTGATGAAACTTGAACAAAATTATTAATGCGAAACTATGACAAATTTGATCCGCCCATGAATGACCACATCGGATTTGAGGGACTAGTGTTGAGATCGTACTCAAAATGTGGCACATTGGGCCATCAGCGAAGGCCCAATAAGGGCCCATGGGCTTTAGCCCATAATTAAAAGTTCAGGATATCTCCCTGGGCCAATGGCCGAGGTGGAAAAGCACACGAGCTCCTCTGGTCGAACTAATTTGTGTCTAGCAGACGCGCTTTATGCTTAGCCGAGGTGCTTACAGTGGCGCCTCGGATGTAAAGATGGGATAAGGGACGAAGTCAGAGATGTGACACCGCCTTTACCAAGATGTGACAGTGGCCCATCCCCTACGAAATGTAGCAATTATTACGGTCAAAAAGCAAGGTTGTCCCCTCCAAGAGTTAGGGTGAATACACGTGTAAAAGTCTGCCATGTGTCACAATCCAGAACAACAAATCATTCTATAAATAGAGCACACTTGCCTCCAAGGAAGGGGTTAGCATTTTCGCTCTCTTAACTGAATATTTTACCCTCACTCCTCTTTCTCTCTTTTACACACTTATATTTCCCGCACACAATTTATATTTGCTTGAAATGAGCACTTGACTTTGACATCGGAGTGCAAACGGGAGTCACATCGACCCCCTTCGCAAACTGATTGTTTGTCACAGTGCGCAGGAGATCCACGTGTTCAAGAGGGAGGAGCTGAGACGTGTTGGTCCAAGGTCCAGCCGGATTTTGTGGTCAACAATGACGATTATCCTATTATTATATATGTATAGATTCGGTAACATTGTTACAACCTGCCTAGGAATGAGCTTGTTTCTTCATTAATGAAAATGAGAAATTCTATTTCTCGTTTCTCCACATTCAAGAGTGTTTTTCTATTCTGGATTTGAAAATTTCCATCTATTGTTTTTTTTTTTTATTTGTTTATTTTTTTAATTCCGATTTCATTTACATTTTTTTTAATAACAAACTTTATGAAATTATCATTGATCAGTACTCTAAATCATAAATAAAATGACATGTAAAATGACATGCTTGGTATGTTATTGATTTGTTGTGAAAAATCTTCTGTTAGATACATGTATTTCATTGGATATGATGTTTTTTCCGATTAATTAAATTTGAGAAGATTATTTATTTTTTATGGTGGGTAAAAATATTTGGTTTATTGTTTCTTCATCTGTTTATTTTTATTTTTGTGTCAATATTATTTTCATGGATGTTTTCTTTACCCTCGAGCTTAATTAAGATGTTATCATTTTTTTTTTATATAATATGAAGGAATATTAAATTAGGTAATACTAATAAGGTAATTAAGTAATATCTTTTAGATATCCCTATGTATTAGATACCATACTTCATCCACATTCATTGCTTTATAGTATTCAGTTTTCAATATTCTAAGTAAGTATTTGATAAATAATTTATAAATCGATTTATAAATTACAAAAGTTTTTAAATAACTTTTAAATCAAATATATTTTCTTTTTTTAATTTTTAACCACACATTTATTTTAAAATCATAAATAAATCAGATTATAAATTGTCACGAAATTTACTTTATATTTATTTATTTATTATTTATTTATTGGGTCAAACGAGTAATGCTATCGACGGCCATAACTATTCACGCCCTTTCTATCGGTCGTTTTATGCTGACGGAACAGCTTACGCAATCATTCATCATTATTGGGATTGCAATTCAAACTTTACTTTTTCTCTATATATATTCAGCTTTTGCTCATTTCCCTTGTTTATAGAGTTTGGATTTTATACTACCAAAAAAATGGAAACCAAATCCGTGGAAATACCAGAAAATGGGCAGATCACTCTCCTCACACCTTACAAAATGGGAGAATTTCAGTTGTCTCACAGGTTTATATATATATACACACACTTTATGTAGAAATCGGTTGCTTAACGATGGGAATCCCACCTGGGATTCTTTGTTTCTGTTTATTGTACACTATTTTGTAGGGGATTTTGAAGGTATATATTTCTCGAACAAGTGTGTTAAATTCAGTGAAAAAATTGACTTGTTATTCGGATTTGCAGTGATTAATATTTGAAGAATACTCTCTTGAAGCTGAGTTTGCTGCCATTTCGTGAATTCTAATTTTTGTGAATGTTCTTGTCTAGTACGGGTAACTAGTCTTTGAGCCTACAAGTAACTAGTCTTTGAGCCTACAAGGTTTGTGGCTCATTACTGTCCCAAATTTGCTAGAGTTTCTTGAACTTTCGTAGAAATGTTTACTTGATTGTATTTTGGAAATAAAGGATCTTATTTTGTTGTCCATCATAAAATTTCATGGAGGCAAGAAGATTTCTGTGTGAACTCTGAGCATTGAACAATTCCCAGGGGCCAGTAAGCAATTAGCAATGCATCAATATTTTAAATTAAATTGTTATGGTTGTACATAGGGGTGGACGTGGCACTACGGTCGGGTTTGGTCGGTTTTTTGCCCAATCCGAACCCAACCTACTACGATCGGGTTGATAAAAAATCAATCCAACCCAACTCAATTACCAATTCAAACCCAACCCACCAAATTTCGGTCGGGTTAGGTTTGGCCCAATTAGTAAAAATTTTAAAAAAAAAAAAAAAAAAAACTCATGAACCTATCTTTAATTCAAATCAATTATGTACACTACAATAACCAAAAATACAATAAATTGAACACTTGCTAATAAAATTAAAATATGTTCAATCAATATTTAAATAAGTCAAGTTTCATTACTTGAAAAAAAAAAAAAAGTCTTTTTTTTTTGGTTGGGTCAACCCGCAACCCGACCCAACCCGAAAAAAAAAATTAAAAAAAACCCGAACCCAACCCAATTTTCATGAAAAACCGACCCAAACCGATCGGGTTGGGTCGGTTTGGGTGGGTTCGGCGGGTTCGGTCGGTTTTTGTCCACCCCTAGTTGTACATTATGGAGTGTTTGGCGGCCGAAACATGGTTTTTATGTGTTTTTTGTGTTTTCTAAGTAAAATGTATAGTTAAAAATTGGAGAAAGAAAATGTATATTATTAAAAAGTGGTTTGAGAAATTGTGTAAAAAAAAAAAAAAAAAAGTATACTAAACACACTATTATATACATCTCAATTCTCAGGTTAGGAATCAGGTCTAGATAGAACTTGCCCTACACAAAAGAACCTTTTTGTACTTGCAATTAGTCCTCAAAGTTGCTCTTGTTATATATGGGTCTATATGTCAAGGGACTTTTTAAGACCAAGGATAAAATACAAGACTACTATTAGATATCTATTTAAGGTCATTTAGACTTATTACTATTTGATTAGATCCCCCACAAAACACTTGCTGCCAAATGAAAACCAGGATCTCCATTTCTTAAGTTTGTAGTATATGACCCGATTTGGATATACAGGTTTTTTGGACTTGTTTGTTAAGCTTTTTGACAATCCTGCTAATAAGAATAAAAGTGTGCGAATAAAGCTCTTCTTGGTTCTATTGCTTTATATAGTGGAAAGACTGTGGGAAAGGACCTCGTCAAGTTCTGCTTGCAAATACATGATAGTAGGAGAAGGTGCTCGCACACTTTCTTGAAAAAATTACCGATAAAAGAACTCCCTTACGAGTTGTGGTTGTCTCTTTTCATATTTAACGTTTGTCTTTATTTATGTAAATGAAATATCACTCTCTGAGCACGACATAGTTCATCAAAACCAGTGTAAATGAGTTCATGTTTATGTTTTCTTCCGTTGCAAGAAGCTTGAGTTACTAATTTTATGCAATGGTGTTATACGTTATGTGGAACTGCTGGAGCATAAAACTTTCTTAATATTTCTTCAAACAGTTTAAGTATTGTTAGTTTAATGACCTCACATGAGACTATGAGATGGCATTATTTATTTCTAATGTAGAATATTTTCATTTCTGAACTACTTCCTTTATTTGTAAGAATTGTTTTGGCACCCCTTACGAGGCAGAGATCCTACAACAACGTTCCTCAGCCACATGCTATCTTGTATTACTCTCAGAGGACAACCAAAGGCGGATTTCTCTTAACAGAAGCCACTGGAGTTTCTGATACTGCCCAAGGGTAATACACTCTTTAATATAGAATCATGTTTTACATTTTTGTGAATATTACTTTTTGAGAAAATATCTCATCATTATACACTTTCTTTTTTAATTGAAGCTATCCGTATACACCAGGAATATGGACAAAAGAACAAGTCAAGGCATGGAAACCCATTGTGGACGCAGTTCATGCCAAAGGTGGTATCTTCTTTTGCCAGATTTGGCATGTTGGGAGGGTTTCAAATACAGGTGACCCGTGGATTAGTCTTTTCTTTTAGTCTTTGGTCAATCACAATTTCACTTTAATAGTTGAGTTCTTCTCAAAACTTGCCTTACAGAGTTTCAACCCACCGGGCAGGCTCCAATATCTAGTACGGACAAGGCATTGGCTCCACAAGTTCGAGCTAATGGAGTTGATGTTGCACAGTTTTCACCTCCTCGACGGCTAAGAACGGATGAAATTCCTCAAATTGTCGATGATTTCAGGCTCGCGGCAAGAAATGCTATAGAAGCTGGTAAAATTTTGTTGTTGGATTATAATTTGGCTAAAAGAATAATCCTTGGTTAAGATATTGGTAGGTTAGTTATATATATATATATATATATTAGTAAAAGAATATAAAACATGATGCTACTGATGTATTTCATGTCCATGTTCTGTGTTAAAAAAAGAAAGCAGAGGTAGAAAGATAACAAGATAAAGAAAACATTAGAAAGAAATAAATTAATAAAAGCAAAGGATACATGAAAAAGGAATACCAAAGCAGTATTTAGGTTAAAATCCATATTTTTAGTCTCTATGGAAAGTGAGATAGAAGTTTCTGCTAAAGCTTCACTCGGGTGATTATTTTATTGTCCTGTCATTAGTTTCTTAGAATGTCTAAAATGGATATGGGTAATTTTGAGGTTGATTACATATAATATCTGTACTTCCAAATTCCAATCCACTATTTTGCGTGACTTTTTAAGGCTCTGTATGGCTAAGCCTTTTAAAGTGAAAAAGACAATTTGATATACACAATTTCACATCCCACTTTTTAACCACAAACATTTTCTCTCCATTTTTTAACCTCACATCTTACCTAGAAAAAACAAATAAATCAATATTATAATTTAAATTCCTTCTCCTGAGCCTCCGAACAAGGCCTAAGTTTTAACCCATATTTCTTCAATGCTCATTGTGTGCTTACGTTTTATCGCTTGCTTGATTGACTGCTATAATGCTTCCAACACACAGGTTTCGATGGGGTTGAGATCCATGGGGCACATGGTTATTTAATTGATCAGTTTTTCAAAGATCAAGTGAATGACCGAACAGATAAATATGGAGGCTCTCTGGAGAACCGTTGTCGATTTGCTCTAGAAATAGTTGAAGCTATTACTAAAGAAGTAGGTGCTGACAGGGTCGGGATTAGACTTTCTCCTTTTGCGGATTTCATGGAGTCTGGAGATTCGAACCCGAAAGCTCTCGGACTTTACATAGCTGAAGTGCTTAATAAATACGAAATTTTGTATTGCCACATGGTCGAGCCAAGGATGAAAAATGTTATCGAGAAAACGGATTGCCCCCACAGCCTTGCACCCATGAGAAAGGCGTTTAAAGGTACATTCATCGCTGCCGGGGGTTATGATAAGGAAGATGGTAACAAAGCCGTGGCTGTAAACCACGCCGATCTTATTGCCTTTGGTCGTTTGTTCTTGGCAAATCCCGATTTACCAAAGAGATTCATGCTGAATGCTCCTCTCAACCATTATAACAGGGATACATTTTATGTATCTGATCCTGTTGTAGGCTATACTGATTATCCATTTCTTGAAAAAAATAAGTGATTATTAGGAAAGAGTACCTTAAACTTTCAAATATCAATCAAAACTTGTCGGTTTCTGCAAGAATAATTTCACATGGAAATACATATTGATGACTTGTTTTCACATCATCCTTTGTGATCGATCTTTGTCGTGGTGCAATTTTTCATACGTATATGAGTTACAATGTATTAAGGGATAAAATCACACCCACATCGAATAAAGATGAAAATATAGACTAATTTATAAGAGTTTGAACTACTTTTTTTAACAAGTTTGATCTTTAAGATGGATTCCTAAATTTTAATATAATATTAGAGTTCATTAAGTTTCAATGAGCAATTCGATTTTATTAAAACTCAAAAAATGAGCATACAGATTTAAGATTGATCTGCTCAAGCGAGCCACCATCTTAAAAGAACATTGTTAAGGGATAAAATTTCATCCACATCGAATAAAGATAAAGCACATTAACCAATTTATAAGGATTTGAGTTACTCCTTCCAAAACATTGTTAAGAGATAAAATCTCATCAACATCGAATAAATATTAAACACATTAACCAATTTATAAGGATTTGGATTACTCCTTCCAAATCTAACACAATGTTCTACTAGCTCTCCAGATAATATTGTATTTTATTGTTTGGTATGCAATGGTAAATAATATTCGACATAACGATGCTCCTATCGAAGCATCTTTACCTAACATCCAAGGAACTACATTCATTATGCCCCTAGATTAAGGGATCCTATACACAAATTAATGTTAAAATATTGATGAATAAAGGTAAATTTAAGTCACTTTTCTTAAGCCAAAAGGAAGGTTTAAAAATAAATATTTTGAGTAGTGATAGTTAAAATTAAACAAGTTAAGATAGTAGAATTAACTCGTGTTTGTCGTTAGTATAAGAAAAATTATATGTATTAAAAAATAGTGTTGTCAATCATGATAAGACATTCATGGTAAAGCAAAAGGAAAAATAAACTTAAAGAATCCATCCACTCTGGTTGCATTTCCTCCATGCATATATTCATAAGTAAATTTGAAGATGAATATTTATGTTTATGGTGGATTAATTAAGAGATCCTAAACTTTTTTGGCTAACCTAAGAGCATTTAGCTAGTGATATGGGCAAAAAAATTAAATGTTAAATAACACATTTACATATCAAAGTTAACTACTTAATATTGTCACAATGGACATGTTAATTTTTAATTAAGCCCAAGAATATAATAAATACTTATTTTAAAATATCAAAATTTATATATTAATATGGTACTCGTTTTGAAGATATCATTAAATCATATATAATATGAAATCAACAAAAATTTTATTTTTGCTATCGATATTAAAAAATTAAGAAGAGAGAAGAAAAAGAAAATGAATAAATAAGAAGTTAGGTGGGTTTAAGATGTATTTACGCTATTGAAGAATTTTAAGACCAAAGTGTCACATCAAATGTTATAATATTAGTTAAATTTAACAAGAAAGTTAATATGTTGCTAAAAATATTATGTTAGCAACCAAGTTAACATAACCAATATAGACTTAAAACTGACTATTAGTTAACATCTTTTACTAATAAACATTTTAACACATCCAATATAGATACTCTAAGTTCACTTATAAATTCATAACAATGTTTCTATATATCAAAATCTTAAAAAATAGCCGAGTTTTGTACTTAAATTTAAGCTTAGCAAAATAATCATTATTTGTAAGTTATATTTTTTCTACTCAAAGATGTAATTTTTTTAAGCATACAGTAGAAAAGATTCACTAGTACACGAATATCTAGTATCTACGAGATGAAAAGGAATAATCTTTTTGATTAGTGAAATTCCCAGCAATACAGATCAGTATGTCGGTAAAATTAAATTAATGCAACAAGTTGTGTTGATATAATCTTTTTGAATTTTACTTGATGCTTTATTTGATCAATATCAAGAAAAAATAAGTGCAAAAGAAATTTGAGATGCATTGAAAGCAAAATACATGTACGAGGATGATACAAGTAAGAAATTTCTTGCCTCTAAATTTCATCTATATCGAATGGTGGATAATACGAAGGAATTGAGCAATTCCATAAAATAGTTCATATATATAATCAATTTCAACAATGTGGTATGAATATGGATGAATCATTTCCTGTCTCTTTTATAATTGATACACTTCCCCCCAAGTTGGAGAGATTACAAGAAGAATCTCAAGTATAATGTTGAAATTTATTGTTGGGTCTTCGATACGAATTCGGGCTCAGTAAGCTCTCCAACTCGATATCTCGACTTCAAGCTCGACTCTACAACAACCACACCTTAATTGCTACACTATGGGAAGGGAAAGAACAACGACAACAATGGAAACTACCAAGCAAGACTCCAAGAATGACTGCCCTCATTTTCCCTCTCCCCCATTTTCAAATCCCACCACTAACGTTACCAAACAAAGGTAAGCGGTAGGAACTTATAATGCTTGTTGGGCTAGGGTACCAAATATGGGCTAATCATCCAAAACCCAAGCCCAAGATAAAACTATGTCAAATAGCCCAACAACTAACCAAGTCCAAATGCTATGCCCATAACTACCACAATTGGGCCTTTCAAATGGGCCACTAGTAACTACTAATTAAATCACTTCAAGTGGCCCTGTAATACCCCGTTTCACGTATTTTTAAAGGTTACTAAGTTTTAGAACTATTTTTTTGTGTCTTTGATTATATGTTATTGAATTTTTTTATATTATAGTATATAAGAATGGAATTGGTGAAAGTAAGGACCAAAATTATGAAAGTTCCGGATTTTTCATTTTTCCCGGTATTACATAGAATCACGTAGAAGTTTCGAAGATTAGATTAAACGGGAACCTAAGGTTGAGGACCAACTTGTAGATGGATGGATAAGAGAGAGAGAGAGAGAGAGAGAGAGAGAGAGAGAGAGAGAGAGAGAGATTGTTAGATATTTTGTAATCTATTACACTTGTCTCTTTTCTTCAATTATTTATTATTAAACCATTATAAAAAAAAAAACAAATGAGACCTCAGAAAGGGGGAGAGAGGGCCGAAAATTTGAGGAAGAAAAAGGGAGAAAACTTTGCCAAGTTTTTGGAGAAGAAGGGAAAAAGAAGATAGAGAAATCATAACAACGTAAGAAATGTTTTTCTTCTTTGAGTTTCTTGAATTTCTACAAGTTGAAGGAAGTTTTTCTTCTTTGAGTTTCTTGAATTTCTACAAGTTGAAGGAATTTGAAAACCTAGGTTTTATAAAATTTTGGGATGGAATTGAAGAATGAATCATAATCTTGTTCATATGTTTCCTTTGATATAGAAAATTCCCTAGAAATTAGAATTTAGCAAATATGATGAAATTATGTTAGTTTCCATATTAAGTGAGTTAAGAAGCATGAAGGTGAATTATGAACTTATTTCTTATGATTTTGGATATCATGAAATTGGTATATGAATGGGGAAATGATATATGTGAAGGAAGAAATGAAATTCTTGATGAAATTGACTTGAATATTAAGATGTACAAAAAGGGTGTATGCTGATTTTTTTAACAAAAGAAATGTTTTGGTCTAAAATGTATAGAACCATCACCAATTACATGAATTAGAGGATTTATGATGATTAACAATGTAATGGAAACCATAATTACTTGTGAAATTAGAGAATTTCTTACTCTTTAGAAAAGAAATTATTTATGATGTTTTCCATGGTTTTCATAAAAGTTATGGCTTATCTTTGAAAAGTTTTATATGTTATGAATGATATTTAATGATTTTGAGATAATGTGAAAGTTATGAAAAATGATTTGAGGTGTGAATTGTTATTTATGATTTGAATGCAAAATTTTGCTAAGTGGTACTCGATGTTGATAAGTATATGCCCCCTACAGAGAAGGGGTCTATGGCTCAAGCTGTTTAATTATGCCTTCTACGGGAGAAGGGGCCTAAGGCTCAAGCTGTTTAGTTATGTTGCCTTGGCGAAGGGGCCACGGAGTACCAGTGACTCAAGCTCACACACTGTGCGCATGTGGTTTTATATGACGAAATACAATCGATGAGATTAGGATATGAGAACTTTGGTGAATTTTGTATTGTTATTATATGATGATATCTTCTTGCTTTATTTGTAAAAGTAAATTTTGAAAATAATGATAAATGATGATTTCTTGATTTCTTACGCAAACAAATTTTGGGAAATATGGTTTGTTATTAGATTTTTCACTCATTAAGTTTATTAGCTCACCTGTTTTTCCCAAATAATTTTCTTTCAGCTGACAACTGAAGTTGAGCAACTCCGGTACGCCTAGCCTGAGACATCAAGTTTAGAAAAAGAAAAAGGTGGACATGATCACATGATGTTAATTTTGAACACTTTTTTCTTTTGAAAACTTCGTAGATCTTATGGTCGTATTTATTTCATATGTCATGTAAATATAGTTTTGAGTTCCACCACATGCTGTTTTAATACGAGTATGTGGAATGTGTTTTTGTAAACTAAATTCATCGATACTGAACTGTGTGTGGAACTACTTATATGTTGAGAATTGTGATTTTAAAATTGTTTTTGAAAAATAGGGTGACATATGTGTTATAATTATTAAAGGAGAATACTGTCGAATTATTTTCAGAAATTCAAGATTTTACGAGCTTCGATGATAGGTTTTAATTTTTAGATAAAATCTATCATCGGCGCATGTCTAACTTCAAGTCTAGTAAAGGTACTTGGGGTGGAGCGTATCAAGCCCTATGTTGTTATCGAGTAGAACAAAAAAAAGAGAAAATTTGACTCCAAAGAAAAAGACAAAAACAAGAAGAAAAAGGGACCATATTTCAATTGTGGTAAGATGGGACATCTCAAAATGGATTGTTATCTTGCAAAGAAAAATAAAAAAGATGGATACTCCAAATTCGTTGTTATGATAAGTGAAGTGAAAATGGTAGACGAAAATAATGAGTGGTGAATCAATTCCGGTGCTACTAGGCATGTTTGTCAGGATCAAAATATTTTCACCTCTTATGAACCCATGAAAGATGGGGAAAATTCTCTACATGAGAAAAACTCTACCACCGCAAATGTTCTGGGCAAAGGAAACATTGATTTGGAATTTACTTCCTGGAAAACTATCACTTTGTAGGATATTTATCGTGTACTGGATGTTCGAAAGAACCTTGTATCCAGAGGTCTTCTTGATAAAACGGTTTCAAACTTGTATTTGAGTCAAATAAATTTGTATTCTCTATAGAAGGAGTCTTTGTTGGAAAAAGGGTTCATGTATGATGGAATGTTTAAACTTAATATCATGAATAAAAATAAAAATTTCGTTAACATTGTTGTTGATTCCTTATCTATTTGGCATTCATGTTTATGACGTATAAACATTAGGAAATTGCATAATATGAGTATGTTTGGTTTAATTCCTAATTACAAATATGATTTAGAAGAAAAATGCAGTCGAACCAAAGATTAAAAAGTTGGGAGAAAAAGGAATATAGTACATATTTTTGGGATATGCGGAACATAGTAAAGGTTATAGGTTTTTAGTAATAGAACCTAATAACTCGGTTGAAGTTAATACTACGATAGAATTCTATGAAAATAATTTCAATACTATATTCCTAGACCTACTAATTCAGATTCAATTGAATCGGAGGTAATCAAAGATAAAAAGAGAAAAGTAGATGAAGAATTTTCGAAAATTAGGAGGAGTAAAAGGACTAGAAAAGAAAAAACTTTGGTCCCTACTTTATTATGCATCTAAAGGAAGGCACTAGGAATTCACAAATAAAACAAATCATAGTAACTCAATCTATTGAGTTGGATCCTCTCACTTATGAAGCAGCTATGAAATCTAATAATTCAACCTTTTGGAAAGAAGCTACATATGATGAAATGTCATCTATCATGAATAACAAAACTTAGAAACTTGTAGACCTTCCTCTAGGTGGTAGACCTATTGGTTTTAAATTGATCTTCAAGAAGAAGATGAAAGTGAATAGAACAATAAACAAGTTCAAAGTAAGATTAATGGCAAAAAGCTTTACACAAAAAGAAGATCTTAATTATTTTGATACCTATGCACAGGTTGCTAGGATTGCTACTATTAGAACCTTAATTGATTTAGCATCCATCTATAAGTTTGAGATTCATCAAATGAATGTTAAAACTGCATTCATAAATGAAAGATTGGATGGAGAAATATATATGAAGCAACCGGAAGATTTTGTCTTACAAGGACAAGAAAGAAAGGTGTGCAAATTAATTAAGTCATTATATGGACTTAAACAAGCACCTAAGCAATTGCACGAAAAATTTGATAAAGTTATCATTGCTAGTGGATTTAAGATCCATGAATCAGAAAAATGTGTTATAGCAAATTTAATCGATACAAATGTGTAATTATTTGTCTATATGTTGATGACAAGTTAATATTTGGAACAGACTTAGAAATAATCAAATCTACTGTAACGACCCAAAAAATTTGTCTGATTATTATATTAAATTATTCATATTTAATAGGACTCAGTCGAAAGTCAAATAGAAATTTTAATTTATTCGGCATTAAATAAGACTTTCAATTTAGTTGGCGTAATATAAACAAAAAATAAATAAGAATATTAAATGTTACTTTAAGTAATTTTATCGATTTAATAAATCGACTATTGATTCCATAATTGGGAAGATATGGATTGAAGTGTATGGAATGTACTTCAAAATGGAACAAAAAATTCGTTCTAACATTGAAAATAATAAACCAAAGTTAAACCATAAACTTTTGGTTAAAATAATAATAATTAAAATAATATAATAATATAAATTAATTAATTGGACGTAACACAAATGTTTGTGTGTATATATATATTATATTATTATTAATTAACGACGAATTACTCGTATAGTTTCGGGATACTTAAATTCTTAGTTTTGTTATGTGTCTTGACTATTTGAGAATACCATCACGTAGAGCATTGAATGACCTTCAAAATGGCATATTGTAGACACATATTCGGTCGACGTACGTGTCTCGAATATTTTAATAAAGAATGTTGACATTCGAAATGTTCGTTTTAAACGACTTATTTTGACAAGCCGCAACTTTTGCTATAGTTGACCATATTGCGTTTCTGATGAGAATATCGAAGCGCGGAAGAAACGCCGGAAAGTTCCGAACTCAGGTTGTGGTTGGATAGATGAATCTTGACCCGATATTCACGACGCGATGGCTCGACGATGCGGAATAAAGAACCACGACTTTCGAAACGCCACAAGGATTTGCTCAATCTCCTTGATAAGTCTCTGATTTGAACACCACAAATATTCTAGCAAATATTTGATAAGTTCTGGATGAACGCCACAAGATAATCAATCTTGATAAGTTTGGGTTTGTAATGTGAATCCACACATTAAACAATTGAAAAACATTCAATCTCTGTTTTATTTAATCATCAAAGTCTTAATTTACAATGAATGGAAAAAGCGTATAAATAAGCAAACAAAAACTCTAACCACTAATTGACTCAAAATAGAATTCTAACTAACCTAAAATAGCTAAACTGATAAGGAAATAAAATAATGCGAAATTTGGAAAAAATCTTATCCGTTAATCCGTTACGGCCGTAAATACCAGGCTTACGGCCGTAAGCCCTTCTCTGGTCCAAAGTTGATACCGAAGTTACGGCCGTGAAGAATTTGTTACGGCCGTAAGTCATGTTCTGCCCAAAAATTGTGATAGCTGCGTTACGGCCGTGATTCCAACTTTTACGGTCGTAAAAGGTCAGCTGCTTAATTTTTCGGTTCTTTTCGACACTGTTTGATCTTCAAAGCTCGTCGAACCTGTTGAATTCTTGTTTTGGCTTGAATATTTATATTTTCCCGTCAAGCCTGCTATGACTCCGATTGTCGAGGGTCCTGGATCACATCATACCCTCCTTCTTTAGGATGATTCGTCCCGAATCATAGCTTTGTTCCTGAATGCAACTGCTCCCCCTGGATCAAACGGAAAGTTATTGCTTCCATGCCAGTGGGATGCCCAATAGTATTTTGTAACTTGGGTTACATGAATGGATTGAAGCTCGAGCTTGAATTGCCATGATTGGTGTGACTCAAGCTCCCAAGTGTAAGAAATCTGCAAGAAAGAATTAAATAGAATGGGGAGGGACATGTTAGCTTCATGAGGTACAAGGTATGGATCCTTATATTCATGATAAACCACCATCTCCACTTCTTTTTTAAGAACCACGAGACCCTCCTCTTCACCTCGTTCTCCCTTTGCATTTTCAACAACATTTTCAAAATTTGTACTTTCAAATTCGACCACATCTTCTACCTCCAGATTTTTATCACTAATTTCATGCACTCCCCCAACGGTATTCAAATGTGGATCTACCAATTCAAAGCTCAAAATTTGAACTTCTATCCCAACTTCTAATTCCTCATCATATTTTGGAGTTTGTTCACATAACTCTTTGTTTTCAACTCCTACCACAAAGTTCGGGGTCTCTTCAACTACTTCTAATTCATGTTTCAAGCCTCCCTCCTTCTTTTCAACATTCATATCTCGAGGCTCAACTATAACATGTATTTCACTCTCCTCTAGCCATTTAATCACCGCCTTTCGTTTCTCCTCCTTTTTTCGCAATTTAGCCAAATATTTTCTTTCTGCCTCCCGTTCACACCTCAATCTTTCATCATAGATTTCTTTTTGAATTTTCAAAATTGCTTTTTGATCAATCTCAGCTCCTCTCTTAACCCCGATTCCATCCCTAGGTTTAGGATCATGCCTATAATCACTACGATTTGCTTGAGATCGCCCATTTTTCAATTTCCCTTCCCTTTCATCTAATTTATCCAACCTAACCAACGCTTCATTCAAAAATCTCCACATACGATCTTTGGCGTTTTCATGAGAATTGGACATTGTGAAAATTTTTTTGTGGAAGGACACAGAAAAAGAATAATGAAAACAAAGGATTAAGAAATTCAAGAAAGTGGTTCTTGAATGGACTCTTTTTTTTTTTTTTATTTTAGGATGAATTTTCGGAATAAATAAAATAAAATAAAAATAAATTTTTTTTATTTATAAATCCGAAAATTCGACAAAGAACACAACAAAACAAACGGAACTTAATTCGGATAAGAATTAAGCAAAACAAACACTTTTGAATTTTGTTGGATTTTTATATGGATCAAACAAAGAAAAAATTTACTGGCACGAAGAACAAGAAAAGAAAGACTCAACAACAAGATATGGATGATTTTTATGGGACTCGATGATAGACATAAAAATCAAACTGGATAGAAAAACCTGAATTCAGAGTCCAGCTCTGATACCAAATGATGAGAATATCGAAGCGCGGAAGAAACGCCGGAAAGTTCCGAACTCAGGTTGTGGTTGGATAGATGAATCTTGACCCGATATTCACGACGCGATGGCTCGACGATGCGGAATAAAGAACCACGACTTTCGAAACGCCACAAGGATTTGCTCAATCTCCTTGATAAGTCTCTGATTTGAACACCACAAATATTCTAGCAAATATTTGATAAGTTCTGGATGAACGCCACAAGATAATCAATCTTGATAAGTTTGGGTTTGTAATGTGAATCCACACATTAAACAATTGAAAAACATTCAATCTCTGTTTTATTTAATCATCAAAGTCTTAATTTACAATGAATGGAAAAAGCGTATAAATAAGCAAACAAAAACCCTAACCACTAATTGACTCAAAATAGAATTCTAACTAACCTAAAATAGCTAAACTGATAAGGAAATAAAATAATGCGAAATTTGGAAAAAATCTTATCCGTTAATCCGTTACGGCCGTAAATACCAGGCTTACGGCCGTAAGCCCTTCTCTGGTCCAAAGTTGATACCGAAGTTACGGCCGTGAAGAATTTGTTACGGCCGTAAGTCATGTTCTGCCCAAAAATTGTGATAGCTGCGTTACGGCCGTGATTCCAACTTTTACGGTCGTAAAAGGTCAGCTGCTTAATTTTTCGGTTCTTTTCGACACTGTTTGATCTTCAAAGCTCGTCGAACCTGTTGAATTCTTGTTTTGGCTTGAATATTTATATTTTCCCGTCAAGCCTGCTATGACTCCGATTGTCGAGGGTCCTGGATCACATCAGTTTCGATAAGGATACGAGAAATTAGATCGTGGGTATTTTAGAATGGTATATTAAAAGTTCAATTTTGATGACAATAAGAGTACCGAAAATTAAGACGAAAGTAGTCACTTGAAAAGAAATCGAAATAAAATAGTTTTAAGTGGTAAACTTTGACGAGCGATAACTTTGACCTCGGTTATCGATTTTATGATCCGAAAATATTGTTGTGATGTATTCCTTGAGAACTTCATATTGACCCCAAGAAATTTCTATTTCGACTTCATATGATCTTATAATTTTTTCAAGTCATTTTAGTAGTTTTTAATATTTTTTTTGGATTAAAATATAAATTTTATATTTTTTTGGGACTAAAAGAGTAAAAAAAATAATTGCAGATTAGCCCCTCGATAAAAAATATAAATACGCATCAATTGCGCAAAAAAAAAAAAAAAAAAAAAGAAAAGGGAGAGACGAAGGGAGAGAATAGAGGGGAGGGGGGGGGGGGAGGTTGGACCCCCTTTTTATTTTATTTGGGTGGGTCGACCCCCCCATATATATAAGTTAGGGGGGGTCGACCCCCTCAATTGAATTAGTGAGGGGGTCCCCCCCCCCCCCCGAGTAAAGGTTAGTTTACCTTTTTTTTTAATTCTTGTATTAGATTTATATTATTAATGTTATGATTAATATTTTGGATATGAGAATTAGATAAATGATTTATGAGATTTAATAAAGTGGGTCAATCCCTTTAAAATAAAGTTGGTCTGTATAATTATTTAGACAAAATATTTTAAAATAAGATGACCCATTTTAATATCATATTATTTAATGGACCTTAATTAATATTGGTTAGTTGGAATATAATATATTATCACGCGATTAAATTGTAATTTATACATATGATAGGCGAGGAGTGATGATCAATCTAGTTTGACTCCAAGCGGATTAGTATTACAAAATATTGGAAAATAAAGTCATCAACTCTAGGATACTCAAGGAGTGAGGTAAGTAACATTTCAACTACAATGCAAAACATAATATTTATATTATTATGTACTCCTATGTGATTATGTGAAGTATATTGTGGGTGCAATATACGTGAAATATGATGTGATAATTATCTGTATATGGTTGAAAGCACGCGAGACGTGATTTGATGATATGATATGATATGTTATTAATGCACATGAATATCATTGGAATGCCATATAATGTGGTTATATGACATGAAACTGGTGCACAAAATATATGTTGGTATTCATGGGCATTGACATGTGCATTGTGTGGACTTAGAAGAAGTCCCTCATAAATGATAAAGAAATAGATAAAGAGTATATGAAAATATATGGAGAGAGAATGATGTGGATGATAGTAGAATCGCCCTACGAGTGTACCGTACTTTACTTCGTGCCCAGATATATACACTCGCTTGAGACTCCCGACGGTCATTAAGGGTAGTCGATGATGGGGTGTTGACGGTCTGGCGCCGGTATACGGGCGATGTCGGGAGGTCTCTTGGTGGCCTTGGGACTGCGAATCGGCACGCCGAGCTCCGTATATAATAGGCCAGACTTGATTGATATAATATAATTCCCAGTGCAGTATCTTGAGTCTCGGTGGGCGAAGATGGATACAAACTGTGGAGTCTTGAGTCTTGGTGGGGGATGACGGACCACGGGCACTGGAAAGTTCATGTTATCGGCCATGTTGATATTTGAGCTCATATGGTACAACGTAGGGGGATTCGTGCCCAAATAGAAAATGTGAATAAACGGAAATAAAGAAAAGGCATGGAGCCTGAAAGAAATAATTGTGAGAAAGTGAATCGAAACTCATGCGCATGATCATGCATATGTTTCTTGCTGAGCATTAGCTCATTTAGTTTTGCATTATAGGTGTGACAATGCATGGATTGGAAGTTGGTGTGAACTCTCAAATGACGGGACAATTGTGTACTGGGTACTTGACCGTGGTTCATGGGCCTCTCACCAGAGAAACCCTAAAAATGTCCAATTAATTTTAAACAATTTTATTTGACTTCAAAATAGTTAAATATTTTAAATAGAAAATTACCGGCTATCTTCCACTATCCGCTCTCTGTTTCCTGTTTTAAACAGATATTTTTATATCGACAACTAACTATAAAGTTTCTATACTATAGTTAGTTTATTTTGTTTTCTTCTAAATTAAATTACGAACGATATTTTAGAATATAATACTTATTTTTAATAATGTCCAATTATACTTTGAAAATAAAAGTTCAAATTTATATTTAGAGCAGGTGGATAAAATACTATTTTATTCGTTTGAGAAATCAAAATATGGCGGGAAAATAAATAAATGAGTTAAAATTGGAAATGAATTTGGGGCGCCACATCTCGTGGTATCAGAGCCTGGTTTTAAATGATTCTGAAGACTACCCAATGTACACAGGTCCACAGTAATTTGGAGTGCACCCACCAAGTGAGTTAGTACTTGTTTATGTGAATTAATTGTCTGAAATGTGAAATTCCAAGTGGATTTTTATCTTGGAATATTTTGCCTACATGGATATTTATTTAATATCCTGAGCTAAACTTGAAATGGCAGTTCAACTTAGGAATTCTAGTGCCTACAAAATAAAATGTGATATGAATATTTTGCAAGATGATGAGATACGTGTGATATCTTAGATTGACGTTCATTGATTGAACAAGCTTAATAGCTAAAGATTCTGTGTAATTCATAAAATACTTGGAACGAAGATGTTCTAGTGAAACGTATATTAAGAGTGATGACGTCTAGGATGTTACATCATCTGATAAGTCAATTTTTTCTATTGCAATGAGCAATAAGAGATTAAATTTACAACTTATTATCAATAATTAAATATTTGAAATGGATGAGTTGTATTAAAAATTTGATTGAGTTTAAGATTTTTGAGAATTTGCATTCTGATTAGATGTCGACACTGGAAAGGCAGAAGATTATTGACTTGAGAATAAGGGATACATGATTCGAGACCTATATAATTTCAAATTCCATCATTGGAAAGATTTTGGAATTCTTTAAGAGATTATCCTTGTATTAAGGAAACTTATATATCTTTTGAAGCATGAATCATGATAATCCCTTGCATCCAATCTTAGGATGCACAATGTAAGATGTGCATCAGATAAGTTATTTTATGGAGTAACTAAGAATGATAATGGTCGGTAACGACTGTAATAATGATATTTGCAATCATATGTACGTTATCATTGATATTGTGCCGATTATCGTGTTGTTCCTTGATATTCACCTACATCATTCGAAATATATCATGGATTCTACTTGTACAAAATTATTGAAACATCTCATCAGTCCTCTTCAAAGATATCAGAAAAAGTCAACTCTTTCCCTTCGTAAAATAGTCATTACAACACTCTTATCGAACTTTAATTTTCCCCCACTTCGATAACATAATGAATTCTGCATTTTTGGTAGCATAAATTTATCCTCTTCCCTCACCACCTTTTTATCTAAAAATACTTTTATCGCTCCTCCTTAATAAGGGAAATTTAGAATTTGTCTTGCTGAGAAAATTGTAATAATCTGATCTCCTTTGTTTGTCATCTTTCACTTCATTGAATTGAAATATATTCCATCAAGCCCAAATCTGATGTTGTAATTATTTATTACAACGGTCTCGAAATTCGTTCTAATATAACAGTATTCTTGAAAAGTCAGAAGATTCTATTCTTGATTTACCGTATTGAATATCTATTTTTTTTTAGATGTCATAAGTTTTGAATATTGACTCATATCCAAATGTTCTTTTGACTTGATGTCCATTTGTTTTCATGGAATTAGTCCATTAATAAATATTTGACTCCTATGTGGACCTTATTTTGACTTGATGTCTCGTTAATGAATATTTGTTCATTAATAATTATTTGATTCAGGCAAGACATTGTATTGTAATCCATTTGTTTCATATCTCTATTAACCTAAATTATGTCTCCTGATCGTCTGATTGTTTCCATCTCAATTGTATCTCTTGATGGTCCAATCATTGTCCATTTTTGGACTCTAAATTACCCACTTGTCTGAATATTGAATGTTTAAACTATTGATTTCCCTTCACATTCAGTACACCGATTAAATTTGAGGCCCCTATCTCATCTTTCATGAGTGTAAATTATTCAATTACTATAGTCTTGCAATATTATCAATTAGTATCATTTGTGATCCATCTCGACCATATCCTTAAGCCCAATCATTGTGTTATTCGAGATGACGTAACAATCCTCAATTTATTGGATTCTAATCGTATTTATTGCCTTTTTGGGAAATCTAAATGACTTGAAAATTGAGTTTTCATTTATAAGATATTTTTCCTCTCACTTGCATGTGAAGGAAAACCAAAATCATTGAAGTCACTTTCTTAGTGAACCTCGTCTTCGATATTTGCAAATCTTTCACTTGTTTTTCCTATCAATAAAATCCTTCTATGAGTAAGTTTATGTAAATTACCCAACATGTTGGATAATTACCAAATTCATTGATTTATAAATCACATCTTCCTATTTATCATTTTAATTTAGGGAATGATGTGATAATTTTAACACTCGATTTTGATAATTTATTATTCGGGTGTTACTCATTCAATTATGCGAATTCAACAATCAGTTGTTTCTGATAATTTTGATTTGATATTTCCCCCTCTATAAGTCACATATTTTTCTTTGTCATTTCGCTTCATGAAAGAATGTGACAATTAGACTCTTGAACCGTGACATCTTGATTTGTTTTTAACTCAAGTACTACTCATTGATATTCATCTACTTGACACGATAAGCATGGTAGCTTGTGGATCAAGATTTTTCTATTTTTAACTCTTAATCTTCAGAAGAGTAAAACTCCCTATTTTTTATGTCTTGATCTAATTATGTGATTATTGTCCAATTTTACTTATTTTAAAGAAGTAAATAAATGAAAAAAAATACATTTTTGGGATATAAATTTTGTCATTTAGAGTAAAATTTATTAAAGATTCAATTTTATTTGTTAAACTCTAAATTGATTTTATTCACTAATAATTCCATTTATTTAATTGCAGGTACATTTTGGACAATTTTATTTCAAAAACCCTTAACTTAATGGACCCGAAAAAGCCCAAATTGGAAAAACCTACCAACAACTCATACACATTCTCTTGACTCCCAGCCAGACCAAAAAAGTGGGAGAAAAAAAAACAATCCTCATCTATCCCTATCTCACAGCTGAACCAGCAACCGAGCTCCCTCTCTCGCGCGGTATTCTCTTTCAACACCTTCAGCCGCCAACCCTTTTCACACCTCAGCCTCCTCCTTCTTCCACAGCCTCAACGCATTCTCGGTCCCAATCTCTACAAAAACTTCAGCTGCAATTCCTTCAACCCACTCAACAGCCTTCTTCCCTCACGAAACCAGCAGCCGAAACGCAACCTCTGTCTTCAGCACTCCCCTGCCCATACACTTGTCTTCCTTCAACCTTTAGCACATACAAAAGAAACCAATACCAGCACCTCTAACTCACGCATTCCCTGTCTACCCTCATCTTCTACAGCAGTGCCCAGCCGCACTCCCCCGTTCTCTGTCTCTGTCTGACTTCTCTCAGAAAACCAACCGATGTAATCTTCTTCCAATCCATTGAGCCGCAACCCCTCAACTCACCTCCCTGTTCTTCCCTCTCTATGCACTCTCACCTGTCTTCCAGCATATAGCATCCTCTTCCTCAATACCCAGCAACTCACAGCCGTCCCTGAGTCCCTCTCTTGGCATCTTCATCTTCATCCAACCATCCGCTGTCTTCTATGTCTTCTCTTCTTTCTCATGGCCAGCAGCTCACCTCTCTCGCACCTCACACACTGCCGCTACACTTGGCTCCATCCACGCAACACCCTCTACCTCCATTAATAACCTTCAGCTGCAACAGCCCCCTCTCGCCAACAGTAGTTTCGCAGCAGCAGCTTCGGTTTCGAGTGCAGTCCACACCAAATCCGCAACCTCAGTTTTGATTATTTTTCTGAATTCAATTTACAGTTTGCTTAGAGTTTACATTGTTTAAACTTTTAGTTCATTTATATAATTTTATATTGTTGATGGTTTGTTGAAGTGAGATATATTTTTGGTTATAGAGTTTTTAGTTCAATTTGAGTTTAAATTTTTAGTTATGATAAATTTTTGGTTGAACTTTATTTCGATTAATTTAATTATGTCCAGCTAAATTATATTTGAGGGGATTTATTCTTAGCCTCAATTGGTGAATGTTAATTTTCTATAGATGAATTCTTGTGATTGATGATAATTAACGTGTGTTTTAAATTTTCAAATTATTTTACTTCGATCGATGTCGTTGATGTGATATGTATTGAATATGCATATAACATGCTCGAATAAATGCCGTAAAATAAGTTGATTAATTTTCGTACTAATATTCCCAAATTTTATCGATCTCAAGAAATTCATGCTAAATTTATTTGCAAAGCCCAATTGATAGCGAAAGAATAACTCCACTCAAATTTCCCTTTCATTTCAATTTAATTATATTTTCTCCAATTTCATTTTAGTACAATTGAAATCATAGTTTAAGTTTCGAATTTAGCAAATATTACGACACCAATAAAATCCCTAGGAAGAATGACCCTGGATTATTGCTAGGCTACAATTTGACCCCTTTATACTTGGAGGGTAGATTTAACTGTTGGAATTATATATACCCATAGAGTATAATTCACGACATTTAAAATAAAATATTAATTGATTGTATTATATGAAGTTGCGTTTGTCCAGGGTCGATTTGATATTACAAATTGAGTGTTTATGTTGTTAAACACAGAAAGATTCAATTTGTGATTCGATCTAAAATTAATGTTCACGATCAGTAAATAAATATGGACAATTTATTTTGATAAGATCGTTTCGAGTTTATTAAAGTCTATCTTTGACTTTGGTAATAAAATTGAGAGTACGTTTGGAACGTATTGGATGGGACCACGTGAAATTAATTTGTGACAATGTGGGACCTTAATCCTAATCGGATAATGGACTTCGATTACTAACTTGAAGTTCTTTGAGGTATCAATGAGTGAGATCAAATTGCTGATCAATATCTCGGTACTTTGGGAATTAAAGTGAACTAACGAGGAACATATATTTGTATTATGGAATCCGTCACCTTTTAGGTATGATCATAATCTCACTGGTTCTTCTAGTGGACAGTTGAATCTGAGCTCAGTAATTCGACAGTGACTGTTGAATTCCATGATGTGATGGGATCACATCGAACTGTCAGATAGAAGATGAGAGATGAGAATTTATGAATATTCGGAGAAGGACATTTTGGTCATTTTAACTTGCTCCGAATATTCGAGTTGATCGACGGGGGTAACATGTAAGAACGATAAGTCAGAGGATATAATTATTGATTAATTGTTTCAGTAATTTCAATTTTAATAAGAGTGCAATCTCGTTCTTTTAGTGGAATAGAACGTGATTAATAAATTAATTTTGACTGATCAAGAGTTGATGGGGTCATAATTAATATATTGGAGCTTAGTTTAATTGGGTCCGATCAGGTTTCCTCGGTGGCTTCACTAAAATGGGTTTATACAGACTTATTAACTGTATTGGGTTGTGCAGAAATGGGTTTGGGTTATGGTATTAGGCCTGGTAGGGTTTTGGAGTGTAAAGAGGTTACAAATAGTCTCCCAAGACTATTTTTCTTAACCTAATTGACAAAGTGGCGAAACACGCACTAAAATGTGTAGTGTGTGTTTCCTCTTTACAAAGAAACCCTAAACCTAGTTTAACCTAGATCTTGAGAAAGGTGACCACACACCTGTACAACTGTCATTGGAGAACACCGAGGAAAGCTTGAGGGTTTGAAGCTTTGGTGAAATCAAGAAGCAGCGAAAAGAGATTATTGTAAAGCACGCTACAAGGGTAATATCTCTTTCTTTTTGTGTGCACAAAATTATTTATTCCAAGTTAAATACATAGAACAGAAAATCCTGTAACGGGATGATCTATCACAAGAAATCAATTTTTGTGATTAGAGCAACCCGGGTTCCCAACATTAACATCGAGTCATTATGATATATTTTGACTCTAATGAAATATATCCATATCAGTTCACTTTCCCATATAGAAATTCGTATGATAATATATCCATGTCAATTCATTTTCCTAGATTGAAATTTGTATGATATGGATACAGTTTTCTTTTGGAGCTAAAGATTTTTCTTTTCTCATGAACTTTCCTTATACTCCATTAATGTCTTGTACCCCAATGTTTCAAAGTATGACGTTAAAATCGAAATGTAGAGAATTGGTATCTTTAATGTGTTTTTTTCTTCTATCCTTCCATTTCTTGAAAGAACATTTTTTTGGTTCCTAAGTCCAAAGTTCTTTCTTCCTTTGTTATAAAGGAAAACTGAAATATTATCCTCATCAGTTATTTTCACGTGAGCCTCATTTTTGTCTACTAATTGATTTCTACATACATATGTTTTCATTTGAAAGAATCAGTGTTTGTTCCCACTGAGTTTAAATTTTATTGTAATTATCCATTACAACAAACTCATATTCTGTTCTACTATGATCACAACTTCTGGTAGCTTAGTCGTTACCTTATTATTAAAACGACTCGACCAATCTTGGTTTTATTGAAACTCGAATAATATTTATTTCTTCTTTGAAATACGCGTATCTTGAAATCTGTATCTACAAAAGAGATACTTTCTTCACCTAATGGATCTAAAATCTTTTAGTCTGGTTTTTCTATTGAGCTTTTTTTTTTTTTTTTTTTTACATTCATATTCGTACAGATAGATATGATTCAGTGTCTATGATACCTTGATTTTGAATCTCAGCAAATGTACGAATTCATTGAGTTATTATGTCATAATCAAGAACTCTTGAATTCATCTCTTCTTATTGAAAATCCTCAACAAGGGAAAGACTTCGACTCATATAGCACTTTATTGTGACATTTCAATTCGTATTTAGCTAAAGTGCTATATATCCCCCCAGGCCTCAACAATCCTTTTGTATCGACTTGACTCATAACCATTGTTGTTTCAATTGATGTAATTCCATCAACATAGATCAGCACATTACTCAAATCACAAAAACTAGGACTAGAAGAAAATATGTACTCGATGAACTTGTTTCGAATCTCTCGATATCATTATGATGGATATTGAAATATTGAGTTTTCAATAGCTTTGTTTAGATATTTCAAATCATCCTAAAATAATGTTGGTATCATTCTCTGTTTGAGAAAATCTCGATTATTCAAATCATCTAAGCTAATTGCTTGAAAAGATTCGAAGTCTGAATTGATGAAGTTATAAGATTAGGACACCATATTTATGGTGAACTCCTTAAGTTGAACCCATGTATCGTGATTCGGAAACACTATATGAATTGAAGTAAAAGAGATGGATAGCAAAGCTATACAGCTAAAACATTTGGAGATAATGAGTTGTATAGGTAGTACGCTAGAATCACTATAAGATAATTAGTCTTATACTACAAAATTTCTGCATACAAAATAAAATTTGTATGCGAAGACTACTTTTTCCTACAAAACGCTCATTTTGTAGGAATAAGAGTTTGGCTTCAAATATATTTATACTTAAACTACAAATTTTTCGCACACAAATTTTATTTGTATGCAGAGATTACTTTTTCCTACAAAATGAATTTTTGTATGGATAAAAATTTGGCTCCAAAAATATGTATACTTAAACTAAAAATTTTCCTGATACAAGTTTTATTTGTAGGCAGAGTCTATTTGTTTCTACAAAATGAGTTTTTGTTGGGATAAGAATTTAGCTCCAAAAATTTTATACTTAAATACAAATTTATCAGCCTACGAAATTAGATTTGTAGGCGGAATTTTATTTTTCCAGACAAAAACTAATTTTTGTAGGGTTATGATTTGACTCCTAAATTTTCAAACTGAAATAATTCAAGCTCACGAACGTGTGAACTATTTCTGACAACAAATTTATCGAGCATATATATCTACAACAAATTTACATTTATCCTACCAAATTCTCATAAAAATGAGGATTCATAGGGCTAACATTTGGCTCCAAAAATTCCAAAGTTAGAGGACTTGTTGTGTTCACGAACATTTATATTTTTCTAGAAAAAATTCATGAATAGAAAAAAATCCTCAATTTTTTTACTAGTCTCCGAAAAAAAAGAGTCAAAATTTTGTCTAGCTTTGATGACCAGAAAAAAGAAAAAAAATGTCATAACAACGAAAAATTTCCCCCCGAAATTTATTTCCTTCCCTCCACCCTCTCGGTACTTTTCTCACTGTGCCCTAAGGCTGCCCTCCCAAATATCATAAACCTCGTTGATGAGTTTGGCCTCTCCATCCGATATCTGTGAAGGTGAAAAAAGAGTATTTGCTTCCCAACCTTCTTGCTTGCAATCGACAGAGAGAAGGAAATCGAAGTGAGCACAGGTGCTAATTCTTCCGTTTCTTTCATCCTCAAAGAATATTATTGGACAAATTTGTTGAAATTCTGGAAAGATAATTTTTGTGTCATTCGTTGAATTGATTTTTGATGGGAGATTTGGGGAATCTGAGGAATTTTCACCCATTTTATTGAGATGTGCGAATTTAAGGGAGTTAAGGTTAAGCATCAAGTTCGAGTACTATATGCTGAGACTGAAGATTTGTTGGATCTTAGGATGTTTATGATCTCCTTCAACCCTCCTAATTCAATTAATTTTTTGGTAAGGATCGTTTCAGATTCAGGCTAGTAAACCAACTGCAACCTTTTGGATGTCGTTTTCATCACAAGCGTTGAGAAATCCCACCATAGCTTCCAACTTTCTAGGCTTAAGAAGATATCCGACAACTCCCTCTGGTTAATGCTGAGAGAGGAAAACGAAACAGGATAGATTAATTTTCGTCCAATTTTTAGTAAATTTACTGTAGTTCATTTATGCATAGGCTGTATAAGTTCAAATTAGTTTTTAGATACATGAGGAACAACTTGTTTTTTGATTTGATGTATGACATATTCCGTCGATAAATTTTGAAACGGGCATAACTTTTGATCCGACCGTTGGACGGTCTGAAATTTAAATATGTTGTCAAGCACGAGGAGTTCTACAAGGTCGCCAATTGACATAGTCCATTGGCACCACTGGATTTTCAAAAATCTAATGGGAAAGGGCCTCAATTTTAGCTCTTAAGTTTATCTAGAATTAGTTTCCTAGTTTTAACAAGTTTCCTAGTTTTATTTGCTTCTTTTTCATATTTAGTCTTCTATTTTGATTCTAATTAGGAATTTTGGATTCTTCTCTTATAAAAGGACACTTTGTAATTCTTTTCTATCCGCAATTTTTATTATAAAATACAGTAATTTACATTCAAGATTCTTCAAGTTTCAAGTTTTTGATTTTATCTGGAATTGATAATGTTTGTTGTCAATTTTTATACTTCTTGTTGTGTTATGATTAAGGTAGCTAAGCACATGTAGTAATTATTCAGTCGTGAGTGCGTTCTTTTGATTTTTTACTCAAAAAATATGCATGTTTTTGAATAAACTCATTCTCTTATCTTATGGTTTGCTGATTTAAAAGGCAAGTATTTTTATTCAAATGTGAGGTGGGAAATACCCAGTTTATGTATAACATTCATCAGTGGCTTCATAGGTTGTTAGTTATTTGTTTTCTCAATAATGATGCATTATCTTCCAAATCAACTTTGTTGTTTAGGAAAAGAATTTGTTTCCTTAATGTATCCATTTGTTATTGTAACTTTCTTCAATTGGATGGAAAGATTTGATTATTAAATTTTATATCTTTTAGGGGCAGTGAAAAGAGTTTTGGACTTTAGACCTTCCTTCAATTCAAATTGAAACAAGGTAAGTTCGTATATTCACGTAATGCACCTTCAGTTTATGATGATAGTGATCTCTATACAAATGTTTCACCGTGTTATTAAAAGGTTTTAATTTCGTGAATGCTTTAATGTGCATATGTGTATGCGGATTTATAACTACCTGACTCGATGTAAAATCTACCCTCCAAGTATAAAGGGGTCAGGTTATAGCCTAGCAATAATCCAGGGTCATTCTTCCTAGGGATTTTATTGGTATCGTAATATTTGCTAAATTCGAAACTTAAACTATGATTTCAATTGTGCTAAAATGAAATTGGAGAGAATATAATTAATTTGCAATGAAAGGGAATTCGAGCGGAGTTATCCTTTCGCTATCAATTGGGTTTTGCAAGTAAGATTAATGTGAACTTCTTGAGATCGATAAAATTTAAACATATTCGTACGAAAATTAGTCAATTTATTTTACGACATTTAGTCGAGCATGTTGTGTGCATATTTAATACATACCACATCAACGACATCAATCGAAGTAAAATAATTTAAAATTTTAAAACACTCGTTAATTATCATCAATCACAAGAATTCATCTATAGAAAATCAATATTCACCCATTGAAGCTAAGAATAACTCCCCTCAAATATAACTTAGCCGAACATAATTAAATTAACTAAATAAAAACCAAGTAAATAATTAACCATTGCTCGAACGAAATTCAAATTCGGGAATAAAATTTCAATAACTAAAATATATCTAAAATCAATAATCTGAATCTATATGAGCTACCAATCAAAACAATTGAAATTCGAAACAAAATGTAATAATTTAAATTAGAACAAATAACCAAAAAAAATAGAGGCTGCTGCTGAAAGATTGAAGTGGGATGCTGAATGAAGGTACGGCTGAAGTCGGTTGTGTGAAGTACTGCTGGAGGTTGGAGCTGCTGCTGCTTGGTGCGTTGCCTGCTGCTGAAGCTGGTGAGAGTGCAGAGAGAAGAGAAGACAGCGGCTGCGAAGGAGAGAAATGAGAGAAAGGTTGCGGCTGAAGGTCACTTGCGGCTATGTTACAGGTTGTTCTGCTGGTGGAGTCGGTCTGGAGGTGGTTGATGGAGGTGAAGGAGAGAGAGCTGTCATGCGAGAGAGGCAGGAAATGGCTGGCGGTTTCAGAAGATGAGAAAAGACAGGGGCTGCGTTGCGGCTGGAAGAAGGAGACTGGTTGGTTATGGTGGAAGAGGATGGTGCGGCTGAAGGTGAAAGTGAGAAACAGACAGAGACAGAGGATGAAAGAAAAGGTGGTCCAAGACAGAGAATTGAGAGAAACGGAAGATGCTGGAAGTTGAGAGAGAAAGGAGAGAAGACCGTAGGTTGGGTTGCCGCTGGAAGAGTTGAGAGAAGGCAGGAAGGAGAGGTTGCGGTGGAAAGCTGGTGATGAAGAAGGCTGGCGGTTGAAGGTTGGAGAAGACAGAGGTTAGAGGCCGTGGTCTGTTGAGTTGCGGCTGGTAGAGGCTGAGGGTTGAGGTGAAGAAGACAGTGAGGTAGAGGGAATTTTTTTTGTTGCTTGCGGCTGAGTGGTGTGTAGGTTTAGTGAGGGAAGATGGCTTCTCCTGTTGAGGGTTCAGAGCCAAGACAGCCTGCGTGAGAGGTTCAAAGTGTAGACAGAGAGGAGCTGGGCTGGTGAAGTGTTTTTTTGGGCTAAAGAATTGGGCCAAAAATATGGGTTGGAAATTGAATTGGATAAAAAAATTGTCCATTGTATTTCTGCAATTAAATAAATGAAATCAATAGTCAATAAAATCATTTTAGAGTTAAAGAAATAAAATTGAATCTTTTATAAGTTTTACTCTAAATTACAAAATTTAAATCCCCAAAATTGTATTTTTCATTTATTTGCCTACCTAAAATACGTAAAATTTGACAATAATCACTACCTACTTAGTTCAATTGATTTTATTTTATGTAAATAAAACCATAAACTAGGAATTTTGAACATTGTGTGCAAATTTCATATATTAATGAGAAGATTTATGTAAATAATATCATACACTTAGAAGAAGATTTATAATTGGCTTACTATTATAAATTTTATAGATTAATCTCTATGTCATATTTATGCTATGTTGGAATAAATTCATATGTTTTATATGTCAACTCACATTTTATATATCAATTTTAGGGTAAACTATATCAACTATACTACGAATCAAAACTGGATACGTAATCCTGATAGAACTAGTGCTGAATATTTATCTAGAATTGAGGGGTTTATTAGAGTTGCAAGGAACCATGTCAATCATCGAGGTCACTCCGCGTGCCCGTGCAACAACTACTCTTGGAGGCCAATAAGTGAAATTCGAAAACATTTGATCATGCATGGAATGTCATACAACTATACTAAATGGACACACCATGGTGAACGATTGGGAAACGTATCATCTTCTTCCAATGCTAACTTGTCTTCTGTTACGAGTTCGAATGATGATAATAATTTTGATAATGATCAAGTAATGGAGATAATCAAAGATGCATATCCATTTGCCTCGCACCATTATGAGCATGGTGTTTCAGAAGAGGATGATGAGTTGCTTAATGATGATACATTAGGAGACAATGAGACGTTTAACACACGTAGGAAAGTGTTAGATAAGTATGAAAGGTTATTGAAGGAAGCACAAAAAGAACTGTATGCTGGTTGGGAAGATTTCTCTGTACTAACAGCGATTGTATAGTTGATGGAATTGAAAGTGAAAAATCTAATGACCAACAAATGCTTTGATGAGCTTATCGGCCTCTTAAAGAGGTTTATAATTGGATTATAATCTGATTTACAAGTTGTGGTGGTTTCATTAATAGTTATTTTCTCTTTTTTAATTAGTTGGGATTGATTGATTTAAATTTCTATTGTTGTACAGCTGAGGAATGATTAGAATGGATTGGTTATGGTTGAATGTAGAATGACTCGTGATGTTTTCATTAATAGTTATGTTTTTTCTCTTTTAATCAGTTGGGATTTATGGATTTAAATTTCTATTCTCTTGGATCTGGGGATTGATCAGAATCAATTGGTTATGGTAGAATGTTGAATGAGTTGTGATTTTATATTTTAAATAGTTGTGATTGTGATATCTTTCTACAGGTTGGCTAAGTCCAATTTATAGGGGAGACTCTGTCGAAATTTCTTTGGAATTATTACTTGATATATAATCTGATTATTACTTGGTTTATTATATAATTATTACTTGATTTTATTGTTTATAATCTAATTATTATTTGATTTTTGTGTAGATGCATCTAATTTCTCACAAGAAACGCCCTAACGGCTCACATGTACCTCCAACCCCTAAGATGTCTCGAATGATTAACACGGATGTGCAGCCAAACACTCTTAAGTGAGACGAGTCAATTTTCCTTCCCTTCAAAACTTCATAAGGAGATTTAAAGTCCAGCACTCTACTTGGCAATCTATTAATGAGATATGAGGCGGTAAGCACACCTTGAGACCAAAATATTTTTAGGAACATTCATGTGAAACATAAGAGCTCTTGTTTTCTCAAGGAGATCACGATTCTTTCTTTCGACAATCCCATTTTGTTAAGGAGTGTTAACAGAACTTGTTAGATGAAGAATTCCATGAGTACTGAAATATTGTGACATATTATTGGACATATATTCAGTGCCATTATTGGATCTTAAAACGTGAATATGAGAAGAGAATTGATTTTGTAATAAGTTTATGAAAATCCTTAAAAACATCCACAACTTCACTTTTAAATTTCAAAAGGTACAACAAAGTGATCTTTGTAAAATCATCTACAAAAGTTACAAAATACTTATATCCATCAAAAGATTCAAGTGACAAACCTCACATTGTTTTCCTTGATTGCACAGGTTAGGAAACAAAAAAGACAATACTTTTTTGGGTGGATGAGCCAAACATTGGTGCCAAATTTGGTGATCTTGAGCAAAACTTGAAGTAGCTTGAAAAATTTTGGCATTCTTTGATAGGTAGTAGAGTCCATTTAAGTAGATACCCTCACCAATCATTTCTTTGGTTGTGATATCCTGAAAAAGGACATTGCGAGGATAGAAAATGGCAAGGCGGTTAAATGAGTTTGTTATTCTTCAAACAGATAAAAGTTGAAAAGGAAAGGATGGATGGAACATAGAAAGCCACATATTTGATGTGGTTTGAGAACAGAATTACTTTTCCTTTTCCTAAGACTGCCACACCTTTACCATTAGCTAAAGATACTTGAGACAGAGTGGGTATTTTCTCAAACTCATGTAAATTAGTTAGTTAATTTGTCATTTGATCCGTGGTTCCTGAATCTATAATCCAACAGTTATGCACAAGACTAGCAATGAGAGCAGTAGAGAAGGCATTTAAGATACCTGGAATGTCTCCATGTTTAACATGATCATTCTCTGCCAGAAAACCAGCAAACTTGCCAAGTAATGCATCATTCTTTTCATCTCCTGGTATGGTCATGTTCTCACATTCAGCCTGCATCTGTTTCTTGGTAAGATAGATAGCTAACTCATTTATCAATGCTGCAGGATTGGTGAAAAAATTCAGCATTCCCTCAATAGAAGATGATGCTACCTTCATCACTTTATTTTGAACTTCTTCTCTTTGAATGGTAGCACAAACACTTGTGAAGGAAGGAAGTTCAGTGTTCATCAAGATGTGGCTTCTGAGGTCTTCAAATTCAGAACTCAAACTTTCCAAGAGTTGAAAAATCTTATCTTCCTTAGCCCTTTTTAACAAAGTATCAGCATCAGTGGTGTAAGGTCTATAAACGTCTAGTTCGTTCCACATACTTGTCAAACTACCAAGATGTTGCACAAACATTTTACCTTCTTTTTGTAGATAGGCAATATCTCTCTTGAGTTGGAAGACTCTAACAGAATTATTTTGATTTCCATACATTTCATTGACATGTCTCCAAAGATGCATAGATGATTATGAAAAACTAAAAATTTCAGCATATTTTGCTCCATAGAGTTGAGAAGGAAGAAACTGAATCAATGTCTTAGGTTGCCCCGCTCTGATACCATGAAGAAAGAAGGAAGATGAAAAAGAACAAGAAAACATAGAATCCCTATAAATGGTATTCAACAGTATATTTCTTTCTTTCTTTCATATCTACAAGAACCAGTATACATATATGAAGGGAGCAGTTTGGACTAGGGAAGATTTCCAGTAAGGAAGACAGGACACCTTAGGGAACTACAATCACAACTAAAGCAGTCTAATACATGCCTAACAGCTAGAATAATATATACATCAAACAAATACTTAATTTATACATAATGTAATAGGCTACAAAACTAAAAGTAACAGCTTCCAATGGAAGAGAATCGAGAATCCGGTGCAACGGTAGGTGACCTTTCGCAAGTGTTGCGCAGGGCTACTTTAGAAGGCTAAGGAGCTATCCATGTTATGTGATGTTGAAATTGGAGTTTTTATTCTCTCCTCCCATGGGAAGCTCTATGAGCTAGCCACCAAAAGGTTCTCTCTCTCTCTCTCTCTCTCTCTCTCTCTCTCTCTCTCGTACGTGTGCGCACACACATCCCATATCTAATATCGTCAGCTATGTAATTTAACGTACCCCTTGATTGGCCCCATTATGATTTAAAACATTTTTCTTTCTCTTCCTTTCAACTACACATTCTCCAACACTAATTTTCCTCTCTTAGCGTCTGTTTTGGTCCTCTTTTTGTGAATAGCGTGGTTTTGAATAGTATTTTTTGGGTGAATGTGTGGTTAAAAAATGTTTGAAAAGTATAAAATAGTAGGCTTGACTAAGATAATTATTGGTTAATATTGAGTATTGAATAAATTCGATTTAAAAAAAAAAATGGGAGCCAAACAGAGGCTTACTTTTTAAAAAAACATTCTTCAAAAAAATTACTATTCCAAAATACATTTTCCCCAAAAAATGTAATTTTACTGAGGATAAAACAAGAGCATAACATTATAGCAGACATAAACTAATTGTTATTCATTTATAAAAATTTTGCTCCTATAAGATTTGTGTTAATGAATTCATTCTCTCCATCTTTGACATAATAAGCTATCCGATGGTTTAATTAACTTGGTATCAAAACACAGACCGTATGTTCAAACCTTACAGTACTCAATATATGAGAAATTGTACACGTGATGAGATTTTAAGCTTTTAAATGTAATAGTTTAACAATATGTAAGTTTGTGCACGCTCTCGTTGATAGATCTGTGTGCTTCTCCATTACCTTGTGTGCACTCAGACGATCGAGCTCTGCTCGTGGCTATGGTAAGCAAGATCGGGGTGCATGTAACAAGTTGAGACATGATTTATATGATTTGTAGGCTTGTAGCTAGCAAGTCAATATTTTATTTATTTATTTATTTATTTTTATGGATTCTTGTTTTTAAAAATGGAAAGAAGCACGCATGGTTTGATTGAGAGGTACATGAGGTGTAACATGCCTATTGGAGTTCAAACTGAACAGTCCAGAGATAAGCAAGTTATGGTATGAATTGCTTGACTCAAAACTTGAACTGTAAAAAATAGAACAAACTTATGTAAAAAAATTTGTCTTCAACACATTCATTTATGTGCCAATCAAATCTTATTTCCATCACTTACGAATTCAGGGGCAGAGCTAGGAACTTGTTTCAGCGTAGGTGAAGATTAATCGAGGGGGAAGGAGCTCAAAGGGGAGCCCCCGACTTTTTTCCATCAAAATTCACTATATTTGAAATCTTCTCTTTAACATTTTCTTCAACTAAAGATTTTCTTTTAAAAAACTGTCTAAGGTAGTTGTTGACCACAAAATCCGGCTGGAGCTTGGATCAACATGTCTCTGCTCCACACTGTGACAAACAATCAGCTTACAAAGGGGGCCGAGGTGACTCCCGTTTGCACTCCGATGCCAAAGTCAACGCCCATGTTCAGCAAATATAATTTGAGTGTGGGAAATATAAGTGCGTAAAAGAGAGAAAGGGGAGTGAGAGAAATATATTTAGTTAAGAGTATGAAATTGCTAACCTTTTCCTTGGAGCGTGCTCTATTTATAGAAGGATTCTTTGTCCTGGATTGTGACACATGGCGAACTTTTAGACGTGTATTCACCCTAGATCTTGAAGGGGACAACCTTGCTTTTTGACCGTAATCATTGCTACATTTCGTAGGGGATGGGCGCATGTCACATCTTGGTAAAGGCAGTGTCACATCTCTGACTTCATCCCTTGTCCCATCTTTACATCCGAGGCACCATCTTAAGCACCTCGGCTAAGCATAAAGTGCCTCTGCTAGACACAAATCAGTTCGGCCAGAGGAGGTCGTGTTCTTTTCCACCTCGGCCATTGGCCCAGGGAGATATCTTGAACTTCTAATCATGGGCCAAAGTCTGTGGGCCCTCATTGGGCCTTCATTGGTGGCCCAATGTGCCACATTTTGGGTATGATCTCAACACTAGTCCCTCAAATTCGATGTGGTCATTCATGGGCGGATCGAATTTGTCATAGTTTCGCAGCAATAATTTTGTCCAAGTTTCATCACTTGTTATATCCAATATTTTGCAATTGTTCCCCATCCGCTCGCTGGGAGTCGCTATGTAGCGTAGCGATTTTTGGGCCAGGAATGGCATTCCTTATGGGAAGTTCGGATTCATAGTATTGCCGACCTCCTACTTCGGCCTTTCCCTCCTAAGTGAAGGTTGGGGGCGCACTAGCGTGTATCTTAGGTGGCGTATTTAATGAAAATGGGCTACTGATAGTGATTCCCAAGAAATATAAAAGGTGATGGGAGTGGCATTTTTGCCGCGCGTGGCACTCACTGTGGCAGATGAACGGATTCATCCCTTCTTCTGACAGCTGGCGCTTTGATTAGCCCATTCCCCAAGAGGCGTGGGTTACCCACATTAATCATACGGCTCAAAGACCAAGGGTTCTAGATCGTTAGGTTCCCTATAAATCCTCCTTCGTCTCATTATCCTCCCTTTACCATTTTCTCAGAATTTTTTGCAGTAACACTCTCTCGAAAGGTTGTATTTCTTTTTTCTTTCTTGCAAGTCTCGCGTCTTCTTTTCAAGGGTTTTCTACCCATCAAACCATCCATACCGTTTAACAGCTTTCTTTGGCATGCTCCTCATTTCAAGTGTACAATCTCGAATGTTCGTTCTCTGAAGGTAAATTTCTTTTCCTTTGTATGTGCGAAACTTTTCCATTTCTAATCTTCGAGTGTGGGTTTGAAAATTTTGTTTTGCATTTTGTTTTCCTTTTGATTAGTCTGACCCATCTTTAAGAACAAAAAAAATGGAAAGAGTTGGGGGAACGAGTTCACAGGAAATGTTAGCAATGGTGATTCCTGCCAGAGGTTTCTGCCCCATATCTTTATCAGTTTTTAGTTCCCGCTTCTTTAGGGAGCAGATTAAGAGGAGGAATAGGAAAATCAGCGGTATAATTTATTTGAGTGATTCTGACAGCGAAGAAGAAAAAGACCAGAACTACATGGCTCATCTATCATCTGAGGAGGAGGCATCTTTGAGATAGCTTCGAAGCAAGCGTGACAAGGATTTGGGAAGAGAAGAGGCAGTATGCTCTTCTTCTGGTCAACAGGACCTCGATTTAATTGTTAGGGTCCCATTTAGGGAACATAGGGAAGAGTTGGGCCTGACCGCAAAGGAGATCGCCCAAGTGGAGGATTGGGTTGATCAGGTTAACAAAGTTTCTAGCTATCACGTTGATCCTGATCCAAACCCAGAATCATGGGAGAGTAGTGAGATTACCACTGAAATTCGAGAGGCTGACTTGGCTGGGGCCTCGGCAAAATTCAGGATTCCAGAAGGGGTTCAATTGGTGCACCCTACACCTTCTTGCCGACCCTACAGCCCTCCCCCAGGTCATGCATCCATATAATACGATCCTCTATCTTGCGGGATGAGGCTACCCATGCACCCCTTCTTCAGGGCGTTGCTTAGGAGCTATAACCTGTGCCCCTACCAGCTGGCCCCCAACTTCTGGACACGGGCTGTGGGTACTTGGTTAGTGTGGCAAGAGGTCAACCCTGACATCCCATCTCACTGCACATCATTCATACCCTCTATACTTTGAAGAAATCAGTTAGAAGGAAAAGAGACGTGAGGTCGGACGTCAAAGATTGGTATTACTTGTCTCCCAGGGGCTCATATCCTCTTGTTATCACCGGTCATCCAACCTCAACAAAGAACTGGAGGAACCAGTGGTTCTGGGTTGCTGGGGAGTGGCAGAGCTCTCCTGTGGACCCTAGTCCAGAAATTACAGTTCCTCGAACTCTTTCCCTACCTAGTGAGTCTTGCACTTGCTTTAGTGTCTTTAAATGTCACGTGTCATTTTCTTTTTAATTTCTATTCACTTTTCTTGACTGTTTCCTAACATGTTATTGGTTTATGGCAGGGGACACTTTTTCCCGCCTCCTCCCTGACGCAGACTTAGCGGAAGTAAGATGCTTGTTTGCTTACAAGGGCACTTTCCAGGGGGTCATCCAACAAAATAAATTATTTGTTAAGCACGGTCTTATGCGAGCCATGAGTAAGTTCATTTCCCTATTGTCGTTATATCTTATGCTTCTTCTGTTCATAACCCCATTTTCCTTCTTTTCTTGCTAGGTTCCAAGGAATTCTCGAAAATTTCTTTAAAGGGTCTCATGGCTAAGAAGATCCCTCCTGCCCTTCACCGTGGCAGTGAAATTGAAAAGAGGCAGAAAGCGGTACTGGCTAACCTGAAGAGGAGGATCCCGCTCCCTTGAAGAGGCTTAAAAGGGGTAAGGACAAGGAATCCACCTCCGCACCTCCGCCACCAGTAATTCAGGACTTGGAGGACGATCCGTTTGTGTCCGTTCCAGATTTGTCTTATGAAGTGACACCTGAGGGGGCAGAAGAGCTCAAGCGTATTAAAACCAGTGTTCTCCCCAGAGATGTCACCTTCAGTCCTTCCCTGTTCGACTCCTCCAGTTCCCCTCCCACCAGGGCCGCATTAATTACTGAACAATTTTGGACGGAGGGCTGGTCTGCCTTTTCTTCCAGTGCTAGTCCATCTAGGAAGTTGCTCGCCGCTAAAGCGATGAATGTTAGGGCATTGGCCCTTATTGACGAGGTGTAGTCATCAGTAGAGGACGCGCAGAGGGACAAGAAAGATACTGAGATCACACTCTGTCACGTGGAAAACATGCTGAAGGAGATTAATGATCTTAAAACTCAGCTGTCCCTAGCCCGCAAATCTTCCTCAAAGGAGAGGGCTCACGTGAAGCGCCTCCAGGAAGATAACGATAAACTGAAGCACGACCTCCAAGCCTCTGAGGCAGATGTGGCTGCTTTGTGCAAGAAGCTAGATGACTCCAACCGTGCACAGTCCATCACGTCTAAAGCCCTGACCGTCGCTAATGCAGCCAAGTCTAAGCTGGAGGCTGAGGTGGCAGCAGCTAACGAGAAATTAGGGAGGGAGATGGAGGCTAAGGCAAAGGCGGAGGAGGACCTTGCCTCTTTAGAACGGCACATGCAAACAAGGGTTACGGAGGTTCTGGAGCAGACCGTCATGACACCGGTGGAGAACGCTCTAAGTGCCAAAGTGTCTGAGGCTATCCAGAACTTTAAAGACACTTTTGAAGAGACCCCAGAATACTAGGCCATGCAGAGGGTTTTTGGGAACATAGGGGCCAGGATGACTTTGGGGGACGTGAAAGAAGCTTTCCCAACCCTGGATCTATCCTCCATTGAAGCCCTGTACCCCGAACCTCAAGACAAGGGCTCTTCAGAGGATGTCCCTCCGCAGTGATCCTAGTTTGTAACTGTCTTTCTGTTGTAATTTCTTTTTTTTTCTTTTTTGTAAGTGCGGTAGCACCTGACATTGTAAATGTAACAATCATTCAAATTGTATATACTTTGTCTTTATGAATGCGATGATTTTTCGTATTTAGTTTAATGCCTTAGTTTCCTTTTCAGGGTATTTTTTATGGTCTTGTTCACTGCTTCGACCTGTCCGTTAGCCTGTGGGTGATGTGGGGATGAAAATAGTTTCTTAATTCCCAAATCGTCGCACAATTCATCTACGCTTCTGTTTTTGAACTGTTTTGCATTATTACTAACCAGTGAGTGCGGTATACCGAACCGGCATATGAAATTCTTCCAAATGAACTTGGTGGTGTTGGTCACGATGATTCTCATCAGAGGTTCCGCCTCAACCCACTTGGTGAAGTTTCCAATTTCCACTATCGCAAAGCAATTATTACCAGCACCCCTAGGCATAGGACCAATAATATCAACCCCCCACTTCACAAAATGCCAAGGGCTAGTCACCACAGTTAGCTTGTTATGCGGCTGACGCGGTATGGTTGCATGTCTGTGGCATTTATCGCATTTGCGCACGAAGTCATGAGAGTCCTTTCGAATAGTCGGCCAAAAATATCCCTGTTTAAGGGCTTTCCGAGCTAATGACAATGCCTCGACGTGGTTTCCACATATGCCTTCATGGATTTCTTTCATTACATAACGTCCTTCCTCCGGCCCCGCACATCTCGAAAAAGGGGAGGTATAGCTCCATTTATAGAGCAGGTCATCCAAAAGTATGAAGTTTACGACGTATCTTTGCAATTTTCGAGCTTCTTCCAGCTCGTTTGGCACTGTCTGATGCTTCAAGTATGCTATTATAGGATTCATCCAAGATCCTTCTTCTATTGTCAAAATCTCTGGCCCTGGGTCAATAGAAGAAGTCAACAAGTGCTCAATTGGGATAATATTATGGAGCTCCGAATCACTGCTGCTTGGAATTCTCAGTTCTGGGAATGTGTCGTAACTCCATTTTTCCGAAGTGCACAGCCAAATCTCTTACTTTTTTCAAGTAAATGACCATATCTGGTTCTTTGGTAGAAAATTGTCTATTAAACTGACTTACAACGAGCTGTGCAGTCACTATTCGCCACTACCGACTTAATCTTCAAAGCTTTCGCAAGTCTCAGCCCGGCTAATAGCGCCTCGTATTCAGCAACATTGTTTGAAGCTTTAAAGTCGAAATGAATCGCACTTTGCAGTTTGAATCCTTCTGGGCTTATTAGTAATATTCCCGCACCGGATTGTCCCTCAGCTGAGGACCCATCAACGAAAAATTTCCACTCTCGGTTGTCATCCAAGTTATCAATCATTTCAACCTCCGGTGGATGTGTGAATTCGACTATGAAATCCGCCAACGCTTGACCCTTTATAGCGGTCGGAGGCTCATAATGTAGGTCGAACTGGATGATTTCAATTGCCCACTTCATTAACCTCCCAGATACATCTGGTTTTTGCAACACGTGTCTCATAGGAAAGTTGGTAAGCACATGTATGGAGTGTGACTGAAAGTAGGGACGAAGTTTGCAAGAGGTTGTGATCAACGAGAGAGCAAGTTTTTCCATATCTGGATACCGTGTCTCAGCATCTATCATGGCTTTGCTTACATAATAGACCAGGAACTGATTCCCATCATCCTCTCTGACCAATACCGAGATAACAGCCTCTTTTGATACGGATAAATACAAGAAGAGAGGCTCTACAGCCTTCGATTTTGATAGCAATGGAGCCTGTCCTAAGAATGCTTTCAGGTCGGCAAAAGCCTGCTCACATTCCGGTGTCCATTGAAATCGCTTCCCTCCCTTAAGGACATTAAAGAATGGCAAGCATTTGTTAGTGGACTTGAAAACGAATCGACTTAAGGCCGCAATTCTCCCCGTCAAGCTTTGCACTTCTTTTGGATTCCGAGGTGATCGCATGTTTAACAACGCATTGATTTTATCAGGATTGGCTTCGATCCCTCTCTTATTCACCATAAATCAAAGAAATTTTCCGGACGCTACCCCAAAAGCGCATTTCGCTGGGTTGAGCTTCATTCTATATTTTCTCAAAACATCGAAGGCTTCTGACAAATGGCGGATATGCTCCATGGCGACCATGCTTTTGACCAGCATGTCATCAACATATACCTCCATGGTGTTTCCTAATTGTTCTGAAAACATGCGATTTACCAGTCTTTGATAGGTATCTCCAGCATTTTTAAAGCCAAATGGCATAGCTTTGTAACAATAGAGTCCTCTATCTGTAATAAACGAAGTATGCTCCTCATCTGATTCACACATGGGGATTTGATTGTACCCGGAGTAGGCATCCATAAAGGTCAGCAACTCATGTCCCGCTGTGGAGTCAACCAACTAATCGATCCGAGGCAGTGAAAAACTGTCTTTGGGACATGCCTGGTTCAAATTTGTCAATACATACTCTTAGCTTCCCACTATGTTTTGGTACCAAGACAGGGTTTGACACCCACTTCGGATACCGGGATTCTCTTATAAAGCCATTTTTCAACAGCTTCGTAACCTCTTCTTTCAAGGCCTCATACTTATCAGAACTCATAGGCCTTCTCTTTTTCCTATGCCCAGGGCTTCTAAGATCAAGCTGGAGTCTGTGACAGGCCACTTTAGGCTCGATCCCAACCATGTCATCATGTTTCCATGCGAATACATCGAGGTTCTCAAGTAAGAAGCCTTTCAGCTGATCTTTGTATTCAACCGGCGAGTCCAATCCAATCTGTAACTCCTTGATTGGATCAAGTGGATGTACACCGAAACTGATGCAAACCACGTAGCAATTGTAGCTACGCAACCCACAAATTATTGGAATCGACCCAAGAACGCCAAGAACCTCGATTTATGGATCCAATTAAAATTAATTGAACCAAGCAACCAATACAATCACTAGGATATATTGACATCTTGATCACAAACAATAATAATTCTCACCGAGATTTGAACAAACAAGATTAACTCGCAAGTTCGGATTTTATTCAATAAAGAATAAAGGTTGTGAAAGCAAATAGCCTCTCAATTAATATTATCAAAGTTGTGTGTTAAAGTCTAACGAATAATGAAAATTACATCCCTATAAATAGGGTCAAAACCTAGCTTAAGAGTTTTAATTATACTAGGAAACAAATTATTAAAAATAAGGAAAATAAAACTCTAGTCGCTAATGGACTCAAAATAGAGTTCTAATTAAACAAGGAAAGAAATAACCAAAAATAAGGAAATAATTAAAAACCCTAAATTCACGCGTATTGTTATTTACGGTCGTGACAATTCCTCTTACGGCCGTAAGACTCTTTCTGTTTCACCATTACGGCCGTGAGACTTTATTTACGGCCATAAGTCTCAATTCTGAAATTCTTGTTTTTGATCCGAGGCTGCGTTACGGCTGTGACAAATTTGCGTTACGGCCGTAAGTCCAATTTTCTTGAAAATCATAGTTTTCAACAGTGGGTTGGTTACGGCCGTGAGCTCCCATATGTTACGGCCATAATTCTTGAAATTTCACAATTTTCTTCGTCGGCTTGAATGAGGTTGATCCACTCGTCGTTTTGGCTCGGCCCCAACATGGAACTTGCTTCTTTCGATGACACGAACATTGTTTTGGCCATTGTTTCTTGAACTAACTCGTCCATTGCTTCCTTGGCCCTCTTTGTTTGCAATCGAGTCATCGGTCCTCCTCTGATCTTCAACGGATCTTTGTGCGGGCTTGTATCCGTGGTCTGGATCACATCAGAAACATTCCAACTTTTTAGCTGGAGTGGAGCAACTGCTTCCTGCAATTCTTGGGTCCAGATCTTCTTCCGGCGTCATTGTAACATCCTCAATTTCTGAGGGTCCTCCACCCAATCTTTCAGGGTCTGGAGCGACTTCGGCCATTTCCACATCGCTAATCATGTTTAGGCTTCGGTCCTGAAATTTCTGGATTGCCTTTATGTAACAGGCCCGCGATTCAGTTTGGCTCCCCTTTACAGTTGCAACACCATGCTCCGTGGGGAACTTCATGCAAATGTATTTTGTATGAGTTGCAGCTCCCAATTCAATGAGTCCTGGCCTCCGAATTGAGCCATGATAGGAGGAGATTTTGTCCACAACCAAGAATTCCATGGGGATTCTGGAAAGAGTTGGCGCCTGCCCTACTTTAGTCATAAGGGTTACGGATCCTCTGGGGGTTATGCTAACCCCAGTGAATCCATATATTGGATTCGGGACTGGATTGAGTGGAGTGCTGATCCCCATCTTATCAAAGGTTACCCCGTAAATTACATTTACCAAGGCACCATCATCCACCATCATTCGTGACAACCCATTCCGGGCCACTACTACCCTGATAACCAACGCATCATTGTGTGGAAAGTGTACTCCAATGGCATCGTCTTGGGTAAATGTGATAGATTTTGTCCGAGGCATCCCAATAGGATGTGAATGGATATGGTAATTCACGTTGGCGGACTGCTTGTCTTCTCTGATATATCTCTTTTGGGAGTTGTTTGTTCTCCCAGCTGGGTGGGGGCCTCCCAATATTGTATCGATTTCACGAATGGGAAGGTCGGCCATAGGCATAGGTGGTCCCCGTGTATTTTTAGCATGTGCCGAGGCGGTATCCTGGTCCTTGTTCTTGTCTCTTTAACGATTTTCAATCCTCTCTTTGGTCGAGTTCTTCCACGGAGCTCTCCTGTCGGCTCGATTGAAATTCTGGCCCCCTGATTTTTGAGTACTCCCCGTGTCAGGGTAGAAATCATTTTCCCTTCTTCCATGAGCCTTTTGGTCCGCTAACATGTGGATTTCCTTGCAATCTTCTGTTGCGTGACCGTAATACCTGTGGTAGGCGCAGTAAGCCCCAATCATGGGTTGTTTTCCACTGCGGCTACTTTCCATCATTCCTTGAGCCGTGGGAGGATTCTGAGAAGGAGTGTTGGAGTGCAAGTGGGGGATAGCTTCCATGATTTCTGCTGCATAGCTAGACCCTGTCCCCGAAAATGGACGCGGCGCTCCACCTCGGTTAATGCCGAACCTATCCTTGTTACCTCCTTTCTTGAGGTTTGCTTCATTAGAATACCCGAGATTGTATCTCCCTTGAGGGTGGTTGTTTCTGGCTCTAGCCGTTTCCTCTGATACGATCTCCTCCTTCATCAGGTCTACTAAGGCATTGTAATCCCTTGGTTTCTGGCTTCGAAAATCTCTCCAAAACATGCTCGTCATATCTAGCCCTCCTTTCAAAGCGAAAAACATCTCTGCCTCAGTGATGTTTTCACAAATGTGCATATCTTCGGTAAACCGAGCCAGGTAAGTTTTCAGAGATTCATCCCTTCCTTGCCTTAGATCCTGAAGGAGTTGGAGTGGGAGCTGGTCAGGCCTAGAGGAAACAAAACCATTTTTAAAGGCTATTTTCAAATCTCTCCAACTGTGGATGCTACCCGGAGGGAGCTTTTTGTACCATCGTATCGCGCTTCCCTCCAGGGTCAAAGCAAAAGCCTTTCACTTCAGTGCCGGAGTGGCTCCAGCTATTTCCATGATAGCGCGGTAGTTTAGCAGCTGATCGTCAGGGTCACCTCGGCCAGAATACTTTTCTATTTCCGGCATTTCAAAGTCATGAGGCACTGGCACCTACGGATGCCCTCCATGAAGGGACTTATTTACTCTTCGTCATCTAGCTAGTATGACGGAAATTCACTGTTCTCGTCATGACCGGAATACATCTGGCCACGGTGCTGGTCGTAGGGCGGTGGAGCATACTCCTGTCTTTGTGATGGCAAAACTCGCCTGTAGTTTGGCCTTTCAAAGGTCGGAAGATCATTATGAGATTTGGTCCAGGCTGCTTCTGCTCTCCTTTCCTGCCTATTCCTAAGCTCATGGATGGGGGCTAATTTTTCTGCCCCTGTGACATGCCGGTCTCTGTGCATTTCGCTTCGCGACAGGGCTTCTTCAGCGCGTCGCTCCCGCCTATTTCTAGGCTTAGCTTCATTGTGTCAACCTTGATCAGTTCGCCCCCCTCGCTTGCCTCTGAATAACCCTCCTATCCGGCTAAAGACACTGCCAGATTTTCCAGGCGAAGCCTCCCTGTGTCTAGCTGGGAGTTGGTCTTGTTCTTCATGTGCTTCATGCTCCGGGCCTTCCTCATAGAAGGGCTCGGATTCCACCTCGGCATATGCCTGTGGATCTTGATAATAATAGGAGCCAGTGGCAGCATCGGATGGTGAGTAATGTGGCTCTGGGTATTGCGGAGGCATCATGGGCTCATTCACAACATACCCTCTAGCCATGTAGGCATTCATTGCAGCAGTATGTTCTATCCGCTGCTTCTACATTTCTTGCATTTGGGCCGCCATGAGAGTCATGTCTCGCAACATGCGGTGATTACGGTGCCGGTGTGGTGGGTTAGGTTGTGCCACTCCTTCATTGGCGTTCTCATGAGGTCCTTGAGGAGCCTCCTCCTCGCTGTGCTGGCCATTTCTACCCCTACGGGGGTTAATATCACCATCGCTCTCGTTCATGTTCAGAGAAATTTCTTGGTCATAGTTTATCTTTCAAGAATAAATGGACTTTTATCTCAATGCTCCGACCCTTTTTCAAGGTTTTTAAACTTATATTTCAAAGTTATACGCCTTTTTCAAGGTGAACAAACTTGTGTTTCAAAGTTTGAAGCCATTTTCAAGGTTAATAAACTTGTATTTCAAAGTTTTAAGCATTTTTCAAGGTTAATAAACTTGTATTTCAAAGTTTTAAGCATTTTTCAAGATTAATAAACTTGTATTTCAAAGTCCTTGCAGTTCTCCGCTCTTTTGCAAGAGGTTACTCGTCCTTTTTCAAAACTTCCTTTCTATGTGTGACTTTTCATCATGAGTTTTCGTGGTTAGCAGTATGGCTTTCCACAGACGGCGTCAAAATGTTGACCACAAAATCCGGCTGGACCTTGGACCAACACGTCTTACCTCCTCCCTCTTGAACACGTGGATCTACTTCGCACTGTGACAAACAATCAGCTTGCAAAGGGGGCCGAGGTGGCTCCCGTTTGCACTCCGATGCCAAAGTCAGCGCCCATGTTCAGTAAATATAGTTTGAGTGCGGGAAATATAAGTGCGTAAAAGAGAGAAAAGGGAGTGAGAGAAATATATTTAGTTAAGAGTATGAAATTGCTAACCTTTTCCTTGGAGGCAAGCGTGCTCTGTTTATAGAAGGATTTGTTGTCCTTGATTGTGACACATGGCGAACTTTTACACGTGTATTCACCCTAGCTCTTGAAGGGGACAACCTTACTTTTTGACCGTAATCATTGCTACATTTCGTAGAGGATGGGCGCCTGCCACATCTTGGTAAAGGCGGTGTCACATCTCTGACTTCATCCCTTGTCCCATCTTTACATCCGAGGCGTCACCGTAAGCACCTCGGCTAAGCATAAAGCGCCTCTGCTAGACACAAATCAGTTCGGCCAGAGGAGCTCGTGTGCTTTTCTACCTCGACCATTGGCCCGGGAGATATCTTGAACTTATAATCATGGGCCAAAGTCCGTGGGCCTTCACTGGTGGCCCAATGTGCCACATTTTGGGTATGATCTCAACAGTAGTCATGAATTTTTCCAGTAAAATAAGAAAGTGATAGTTAGAGATCCCAAATCAACTTTACAAACCAAAAATCTCAAATTAAATCAAATCCACAAATCACAAATATTTAACAACAAAATATCAAGCAAGACTAATTAAATCAATCAAACAAAAACTTCCAATTTAATTCTTAAAAATTACTTTTTTAAGTCCCACAAAAGTCACACTACATGCAAAACTCTTGATCAAACAGCCAAATAAAAAAAATATTATTATTACAAAATACCACTTTCCATGACATAAAGGTTGGCCACACGACATTTTAGAAATTCTCTTTCATCTTCCTCCTTCCTTCTGCCTGCAACTAAAATGATAAAAAATGGTAGCGCCCAACTCAGTTCAGTGCAGGCATAACTAAAAATTTAAACGGCGACCTAAAGTCCAACGCGATCAAGTGCCCGCTGTGACGCCCCGAGTTCCGTATACCCGGTTCACCACGTCATTATCTAATCTAATTTTTTTTTTTTTCGAATAATATTTTTGCGGAAGAATAACTGAAATTCATTTATGGCAACCTTAAATAAACCGTAATGGTCGATAAAATATAATAACATTTATGAAACAATTTGAAATAGTAAACCGAACCATTAATATTGTAAAGAAATTTACAATATCATAATTTCTCAAATAAATGAAGTTCTCATAATTATTCGATGCTTGGAAAATACGGAAATCTTAAAGTTTAACTTTCAACCATTTATCGATTATTGCCACCATCATCCATCACTTGCCACCATCTCCGAAATCTGCAAAACTGTTAAAAGTGTAGTGAGCATTTCATAAATGAAATACTCAGTAGACTCATCGCCAATTAATTAATCTACAATATAATTGAACATATAAATACCGGCTCTTTGAAAACATCCTTGAAAAACATATCAACATATAATCACATAAATATACCAAGCATAATTTTCTTTTGAAAGCATAGGGATCATTTTCATCATAACATAGGATAGGATTGAAATACTCATAAACATAGGGAGACACAAGAATTTTACCGAACTTAGATGGCAAGAATTCTTATGTGTAGCGCTACTAAACTCCGGTCCTCTTAGCATAATCATAAACATATCATATGTGACCCATAGAAATCTTGTGAGATTGTTTTCATAGAAATGATCCAAACTTTTTCGTAAAAACATAGGGTATACTTACTTTTCGTAAAAACATAAGACATACTTACTTGTCATAAAAACATACTTACTTTTCATAAAAACATAAGACATACTTACTTGTCATAAAAACATACTTACTTTTCATAAAAACATAAGACATACTTACTTGTCATAAAAACATACTTACTTTTCATAAAAACATAAGACATACTTACTTGTCATAAAAACATACTTACTTTTCATAAAAACATAAGACATACTTACTTGTCATAAAAACATACTTACTTTTCATAAAAAAACATAATTTCACAAATCATGACATTCACATACAATCATAATTTAAATCAATTAATAGGGGCGAGTCTACCTTAAATCGACGAGTGCAAAGTTGAGCGGGAATGACTTCAATTTCTTTAAATTCTCCGTACGCTTCGTCTTAGCCAATAAGTCACCTTATACTTTTGAATTATATCTCTCAAAATGATAAATTAAAATTTGAGGACTGAAATTGATTATTTGAAAGTTTAGGGACTAAAATGAATATCTTTTAAAACTTAGGCTTAAAATCAAATAATTTAAATCTGCAGGGATTGAAATAAAATATGTTGATACTTAGGGATTAAAATAATAACTTTTGAAACTTAGGGCTGAAATGATGATTTTAAAACTTAAGGGCTGAATTAAAACATTTTAAAACTTGTGGGGCTTAAGTGCAAATTCTGAAAATTTAATATATATCTCAGCTCTTATACTTTACTCTCTCATAACTCAGTCTCTTTCTCTCGTTACTCTCACATCCAACGACTCAGGCGGACGGAGGTGAGAGCTTCGTGTAAGCCGGTCCCTAGCCGACGGTTTCGCCGGCGATTTGTGCGGTGAACGGCGGAAAAGAAGTGGTTAAGGGTTATGAGAGGATTGGGTGCGAACCGAGGCTCAAAATCTGATCGTGTCTGCGATTTGAAGCTTTACCGGCAAAAGTCCGGTGGAAAAATGATCTGCAGCTGAGGTAAGGTTCTTGGGCTTAGCTTATTCTGTATTTTTGGTTTGTTTTTCATGGCTGCTTGATGTGAGATTGGGTATTGATTTGGATTCGACAGTAGCCAGTCGATTTAGGCAATATATTGGTGGTGAAGGTGGAGCTTATGCAGGCAGTGTACTGGTGGTGGTGATGATGATTTGCAGTGCTGGGGTTGAACTGGAGCTGGGTGGATCTTGGTACAGACGGTGGTTCGTGGTTGCAGTGAGTTCGTTTTCGTCTGTGGCTATGATCCGGCAGTGATTGCCACTCGTTGATTGTAAATTGGGGACTGAAATTTGATGTGGGCAGGGGTGGACTTGAGCTGTAGTTTGGGTGCGTGAAGCTTGGGTGTGAGAAACTGATTTTCTTCCATTCATGATAATGGTTTGGTCTCTTATGTAATAAGAGAAGGCATCTTTCTTGCTGGAAAGATGGTTTTGTAAAAAAATAAAATGGTGGAGAACATCATAATTGAAGGAATCTTTTGATAGATTAATTGAGTGGAAAATGGTAGGAAAAACAATGGAATTGTGACTTGAAGTCTCTGCAGATTGAGATAGACATAGACATAGACGTGAGGTGATGATGAATGGTTTCTGCTGTATATGTATATATTTATCCTGCAGTCCAGCTCTTCTCTCACGTTCTTTCCAATCTTCAGCATGTGATTTCATGTCTTTCTTTGTTCTCTTTTATTACTTTACAGCATGTATTTCATACTTTTGATTATCTAGTCATGTTACATGTTATCATCATGGGGTGGAAGTTTGGTGATGATGAAACCGTGGTTTCATGGTACAATTTTGGTATAAAATTGAATTACGTATTTGGACTTTAATTTAAAATCGAACAATCTTGACTATTTCTTGACTTGGCTAGACGAACACGTCGCGGCGTTAACTTCAAAATAATGGGTGAAATAGTAGCGACACGATTTTCTAAATATTAAAATAATTATTAAATTGCGTTAAAATTCTGGGTCGCTACAAACTTACCCCCTTAAAATAATTTCGTCCTCGAAATTAAACTTACTCGGTCTTATGATTTCTGAATTCTTAATCAGAATCTCTTCTTCTTTCTTTCTCTTAGTAATCTCATCGTTATAATATCTAACCCACTGGACTTTGACTAAGTGCATCTCTTTGTTTTCTTAAGAACCTGGACTTTCTCTTTATACTATGCACATATGTGCCTCATAATAAGACAAAATCTTTCTGAAAAGATTTACCAGCGTAATCTTTATATAAGCTCGACTGAAACTTCCTTTTCAAAATTGTAGATTTCAAACTTAAATCTTTTAATTCATACTTTAAATCATACATCATGTACTCGGTATCACATACTCAATTCTAGCTGATAGCTAAGGTACTAACTTAAAGCATCATACGTATTAGATATGATATTCCCATACTTAAGAAACTTCACTAATTTCCGAAATCTGAAGTTCAAAATTTTATTTCCTGTTCTCCCAAAACTTCAATTCATGTAACACTTATGAACAATACTCTGATTACGTCTATCACCATTTAATAAGACTTCTGTGAATCATATAGGATTTCTCATCAAGTTTGTTTAACCCAAATATACAATCTCATAATTAAAAATCATACAACTGATCATTTCAGATTTTCCATTATTGTAGCCAAAATATTTACTCACTTCAAAGTACAACCGATAACAATTAATCGAAACTGCATCACCAAATCTTTAAATAAATCCATATATTATGATTCAAAATGAAAATTCCCAATCGTATGTAATATTTCATCATATCTTGTAGTACTCATGTAACCTGTCACTTATCATTGTATCATGTGACCTCAAATATTCGTATCAATATCTCTAAAATTTCAATATAATAATCATCATACCTATCACGTGAACCTTATACGTCAATATGCTCACTTATATTAATCTCTTAGACTAATAAATCTTGGATTCTACTATTGTCACTCTTCCTGCACACTACTCCATAATAAGTCATCATTTTGAAGTCTTATCCCTATTTTCCACAATTCTATCCACCAGGATAATTACATAAAATTTCATTTCTTATTTTTCTAAACAAGATACCATTAATAACAATCTCCAAAATTTCAAGATATGATCAATCATAAGCCTTTCTCTGATCAAATGCATTACTTCATCAATACTTGTACAATATCTATGACCTGATAAAATTTTCTTTCATCAATTTCATCAAAAAAATTTCTCTCATGATCTTCTAGTATCATAATTGAAACTTAACATACATCACTAGATCATTCAAATTACTAGTAAACCTGATTTATTTTCCATGACTGAGATTCATCATTCTTTGAATTCCATTTAGAACCAATATACACAATAACTTATTCATGAAAGATCAACTTATTCCATAATCTCAACACATCATCACCTTAAATTCTTGACCCAAGAAAATCACATTATTCCTTATAATTATCTCTTGTACCTTTTGTATTCAAATGACCATCATCATTATCTCACATAATCCCAAACATTAAATCATATGTTCCCAAATTTCTCACTATAAAATAAATCTTTACTTCTTTAAAGCATCTCACCATAATATGATAACTGACTATTCCCAATAATCATATTACATGTAAATTCAACAAACGGTAAATGATCTTCTTAACTATCACAAAGGTCTAACATGTAAGCTCTTGACATAGCCTCTAAACTCTGTATAAAGAAATATTTACTAAATACTTAAGTCATTATTTAAGAACCCAAATGACATCACGTCACTTCACTACTTTCTATAAACCCATGAAAATTTTCTCCAAATTTCAATAAATCTATAACATATCAAACCATAATAATTTGTCATTTCTAAAACTTCTTATCACCAAATATCACCAAAATAATTTAAAACAATTACCTGAATATTCTCTCTATGTAGTATACCCAATAACATATTATTCACAAATCAATATAATATCATCAGCTTATCTTTAACATATCTTCCCGATCAAATTCCAAAATAATCAACCGTATTATCGCTTATCCTCATAATTTATAATATTCTCCAATACAAGTGATCATTCCTTAATAGTGATCAATTAGTTCCCAATAATAATTAAGATTCTTCCCAATATTGCCATAATACTTGTCTTCACTCATCTTTTAACTTATAACTTATCACTTACTAAAATCTCGCTTTGTGTAAATGAACTTGAGATTCTAACCTCAATTCCCTTAGTCGTTGCATACCATATTATGCTCTTAATTCCAAATGATAAAATTCTAGGTAGAGTCTCCCTTGTAATTTGGACTTATCAAATCCGTAGGTATACTTCATAACCAATAATAACAAATGACTCCAAATTTGTCCACAACTATTTAAAAATTGACAACAATTACAACACTTCAATATCATCAAAAATATTCCAGAAAATCAATTCATAATTCCTCAACATAGAAATTTCAAATCATAGTTCCCAATATCACATCTCACTTCCTTCAATACATTAATTGGGTCAAATGACTATTCATACTTATAAATATATACCACAAATCATATTTCCAAAATTTATTCTCAATGCCAAACTTCATAATAAATTTCACTCAAAATAGAGGAAATAATTTACTTAACACAATATCCTATTACTTAATTCTCAATAACTAATAACCAAATCTTTAAATCTCTAATTCCATAATTCTTCTTATAAAAAGTCTCAATAAATTCATATAACTTATAATCTCAACATCTCATCATAACTTCATAAAACTGACTTTCTATTTCTCGTTTAATCTAAACGATAAATAATCCGAAAATATATTCTAATCCTTTCTATTGACTTCTCATACTTAGTGCCATGTCTAAAATCAATTATGCAAAGTCCATTTAGGGTTCATAAATTCTAAACTTAAGGACAAAATTATTATAAAATCATTCTTAAATCATATTATTCCCATTATGCTCAACACTCGTTCTCTTTCTCATAAATCATTAACATAAGTATCTGAAATACTGAAATAACTTTAAACATCATAAACTTCTTTACCTCGGAGTTGGTGGAACGAAATGATGGCAGCGGCAATCTTCATCGATAAAAATCTTATAATGGAAAATGTTTTCTTGAAAATTTCTCTTTGAAAACTTTTTTTTTTTTTTTTTTCCAGTCTACAGAAACGCAGACTGGCTCTGATACCAACTGTGACGCCCCGAGTTCCGTATACCCGGTTCACCACGTCATTATCTAATCTAATTTTTTTTTTTTTCGAATAATATTTTTGCGGAAGAATAACTGAAATTCATTTATGGCAACCTTAAATAAACCGTAATGGTCGATAAAATATAATAACATTTATGAAACAATTTGAAATAGTAAACCGAACCATTAATATTGTAAAGAAATTTACAATATCATAATTTCTCAAATAAATGAAGTTCTCATAATTATTCGATGCTTGGAAAATACGGAAATCTTAAAGTTTAACTTTCAACCATTTATCGATTATTGCCACCATCATCCATCACTTGCCACCGTCTCCGAAATCTGCAAAACTGTTAAAAGTGTAGTGAGCATTTCATAAATGAAATACTCAGTAGACTCATCGCCAATTAATTAATCTACAATATAATTGAACATATAAATACCGGCTCTTTGAAAACATCCTTGAAAAACATATCAACATATAATCACATAAATATACCAAGCATAATTTTCTTTTGAAAGCATAGGGATCATTTTCATCATAACATAGGATAGGATTGAAATACTCATAAACATAGGGAGACACAAGAATTTTACCGAACTTAGATGGCAAGAATTCTTATGTGTAGCGCTACTAAACTCCGGTCCTCTTAGCATAATCATAAACATATCATATGTGACCCATAGAAATCTTGTGAGATTGTTTTCATAGAAATGATCCAAACTTTTTCGTAAAAACATAGGGTATACTTACTTTTCGTAAAAACATAAGACATACTTACTTGTCATAAAAACATACTTACTTTTCATAAAAACATAAGACATACTTACTTGTCATAAAAACATACTTACTTTTCATAAAAACATAAGACATACTTACTTGTCATAAAAACATACTTACTTTTCATAAAAACATAAGACATACTTACTTGTCATAAAAACATACTTACTTTTCATAAAAACATAAGACATACTTGTCATAAAAACATACTTACTTTTCATAAAAAAACATAATTTCACAAATCATGACATTCACATACAATCATAATTTAAATCAATTAATAGGGGCGAGTCTACCTTAAATCGACGAGTGCAAAGTTGAGCGGGAATGACTTCAATTTCTTTAAATTCTCCGTACGCTTCGTCTTAGCCAATAAGTCACCTTATACTTTTGAATTATATCTCTTAAAATGATAAATTAAAATTTGAGGACTGAAATTGATTATTTGAAAGTTTAGGGACTAAAATGAATATCTTTTAAAACTTAGGCTTAAAATCAAATAATTTAAATCTGCAGGGATTGAAATAAAATATGTTGATACTTAGGGATTAAAATAATAACTTTTGAAACTTAGGGCTGAAATGATGATTTTAAAACTTAAGGGCTGAATTAAAACATTTTAAAACTTGTGGGGCTTAAGTGCAAATTCTGAAAATTTAATATATATCTCAGCTCTTATACTTTACTCTCTCATAACTCAGTCTCTTTCTCTCGTTACTCTCACATCCAACGACTCAGGCGGACGGAGGTGAGAGCTTCGTGTAAGCCGGTCCCTAGCCGACGGTTTCGCCGGCGATTTGTGCGGTGAACGGCGGCAAAGAAGTGGTTAAGGGTTATGAGAGGATTGGGTGCGAACCGAGGCTCAAAATCTGATCGTGTCTGCGATTTGAAGCTTTACCGGCAAAAGTCCGGTGGAAAAATGATCTGCAGCTGAGGTAAGGTTCTTGGGCTTAGCTTATTCTGTATTTTTGGTTTGTTTTTCATGGCTGCTTGATGTGAGATTGGGTATTGATTTGGATTCGACAGTAGCCAGTCGATTTAGGCAATATATTGGTGGTGAAGGTGGAGCTTATGCAGGCAGTGTACTGGTGGTGGTGATGATGATTTGCAGTGCTGGGGTTGAACTGGAGCTGGGTGGATCTTGGTACAGACGGTGGTTCGTGGTTGCAGTGAGTTCGTTTTCGTCTGTGGCTATGATCCGGCAGTGATTGCCACTCGTTGATTGTAAATTGGGGACTGAAATTTGATGTGGGCAGGGGTGGACTTGAGCTGTAGTTTGGGTGCGTGAAGCTTGGGTGTGAGAAACTGATTTTCTTCCATTCATGATAATGGTTTGGTCTCTTATGTAATAAGAGAAGGCATCTTTCTTGCTGGAAAGATGGTTTTGTAAAAAAATAAAATGGTGGAGAACATCATAATTGAAGGAATCTTTTGATAGATTAATTGAGTGGAAAATGGTAGGAAAAACAATGGAATTGTGACTTGAAGTCTCTGCAGATTGAGATAGACATAGACATAGACGTGAGGTGATGATGAATGGTTTCTGCTGTATATGTATATATTTATCCTGCAGTCCAGCTCTTCTCTCACGTTCTTTCCAATCTTCAGCATGTGATTTCATGTCTTTCTTTGTTCTCTTTTATTACTTTACAGCATGTATTTCATACTTTTGATTATCTAGTCATGTTACATGTTATCATCATGGGGTGGAAGTTTGGTGATGATGAAACCGTGGTTTCATGGTACAATTTTGGTATAAAATTGAATTACGTATTTGGACTTTAATTTAAAATCGAACAATCTTGACTATTTCTTGACTTGGCTAGACGAACACGTCGCGGCGTTAACTTCAAAATAATGGGTGAAATAGTAGCGACACGATTTTCTAAATATTAAAATAATTATTAAATTGCGTTAAAATTCTGGGTCGCTAGCTCTGGGCCTTAGTTGGCTCCGCCACAGCTTATGATGTATATAAATTTTTACAAATTAATTTGAATTCCATACATTTTTCTATTTAGATAACATATAAAATCATCTCGTTTAACTTTAAAAAAAAAAAAAAAAATTCATCTCGTTTAAAAGATTACACCGTAAAAGTGAGAATAGTTAATCAATTTATTTGAATTATGCATTCAACAAAATTTATCAATATCACGATTTTATTAATCATGAAACCATCAAGATATCATGGAACGAAAAATATTTAATTAAACAAAGCGCATTAGATAAATTATTCTATTTAAAAGAGCACTTTGTTATATGTAATCAATTATTAAGATACCTAGCCTAGACAGTGTATAAATGAAAAATAAATCAAAATGTTCTATGCTCTAATCAAAAGAAATATATTTTAATGTTAGGATCTATGGGTTAGTGATGCAAACCACGTAGTAATTGTAGCTACGCAACCCACAAAATATTGAATCGACCCAAAAACGCCAAGAACCACGACTTATAGATCCAATTAAAATTAATTGAACCAAGCAACCAATACAATCACAGAGATATATTGACCTCTTGATCACAAGCAATATTAATTCTCACCTAGATTTGAGCAAACAAGATTAACTCGCAAGTTCGAATTGTATTAAATGAAGAATAGAGTTTGAAAGCAAATTTGCCTCACAATAATGTCAATAATGATCTAACTAATAATGAAAATTACATCCCTATAAATAGGGTCAAAATTTGGCTTTAGGAGCCCTAATTTAACTAAGAAAGAAATTGCTCAAATATGGAAAGAAATAAAAATAACAGAAAATAAGGATTTTACGCGTTTTGATAGTTACGACAGTAACTTCCTTCCTTACGGCCGTAAGTAGTTTATTGTTTAACAGTTACGGCCGTGAGACTTAATTTACGACCGTAAGTCATTTTTCTGAAAATCTTGTTTTCAACCCGAGGCCACATTACGGCCGTGACACATGTGAGTTACGGCCGTAAGTTCAACTTTTCACAATTTCAGTTTTCAGCAGTGGAGTCGTTACGGCAGTAAGAAATATAGGTTACGGCCGTAACTCTGAAACTTCACAATTTCCTTCGTCGGCTTGAATGAGGTTGATCCATTCGTCATCTTGGCTAGGTCCCAATATGGAACTTACTTCTTTTGATGACAGGAACATTGTTTTGGCCATTGTTTCTTGTACTAGTTTGTCCATTGCTTCGTTGGCCCTCCTCGTTTGCAATCGAGTCATCAGTCCTCCTTTGATCATCAACGGATCTTTGCGCGGGTTTGTACTCGTGGTCTGGATCACATCATCCCCTCCCTCCTCGAAAGGATTGGACCTCGAATCAGTACGTGCATCAAACGGAGATAGATCAGAAACATTAAACGTAGCAGAAACATTATACTCACCAGGAAGATCTAGTTTATAGGCATTGTTGTTGATCCTTTCAATCACTTGGAATGGACCATCTCATCTCGATTGTAACTTTAATTTGCGATGTTCCGGAAATCGCTCCTTCCTCAAATGTACTCAAACCCAATCACCGGGTTCAAATATGACGATTTTTCTTCCTTTTATTAGCCTGCGATTCATAATGTTCATTTTCCTTTTCAATTTCCACCCTCACCTTGTCGTGGAGTGATTTAACCATCTCAGCCTTTTTCTTTCCATCCAAACTACTACGTTCATTCACAGGTAAATGAATTAAATCCAATGGTGTTAGCGGATTAAAACCATAAACAATTTCAAATGGTGAACAAGAAGTAGTAGAATGTATAGCCCTATTATATGCAAATTCAATAAATGGTAAACACTCTTCCCAATTTTTCAGATTTTTATTTATTATAGTGTGCAACAGTTGAATTATGGTCCTATTTACTACCTCGGTCTATCCATCGGTCTGTGGGTGACAAGTTGTAGATAAAAGTAGTTTCGTTCCCAATTTGTTCCACAAGACTCTCCAAAAATGACTAAGGAACTTAACATCCCTATCCGAGACGATACTTTTAGGAACCCCATGTAAGCGCACGACTTCCCTAAAGAAAATATCAGCTATGTTGGTAGCATCATCAGTTTTGTGGCATGGTATGAAATGCGCCATTTTACTAAAGCGATCTACTACCTCAAAAAATCGAATCTCTTCCCTTCTTAGTCCTAGGTAATTCCAAAACAAAATCCATTGAGATATCGACCCAAGGCTCACTAAAGACGGGTAAAGGCATATACAATCCATGGGGTTTAATCCTAGATTTTGCCTTCTTGCAAGTAATGCATCTACTACAAACCCGAACCACATCAATCTTCATCTTAGGCCAATAAAAATGTTCACTTAGGATTTCGTAGGTCTTTTTAACCCCAAAATGACCCATTAAACCTCCACTATGGGCCTCTCTCACAAGTAACTCTCTCATTGAACACCTAAGGACACACAATTTATTTTCCCGGAATAATAAATCATCATGTTTAAAGAATCTATCCACAGCCCCTTTACCACATGAATCATAAATACTAGAAAAGTCCAGATCATTAGGATACATGTCCTTAATGTATTCAAACCCAATCAATTTAGCATTCAAAGAAGTTAAAAGTACATACCTTCGAGACAATGCACCATCCACCACATTTTCCTTACCTTGTTTGTACCGGATGACATAGGGAAGGTTTCGATGAACTCTACCCACTTTGCATGTCTCTTACTCAGCTTCGCTTGACCCCTCAAATGCTTCAAGGACTCATGATCAGTGTGAATCACGAACTCCCATGGCCACAAGTAATGTTACCATGTCTCCAAAGCGCGCACAAGTGGGTACAACTCCTTGTCATATGTGGGGTAATTAAGAGTAGCCCCCTTTAGCTTTTCACTAAAATAGGCTATTGGCCTTCGATCCTGCATTAAAACAGCTCCAATACCGAGCCCTGAGGCATCACATTCAATCTCATAAGCCTTGTCAAAGTTAGGGAGTGATAAAACCGGTGCTTTACACAACATATTTTTGATGGTCTCAAATGCATGCTCCTATTCTACACCCCATTTAAACCCTACACTTTTTTTGACAATTTCTGTGAGTGGTGTAGCAATTGTGCTAAAATCCTTAACAAAACACCTATAAAAACTAGCCAAGCCATGAAAACTTCTAACCTCAGTTATGCTTTTAGGTGTTGGCCATTCTTTAATTGCTTTGACCTTTTCCTCATCTACTTCTATTCTCTTTGCACTAACCACGTAGCCAAGAAACACAACTTTTTCATGCAAAAACTACACTTTTTAAAATTGACAAAAAGTTGTTCTTTCCTCAATACCACAAGCACACACCTAACATGTTCTACATGCTCTTCTAAGCTTTTACTATACACCAAGATATCATCGAAGTAAAATACAACGAATTTACCTATAAATGCACGTAAAACATGATTCATTACACGCATAAAAGTGCTAGGTGCGTTGGTAAGTCCAAACGGCATAACTAACCATTCATACAAGTCATATTTAGTTTTAAATGCAGTTTTCCACTCATCGCCTTCCCTCATGCGGATTTGGTGATATCCACTTTTAAGATCAATTTTACTAAATATGTTAGAGTCATGCAATTCATCCAACATATCATCTAACCTAGGAATAGGATGATGATACTTTACCGTTATGTTGTTGATGGCTCTACAATCAACACACATTCTCCAAGTCCCGTCTTTCTTTGGTACAAGTAATACGGGTATGGCACATGGGCTCATGGTCTCCCTTATGTATCATTTGCTCATCAATTCCTCCACTTGCCTTTGAAGCTCCTTTGTCTCCTCGGGATTACTCCTATAAGCGGGCCGATTTGGAATGACTACTCCAGGTACAAAATCAATCTGATGCTCAATACCTCGAATGGGTGGCAACCCACTAGGTATATCCTCTGGAAATACATCGTCAAATTCCTGCAAGAGAGAAATAGCCAAACTAGGGAGGGATACATTAATTCACCCCATGTACTAATAGGCCTATCACGATTTCGCCTCCTAGAAGTTGCTAATTGATCCCACCAAGTAAGTGCATAATCAGTGAATTCGAGAACCGCAACCTTAACCTTTTTCTCCTCTGTATAGCTGTAGCAATCGAATATCAACTCAATCCTTTTCTCCCACTCTAAGTATTGTTCTGGATCACTCCGACCCTTAAAGGAAGGAATTGTTGTTTTGATATTATTCATGCCACGATCTGGTCAATTCCCAACAACCTCTCAACCTCGCCGTTCATGCCTAACTTCTCTATCTATGAGTGTCCCATCATCAAACCCATCAAATTCATCTTCTTCCTCCGTCTCTATCCTATGACCTCACCCCAATTGTCTCCGCACATTGGGCGCTTCCCTAGACCGCTCTAACCTTTCAATTCTGCCTGACATATCCCCAAGCATTTTCTCAAAGCGTTGTGCCATCTCTTCCATCATGTTGACTTGATCGCCATTCTTTGCTGTAGTAGAATTTTCCGACATCCTAAAACTAAGTAATAAATGCCTCACGTGTATTTCGCTCGTGTATCACTCAATTTTGGCTTTTCCCTCTATTGATCTCACCTTTCTGGCCTTTTTCCACTCAATGGCTTTCACCCCAATTGCTTCAAAGAACGAATCCAAACTCAAACAAGTTTAAACCTGAATGATTCAAACTGAATATGAGTGAGAAGTTATCAACTTGTTGGAAAACTAGAAGAAGACCTTGAGAGAATGAAATCTGACTCTATAAAGGACTTGACACTTTTATGGGAAATAAGATTGATTCAAGAAGGTAATTCTTGAAATCAAATAACAATTTTTTTTTCTTTGCTGTTGATTTTTTTTTCTCAAAAATTCAACTACGAGAATAAGGAAACAAACGAAATTTTATTTGAATACCAAACGAAGGAAATAACAACTTTTGAATTTTTTTGTGATACTTTTTGGATTAAAGACTCAAAAACTTGAAGAACACGAAGAACAAGATTAAGAAAACTCAAGAAAACAAAACAAAGATATAACCTTGATTTTTGGAGCCTAAGCTCTGATACCAAATGATGCAAATTACGTAACAATTGTAGATACGCAACCCACAAAATATTGAATCGATTCAAGAACGCCAAGAACCACGATTTATGGATCCAATTAAATTAATTGAACCAAGCAACCAATACAATCACAGGGATATATTGACCTCTTGATCACAAGCAATATTAATTCTCACCGAGATTTGAACAAACAAGATTAACTCGTAAGTTCGTTGTATTCAATGAAGAATAGAGTTTGAAAGTAAATTTGCCTCACAATAATATCAATAATGATCTAACTAATAATGAAAATTACACCCCTATAAATATGGTCAAAATATGGCTTTAGGAGCCCTAATTTAACTAGGAAAGGAATTGCTCAAATATGGAAAGAAATAAAAATAACAGAAAATAAAAATTTTTATGCGTTTTGATAGTTACGGCCGTAACTTTCTTCCTTATGGCCGTAAGTAGCTTACTGTTTAACAGTTACGGCCGTGAGACTTAATTTACGGACGTAAGTCATTTTTCTGAAAATCTTGTTTTCAACTCGAGGCCACATTACGGTCGTGACACATATGAGTTACAACCGTAAGTCCAACTTTTCACAATTTTAATTCTCAACAGTGGACTCGTTACGGCCGTAAGAAATATATGTTACGGCCGTAACTCTGAAACTTCACAATTTCCTTCGACGGCTTGAATGAGGTTGATCCACTCGTCATCTTTGCTAGGTCCCAACATGGAACTTGCTTCTTTTGATGACACGAACATTGTTTTGACCATTGTTTCTTGTACTAGCTTGTCCATTGTTTCGTTGGCCCTCCTCGTTTGCAATCGAGTCATCGGTCCTCCTTTTATCATCAACGGATTTTTGTGCGGGCTTGTACTCGTGGTCTGGATCACATCAGTTAGACAATCAATCATAAAGTGATTATTGTCATTTCTACGTGTAACATATTTTACATTGGTATTGGCAGGACTTTTATGTAAGGGGAATCATAAAAAATGTCCACCCTCCACTTGGTGGATGCAGACACCTCCCATTAGGGGACGGACACATGCTCTCATGGGTGAGTTGAGTCCTATTATTTGGGAAATAATGTAATTTTGAATAGTATTTTTGGGAAGTAATCATACTTGGAGGAGGATCTATCGCCAAGACATTGGGTGCATTGAATGATCTTTAGAAACATCTTGAAGTATGTGTATATCAAATTCGTTTGACAAAGGTATACACCAACTATATATGTCATATAATTATAATTTAATATATTATAATTAATCAGTATGCATTAACCAACACCATCTTATACAGATGAATATTATATTTCAAGAGATCGAGTTGCTCAAGAAAACGGTGAACATAGTTATGTACATTTTACTCTACATATTGTTGGATATTGGTTAATAAATCGAGAATTGGAAATCGATTAAAGTGACTTCGTGTCGACTTCGGCCAAATACTCAAAAGCTCGGCTCAATCCGTTTGGACAAAATTGTTTACCACTTCGTCGCTTCGGGGCGCACAAATGGGGATCGACCTGCCCGGTCAGGTCGAGGGGGCAGCGCCCCCCGTGGGGGCTCGGGGGCAACGCCCCCGAAAGAGAATTTTGATTTCTCTGTATGTATTGAAGGGTATATTTGAGAATTCGAAAACCAATATCGGATGAATGAGAAATTACGGAAAAGGACGAAAATCAGGTCAAAAATACATAGTCAATTGGAATATTGGTGAGCCCGTATCTCAATTGGAATATTCGCGTGTTATTGGTAGTTTAATGTATATTACCAACTGCACAAGGCCGGATATAGCATACATAGTCAACAAGTTGAGTATATTCACTAGTAATCCAAGTGTTGTACATTGGAAGGCATTAAACCGGGTTCTTAGATATTTAAGACACACGGTTGAATTTGGATTACACTACTCAAAATATCCTGAAGTGTTAGAAGGATATACTGATGCAAATTGGATATCTGACACTAAGGATTCAAAATCCACGAGTGGTTATGTGTTTACCATTGGAGGTGGAGCCGTGTCCTCGAAATCTTCTAAGCAAACGTGTATTGCTCGATCCACGATGGAATCTGAGTTTATTGCGTTAGACAAAGCCGGTGAAGAAGCAGAATGGCTTCGTAATTTTCTTGAAGAAATTCCATGTTGGGAAAAGCCGGTTTCTGCAATTAATATACATTGCGATAATCAGTCGGAAATTGCAAGGGCACAAAACAGTATGTATAATGGTAAGTCTCGACATATCCGTCGGAGACATAATACCATTAAACAGTTAATGTCGAATGGTATAATCTCTATTAACTATGTGAAGTCAAAAGAAAATTTGGCTGATCCTTTGACGAAAGGACTTGCAAGAGATCAAGTATACCATCTTTCGAGGGGAATGGGCCTAAAGCCTATTGAATAGAATTACTATGATGGAAACCCAACCTTGTAGATTGGAGATCCCAAGATCTTGGTTCAATGGGACAACTAAGTCATAAATGATTCGGAATAAAGCACTTATTCCCATTCCTAAAATTTAAAGTGCTATGTAAAATGTGTATAAGGATAAGTATACATATATACTTTTAATGATTCATAACCTTGAGATAGAAAGGTATGAGATCACCTATATAAGTGTGAAGTGGGGCCGCTTCTACGAGAATTCGAGGCTTAATTCTCTTAGAGCACTTATGAAACCAAGAGTAGTCCAGGGCCAAAATGGACTCAACCATGAGAACCGAATAGGTTATATGAGTCATGGTGTTGGTACAGTTGTTTGGTTTTACACGAACGGCTGGATGGTTCAAGACATCGCGTTCACCAACTAGCCTAGTAAATCCGATTATATTCAACTAAAGAAGGTTCAAGGCCACAAGCTACCTATCTTGATGCTATGACTTGTCGTGTGTACTCCATTTGTTAGAGTCTGCATTTCATTCGCATTGCATTTGCATTGTGTTGCGCATATTGAGGAATTTCCATTCATGTGGGGGATTGTTGGATATTGGTTAATAAATCGAGAATTGGAAATCGATTAAAGTGACTTCGTGTCGACTTCGGCCAAATACTCAAAAGCTCGACTCAATCCGTTTGGGCAAAATTGTTTACCACTTCGCCGCTTCGGGGCGCACAAACGGGGATCGACCTGCCCGGTCAGGTCGAGGGGGCGCTGCCCCCCGTGGGGGCTCGGGGGCAACGCCCCCGAAAGAGAATTTTGATTTCTCTGTATGTATTGAAGGGTATATTTGAGAATTCGAAAACCAATATCGGATGAATGAGAAATTACGGAAAAGGACGAAAATCAGGTCAAAATATTTGACCGTGTGGCCGCATGGTTCGTAAATCGTGCGACCACACGTCAATTTATTTTTTGGATTTTTGAGTAAGATCGTGCGACCGCACGGTCTATAACCGTGCGGCCGCACGGTTGTCCGGCCAAAAGACACCTTTTCGTAAAGGTGCATTGTTTGGAAAGGGTGCATGGTTTGTCCTTAAACCATTTCGTCCACACCCTTTCATGATCTATATATAGGACCCTTTGGGTGTCCTATTCCTCACTTTTTTGATATGCAAAAACACCTCTCTTCCTCACTTGTCTCCAAAATCAATTCATTTCATTTGTTTTGATTTTCTTCATTGCATCCTTGGAGTACGTAAGCCTATATTTGGTTCGTTGTACTTGTGTTTTGAAGTGCTACAAACACAAGTGAAGCCGTTGTATCTTGGGAGTCGATTTCCGTTATCCGTAGGCACCTTTGCGGGGCAAATTCGACTTAAGGACAAAGAGTCCAACTCTTGCCTCGGCTTTGTCCTTCTTTTCTTCTTCTTCATTGTTTGTACTTTCATTGCCGTTACTCTGTCCAAATTTCGGCTCGGATTTACAAACTTTCATTATTTGGCGTCACTATTCACAAATCCACCCAACACATATATAGCTTCACTCAAACTTTATCATATCGATCATCATTATAAAATTACAAAATAAAAGTACAATGGAAAACCTATCAGTGATTACCAACTTTCACCGACTTATAATAAAAAAAGAGTTTCTACCAACGTATTAACCCTTTTTTTTTTTTTTTTTTTTTTTTTGGTATATCATGATATGCTACTTTTGAATTCTTACTTTTTTGAACAATTATCTATGAGGATTTTAATTGATCGTGTGGGCTTATATGTGAATTATTGTGTATTGAATAAAAAACTATCAAATTTGGTTAAACCCATTTAAAGTGATCTAATAAGGATTTGATATATTGGGCTTTAATGCATCTAATTAATGTATGAGATTTTATATATAAATACCAGGCCATTACCTAATTTCATGATGTGCCGAATTAGGTTAACAGATAATTTAGTATATAAACAGGTTGTGGTCCCCGAATCATACATACTGTTCATTCTTTTTGACATCCCATCATCAGAGAGAAAATAAGGACTACGTATTGATTTGGAAAATCCAACCGTCAGAATCAATTATCGTGAGCCATATTTGATTAAGGTACGCTTCTGCTTCAATTATTGAATCTTGATAATTCCAGAATGATGATTTTGGATTATAGGTAAATAATTATCTATAATGAATTTTCTAACAAGTGGTATCAGAGCCACCTTTATGTTGAATTATTAGATCTTTATGTGTGTGAAATTTATTTTACCGTATTTGATATGCATGCTGAAAATTGAATTCACTCTCATAAATCGTGAATACGTCGATGCCTGCATATCTGTAGATTCTGACTCTACTGAGGGTGAATATTTTCAACTCTGGTGTTGAGTATGTGTGTATATTAAGCTTTGGATTTGGTTAACTTTGGATTGAAAATCGATTAAGCTTTCTTCTTAAGAATTTCTCGATTTGGATTTTGGGTGAAGTTCAATATGGTTTTTCGATTTTGGTTATGAATTATATAGTGATTATGGATCGATTTACTTGTTGCATATTACTGTGAATCATGGATTCAACCAAGAACCTTGATTTTCATATATATATATATATATATATATATATATATGAACCTATAAATTGATTTTGTTGATCTTGTGTATTGTGGTCGAATTTTCGGATGATGGTTGTTGAGACCCTGTCCAAAACGAGCCCAATGGATCACCAGTGAGGGCTCAATAGAGGCCCAATGGGCCTTAGCCTATAACCCGACCTTGGGGTTTATGTTTGGGTCAACTTCCGAGGTGGAACACCGCGGGGAACCTCTCTATCCGAACCAGTTTGTAACAAGCCGAGGTACCCTTTGGTAATGCCTCGAATATATGATGGGACAACAGAGAGTGTCAGAAACGTACAGCTTTGCTTACTATGGCCTGATAAGATGTTGCCTTTATGAAAGATATGATAGGCGCCCATTCCCTACCGAAAGTTCAATGATTACTTCTAAGAAATTGGTTTACCTCTCCAATGGCTAGGGTGAAGACACATGTAAAGTCCATCACGTGTCCCCATCTAAGACTATAACTTCTCCTATAAATAGAGCACTCTTACCTCCAAATAAGAGGTTGGTAATTGAATACACTAACTGAATATTTTTACTCTCGCTCCCTTTTCTCTCTTTTACACACTTATATTTCCAGCACCACAAATATATTTACTTAAGAATGAGTATTGACTTAGGCATCAGAGTGCAAACGGGAGCCCCCTCAGCCCCCTTTGCAAGCTGATTGTTTGTCATAGTACGTAAGAGATCCACGTGTTCAAGAGGGAAGAGCTGAGATGTGTTGATCCAGGGTCCTACCGGATTTTGTGGTCAACATTTTGGCGCCGTATGTGGGAAACCATACTTCTAACCACGAAAACGCTTGGTAAAAAGCTACATTAAAACCTTGAAAAAGGGTAGGTAACCTCTTGGAAAAGAGTGAAGAACTAAAGGAACCTCTTGGAAAAGGCTTGATACTTTGAAATATAAGTTTATTAACCTTGAAAAAGGCTTAAAACTTTGAAATATAAGTTTACTAACCTTGAAAATGGCTTGAAGCTTTGAGAGAAAAATTCACCTATCCTTGAAAGAAAAGATAGAACTAAGAAATTGCTATGAACATAAATGAAAATGACGATGATGTTAACCCTCGTAGGAGCAGAGATGAATAACACAGCGAGGATGAGGCTCCCCAGAGGCCTCGTGAGAATACAAATGAGGGGGTGGCCCAACCAAACCCTCCATGCAGGCACCGAAATTGTCGCATGCTGCGACATATGACTCGCATGGCAGCCCAGATGATGAAAATGCAGAAACAGCAGATAGAAGAAACCGCTGTGATGAATGCCTATATGGCTAGAGGGTATGTTATAAACGAACCCATGATGCCCCCGTAGTACTCGCAGCCACATTACTCACCATCTTATGCGGCCACTGCCTCGTATTATTACCAGGATCTGCAAGCATATGACTAGGTGGAATATATTCCTTTCGACAAAGAAGACCCGATGCACGAAGCACCAAGAGAACAGGGTCAGCCACCTAGTAACCATAAGGAGGCCTCGCCCTCAGTGTCTAGAAGTGTTTTTAGCCGAATAGGGGGTCTATTCAGGGGCAAACAAGGAGGCCGAACTGATCAAGGTAGACATGATACGGATGTGCCTAGAAATAGGCGGAGTGACGGGCTGAAGAAGCTCATGCACGAAGCCAAATGCATAAAGATAGATATGGTGCGGGGGCGAGAACATTAAGCCCCACCCATGAACCTAGAAATAGGCGGGAGAGAAGAGTAGAAGCAACTCGGACCCCAACTCAAGGAGGTCCTCCGACCTTTCAGAGGACAAACTACGGTCGAGTTTTTCCACCACAGCGGCAGGATTACTTTCAGCCGCCTTATGACCAATATCATGACGCGGTGAATTTCGACCATGGTGAGAACAATGAATTACCGTCATATAAGCTGGATGATGAACAGGAAATAATCCCCTTTACGGAGGGCATCCGAAAGTTCCCAGTGCCTCATGACTTCGAAACGCCGAAATTAATGAAGAACACTGGCAGAGATGACCCTGACGATCACCTGTTAAATTATCGCGCCAGTATGGAAATAGCGGGAGCCACTTCGGCGCTGAAATGCAAAGCCTTTGCTTTAACACTTGAGGGAAGTGCAATACGGTGGTATAAAAAACTCCCTCCATGTAGCATCCACAGTTGGAGAGATTTGAAGACAGCATTCAAAAATGGCTTTATTTCCTCCAGGACCGGCCAGCTCTCTCTCCAACGCCTTCAAGATTTAAGGCAAGGAAGGGAAGAGTCTTTGAAGTGCTACCTAGCTCGTTTTACAGAAGAAATGCACATTTGTGAAAACATCACCGAGGTAGAGATGTTTTCTGCATTAAAAGGGGGCCTAGACATGACAAACATGTTCTGGAGAGATGTCTGAAGTAGAAAGCCGAGGGGTTACAATGCTTTGGTAGATTTGATGAAGGAGGAGATCGTCTCAGAAGAGATGGCTAGGGCCAGGGATAATCTTCCTCAAGGGAGATACAATATTGTGTACCCCAATGTAGCAAACTATAGGAAAGGAGGCAACAAGGATAGGTTCGGCAGTAATCGCAGTGGTGCGTCCCGTCCGTTTCTGGGAACAGGATCCAGTTATCCGGCTGAAATTACGGAGGCTATCCCCAATTTACACACCACTGCACCTACCCCGAATCCTCCCACGACCTTTGGAAGAATGGAAGGTAGCCGAAGTGGAAAACAACCTATGATTGGGGCCTACTGTGTGTACCACAGGTATTATGGCCATGCAACAGAGGACTGTAGGGAAATCCACATGCTGGCAGACCAAAAGGCACACGGAAGGAAGGGAGGTAATTTCTCACCTGACAAAGGGAAAACGCAAAGGCCAAATAACCAAAAGTTCAGTCGAGCTGATAAGCGGGCTCCATGGAAAAACCCAACAAAAGAAAGGATTGATGGTCATCAAAGAGATAGGAGCAAGGACCGGAATAACCCCCAGGCACATGCTAAAAATACAAGAGAACCACCTATGCCTGCAAATGATCCATCGATTCGTGAGATTGACACGATATTGGGAGGCCCCCATCCAAGTGGGAGCACCAGTAACTCCCAAAAAGGTACATCAGAGAGGATAAACAGCCCGCTAATATGAATTATCACATCTATTCGCATCCTGCTAGGATGTCCGGGACATAACCTATCACGTTTACCCAGGATGACGCTCTTGGGGTACATTTCCCGCATAATGACATGCTAGTTATTCGGGTAGTGGTGGCTCGGAATGGAGTGTCACGGATGTTGTTGGATGATGGTGCCTTGGTAAACGTGATTTATGGAGTAAATTTTGATAAGATGGGGATTAGTACCCCACTTATTCCAGTCCCAGATCCAATATATGGATTCACTGGAGATAGTATAACCCCCAGAGGATCCATAACACTTCTGACGGAAGTAGGGCAAGCTCCCACTCTCTCTAGAATAACCATGGAGTTCTTAATTGTGGACAAAATCTCCTCCTATCACGACTCAATTGGGAGGACGGGTCTCATTGACTTGGGGGCTGCAACTCATACCAAGTATATTTCCATGACATTCCCAACGGAGCATGATGTAGCGATTGTTAGGGGGAACCAAATTGAATCACGAGCCTATTACACAAACACTATTCAAAAGTTTCAAGACCGGAGATTAAACATGATTAGTGATGTGGCAATGGGTGAGGCTGCTCCAAACCCTGAAAGATTTGGTGGAGGGCCCTCAGAAAATGGCGATGGAAAAGGATCTAGCAGACTTGGACCCAAGAATGATCGGAGAGAGTTGCTCCACCCCAACTGAAAGGCTGGAATGCTTCTGTGTTGATCCACTTGATCCAATCAATGAGTTGCAGATTGGATTAGATTCGCCAATTGAATACAAAGATCAACTGAAAAGCTTCTTGCTTGAAAATCTTGATGTATTCGCATGGAAACATGATGACATGATCGGAATTGATCCTAAAGTGGCTTGTCACAGGCTCCAACTTGATCTAAGAAGCCCTGGGCACAGGAAGAAGAGGAGGCCAATGAGTTCGGATAAATATGAGGCCTTAAAAGAAGAGGTGGCGAAGCTATTGAAAAATGGCTTCATCAGAGAGTCTCAGTATCCGAAGTGGGTGTCAAACCCTGTTTTGGTTCCCAAGCAGAATGGAAAATTTAGAGTATGTATTGATTTTACGAATTTAAACCAGGCATGTCCAAAAGACAGTTTCCCTCTCCATCGAATTGATCAATTAATCGATTCTACAGCAGGACATGAGATGCTGAGCTTTATGAATGCATACTACGGGTATAAACAGATCCCCATGCATGAGTCGGATGAGGAGCACACCTCGTTTATCACGGATAGAGGGCTCTATTGTAATAAAGTCATGCCGTTTGGTTTTAAAAATGTGGGGGCCACCTACCAGAGGTTGGTAAATCATATATTTTCAGAGCAATTAGGAAGCACCATGGAAGTATATGTCGATGACATGCTGGTCAAAAGTATGGACGCCGCAAAGCATATCTGCCATTTATCAGAGGCCTTTCACATTTTGAGAAAATATCGAATGAAGCTCAACCCCGACAAATGAGTTTTTGGGGCAGCATCTGGAAAGTTTCTTAAATTCATGGTAAACAGGAGAGGAATTGAAACCAATCCGGATAAAATCAAAGCTTTACTTGACATGCGCTCTCCTCGGAGCCCAAAAGAAGTGCAAAGCTTAACTGGAAGAATTGCGGCCTTAAGTCGATTCGTTTCCAAGTCCACTGACAAATGCTTGCCATTTTTTAAGGTCTTGAAGGGAGGGAAGCGATTTCAATTGACCCCGGAATGTGAGCAAGCTTTTTCCGACCTGAAATCATTCCAGGGTCAAGCCCCCCTTTGTCTAAACCACAGGTCGGCGAGCCGTTTTCCCTGTATTTAGCCATGTCAAAGGAGGCTGTCAGCTCAATATTGGTCAGAGATGAGAATGGGAATCAGCTTTCGGTGTATTATGTAAGCAAAGCCATGCTGGATGCAGAAACACGATACCTAGACATGGAAAAACTTGATCCAGCATTGATTACTGCGGCTCGCAAACTCCGCCCCTACTTTTAGTCGCACTCCATCCATGTTCTCAAAAACTTTCCTATGAGACAGGTACTACAGAAACCAGATGTATTCGGAAGATTAATGAAATGGGCGATAGAAATTAGCCAGTACGACCTGTATTATACGCCTCGGACGTCTATAAAGGGCCAAGCGTTAACAGATTTCATAGTTGAGTTTATGCATCCACCTGAGGTTGAGATGATTGGTGGCATGGATAATAGTCTTGAGTGGAAGCTGTTTGTTGATGGGTCCTCCGCGAAAGAAAGATTCGGGGCGGGGATATTGTTGGTGAACCCGGAGGGACACAAGCTGCATAGCACGATTCGCTTTGGCTTTAAGGCCTCGAATAATGTTGCAGAATATGAGGCGCTCCTAGTTGGATTAAGGCTTGCAAAAGATCTAAAAATTAAGTCAGTAGTGGCAAGCAATGACTCGCAGCTTGTCATAAGCCAATTTAACGGACAGTTCTCTGCCAAAGAGCCAGCTATGATTGCATACTTGAAGAAAGTAAAGGACATAGCTGGCCACTTCAAAAAACTGAACTACTTCATATTCCCAGAACTCAGAATTCTAATGCAGATGCTTTCTCTAAGCTAGCAAGCAGTAAGGATGTCGAGCTCCTCAACATGGTGCCAATTGAGCATATGCCGATCTCTTCCACCGAACAGGGAGCGGAGGTTTTGGCAATAGAAGAAGAAGGTTCTTGGATGAATCCCATTCTGGCCTACTTAAAACATCAAACTCTACCAGATGAGCCGGAAGCAACTCGAAAATTGCAAAGGTACGCCGCATATTTTTTCCTCCTGGATGATCTGCTCTACAAACAGAGTTACACCTCTCCTTTGTTACGGTGTGTGGGGCCGAAAGAAGGACTGTATGTAATGAAAGAAATCCACGAAGGCATTTGTGGAAACCAGGTTGGATCATTATCATTGGCTCGGAAAGCCCTCAAACAAGGATATTTTTGGCCAACGATGTGAAAGGATTCTCACAACTTCGTCCGCAGATGCAATAAATTCCAGAGACATGCAACCATACCGCATCAGCTTCATCATGAATTGACTGTGGTAACCATCCCCTGGCCTTTCGCGAAGTGGGGGGTAAATATTATTGGTCCTATGCCCCGAGGCACTGGTGCACTTCGGACTACTACGCATACCGCAACAAGAGAAACGTCGTTCTCCATGGCGTATGGTTCAGAGGCGGTATGCCCAGTTGAAATTTGGGTACCTACCCTTCACCAAATCCATTATGACGAGGCGATAAATGAGGAAGCTGAAAGGGCAAATTTAGACTTTGTCCTCGAAAAACAGAGCCACTCTCAAGTGGTGTTGACCAGGTACCAGGAAAAAATGCCCGCTACTACAACAAAAGGGTGAAAAATCGGTTCTTTAGCATTGAGGATTTGTTCTTTAAGAAGATTCTTCCTTCTACTTAAGAACCAGGAGTAGGGACTCTAGGTCTTAATTGGGAGGGGCCTTATAGAGTCACTTCTGAGGTAGTACCCGGTACATATATGATCGAAGACCTATCTGGGGTTCCCTTGCGCAACCCTTGGAACACAGATCATCTTCGTCGTTATTTTCAGTAAAATTAAAGTCCTCTTGGGCATGTAATATCTTAGCGAAAATCAGTGGTTATTGAATGATTGTAACATCCCCACATAGTTTAATGAAAATTTACAGCAGGTTACGTTAAATTGCATCAAATGCTCTTCGGTAAACATTACAGGTGTTAAAAATATTAAAATTATTTTTGTCCCCATGAAATTATAATTCTGCCTATAATAACCAGGCAACAGTAAAGTGATGATAGTGCTACGCTTGAACTTCACCAACAAGGGACTCATGTAAACCAACACTTCTCTCACTGCGTCTTACCTAAAAGTAGTAAAACCATGAGCAGCAGCTCGTGATAAAGTGTCTATCAGGTCATACCTAACCAGCAAACATAAATGTCTTAAGCTGCCTAGTTTTAAGGGACTATCAAGTATACAAGGCATTTATTAAATACGCAAAGTGTTTAGAGAGCTCACATTCTTTATGTCATACAAACCAAAAAGTTTCTGCCATACAAGTGATGGATCTCACAAAATAATCAAAATATTGAGCTAATGGAATAGTTAAATTGTTTCAAAACCAATTGTTACATTTCAACTACACTTCAAAATTTGAGGAATAAAAAACAGTGAGTAATATACAAATATAATAAAGGATCATTAGGGAGGGGCATCTTCTGCAGAGTTTTCGCTAGGAGCATCCTGATGAGGGTCAGCAGGATCATCAAAGGAATCACCTTTGTTCGTATCCTCTGGTTCGGGGTACAGGGCCTCAATGGGGGAAAGATCCAAGGTAGGGAAAGCTTCCTTCACGTCCCCCAAAGCTATCCTGACCCCCATATTTCCAAAAACCCTCTGCATAGCCTCATATTCAGGCGTCTCTTCAAAAGTGTATTTGAAATTCTAGATCACCTCGGACACCTTGGCACTCAAAGCTTCTTCTACCCGTGCTGCAATGGTCCGCTACAGAGCCTCCGTGATCCTGGAGTTGATGTGCTTTTCCAAAAAGGTATAATCCTCCTCTGCCTTTCGCTGGGACTCCGCCTCCCTCTCCAGTTTCTCAGTGACTATTGCCACCTCAGTCTCCGGCTTAGCTTTGGCTGCATTGGCTGCTGTCAGGGCCTCGGCGGTTATGGGTTGTGCCCGGTTGGAGTCATCAAATTTTTTGCACAGGGCCACCATATCCGCCTCGGAAGCATGAAGATCATGATTGAGCTTCTCTTTGTCCTCTTGGAGGAGTTTGGCCGTAAGCCTGTCGTCCGAAGAGGCCTTTGCGAGCGACGGACATATGCTCCTTAAGGTCATTGATCTCTTTTAGCATATTATTCGTGTGGTGAAGGGCTGTTTCAGCCTCCTTCTTGTCTCGTTGCACCTCAAGAACAAAAGATTCTACCTCATCGATCAACGAAAGAGCCCTGACATTCATGGCCTTGGCTGCAAGCAATTTTCGGGCCGGTAGGACGCTGGAAGAAAAAGTAGACCAGCCTTCTGTCCAGAACTGTCCTGTGGCCAAGGCAGCTCTAGCAGGCGGAGAGTCGGGTGAGTCAAGGAGATTAGGATCGAAGGCCACATCCCTGGGAAGGACGCTGGCTTTAATCCGAGCAAGCTCGTCAGCCACCGCTTGGGTCACCTCATATTGCAGGCCCGAAATGGATATATCAGGCTCCCCCATTGCTCTCTCCCCCGAGGTCCCCTCTTTCTAATCTTTTCCCCTTCCCCTTAGGAAGGCCTATTTGGGGACCACCCTCTTCAATCGTGACTAGATGTTGGGGGGCAGCAGGTCGCGAAGCGGGAGGTGGCATCAGGGCAGGAAAAGCACCCTCTGGCTCCGTAGTGGGCACCTCGGACACTTGTATGGCCGCCTCCCCATGGAGATTGGCCAGCACTGATTTCTGTCTTTTTTCCACCTCGCTACCATGACGGAGGAGTGGAGGGACCTTCTTGGACATAAGCCCCTTTAAAGAAATTTTGGGGAAGTCCCTGGAACCTGCTAAGGTTAAGAGTAATTAGTCTTAACAGATTAAAATCTAGGATAATAGTTAAGGAAAAAGATGCGACTTACCCATGGATCGCATAAGACCGTGATTGACGAACAGCTTATTTTGCTGAATAACTTTTTGAAAAGTTCCTTTGAAGGCGAAGAGACGCCTCACCGACAGTAACTCCGCGTCGAAAAGCAATGAGGCGAAGGTTGGCCCTGAGGTAATAAATAAAAAAAGAAAATGTGTCATATTATGAGCAGGAGAGGAGAACATGAATAATGCACCTATAGAAAAATAATAATGACAAGTAATCATAACACATGATGATGGCGGTATTGGTGATAAGTGAATGAAACAAAGTAAAACTCACGCGGGGAGGAAAGAGTTCGAGGAACGGTGATCTCAGGAGTAGGGTCTACAGTCGAGCTTTGCCACTCTCCTGTGACCCAGAACTACTGGTTCCTCCAGTTTTTTTATGGAAGTGGGGTGCCCAGTAATGATGGGAGGATAAGAACCTCAGGGAGATAAGTAGTACCAATCTTTCACATCGGCCCTCACATCCTTGTCCCATTTGACGGACTTCTTCAAGGTGTACAAGGTGTGGATTATGTGTAGAGAGATGGGAGAATCTGGATTGACCTCTTGCCACACCAGCCAAGTACCAACTGCTTGCGTCCAGAAGTTCGGAGCCACTTGATAAGGGCACAAGTTGTAGCTCCTAAGTAGTGCCCTAAAAAAAGGATGGAGTGGGAGTCTCATTCCGCATGACAGAGCGTCATAGAAAATTGCTACATGACCTGGCGGAGGGCTGCAGGGTCGGCAGGAGGGCGTCGGATGCACCGGCTTGACCTCCTCTGGCAACCTAAACTTTGAGGGGGTGCCTGCCAAATCGATGCTCCGAATTTCGGATGCTATTTCACTACTCTCCCAAGAATCAGGGTTTGGTCCAGGATCCATGTGGTATCCCGACACCTTATTCACATAATCCACCCACTCCTCGACTTGTGCAATTTTCTCTTCAGATAACCCCATTTCCTCTCTATGTGCCCTAAACGGGGCCCTTGCACCTAAGTTAGGGTCATGCGGGTCAGACGAGGATCCAGCCGTTCCTTCTCTCCGCATATCTCTATCACGTTTACTTCGGAGCTCTCTCAGGGAGGACTCTTCCTCAGCAGATAAGTGGACCATGTAGGGTTGGTTCTTCTCTTCTTAGCTGTCAGAATCATCCAAATAAATTATACTACTGCATTTCCTATTCCTCCTCTTAATTTGCTCTCTAAAAAAGCGAGAGCTAAAAATCGACAAGGACAAAGGGCAGAAACCTCTGATAGGAATCGCCAGTACCACTAACTCCTACGAACCCATTCCCTCAACTCTTTTAATTTTTCTCAAAAAATTCAAACTTACCTGGAGGAGAGCGAAAATACTAAAAATGATTTTTCAAATGAGCACTCAAGGGTTTGAAACAAAAAACAAACAAGCACAAAACAAAAAACATTTACCTAAGAGGGGTACGAGAGGCCTGATGCTCCAATGAATAAAGCGCCAACGGGGGGTTTCAGTTGATTGAAGCAAATAAGCAAGGTCAACACCCTCAAGAAATGGGTTGATTCGTATGAAAAGGAGTAGGAAGATTATTTTTACAGAAAGATATTCAAAAACTTCGGGAACAAGGGAGGAGGGGAGGCTTTGTAAGAGGGTTCTTTGGCACAGGCCCATAATTTGCGAGTTCAAGGAGAATGTGAATAGACTACATGCCTTAATAAGGGCAATAAGTTAAAGCGTCAACCAATTGGGAATTTGAAAAAGAAGAAACTATTCAACTGATGGAGTGCGCCCCATGCGCAAGAGGAGCGTCCCCCCCCCCCACATTTATTCCAGCATTTTTTGGAAACAAGCGCTAATCATTTTCCAGTGATAAATGCGCCGACTGCAAGACATGCTGGCGTCTCCAACGTTCACCCTAAAAAGAAGTGAAAATAATGGTGGTTGTTTTCATAAAGTTTGTACGCCGAAGAAAATTACAAAAGTACCCCGTACATCCGATGCGTTACGGAGTGGTTCCCGTGCAATTCACCTTGGATTGATTAAACGATACCAATAACATTAAGCATAAAAATGATAGGGAGAATTAACGGCTCCATATTAGTTCCCAGCAAAACCATAGCTTCGGACCTGTGGCAAATTTGATCCGCCCATAAATGACCACATCGGATTTGAGGGACTAGTGTTGAGATCATGTCCAAAACAAGCCCAATGGATCACCAGTGAGGGCTCAATAGAGGTCTAATGGGCCTTAGCCTATGACCCAACCTTGGGGTTTATCTTTGGGTCAACTGTCGAGGTGGAACACCGCAGGGAACCTCTCTATCCGAACCAGTTTGTAATAAGCCGAGGTACCCTATGGTAACGCCTCGGATATATGATGGGACGACAGAGAGTGTCAGAAACGTACAGCTTTCCCCAGCTTAGTGTGGCCTAATAAGATGTTGCCTTTATGAAAGATATGATAGGCGCCCATCCCCTACCGAAAGTAGCAATGACTACTTCCAAGAAATTGGTTTACCTCTCCAAGGGCTAGGGTGAAGACACATGTAAAGTCCATCACGTGTCGCCATCTAAGACTATAAATTCTCCTATAAATAGAGTACTCTTGCCTCCAAATAAGAGGTTGGTAATTGAATACACTAATTGAATATTTTTACTCTCACTCCCTTTTCTCTCTTTTACACACTTATATTTCCAGCACCCAAAATATATTTACTTAAGAATGAGTATTGACTTAGGCATCGGAGTGCAAACGGGAGCCACCTCGGCCCCATTTGCAAGCTGATTGTTTGTCATAGTGCGTAGGAGATCCACGTGTTCAAGAGGTAGGAGCTGAGACGTGTTGATCCAGGGTCCTACCAGATTTTGTGATCAACAATGGCGGTATGGGCGATTGCACCACCGTCACCAGCACTGCGCACGTGGGTTGTCGCTGCTAAGCGGTGCTATGCGCGGCATACCGAAAAGCAGTGCCATTGTAGGGCTGGGACGACGCTGCGCGCAGCACTACAGGAGAACAACGCTGGGAATGGCACTGTGTCGCAATGGGAATCGCTGGAGGGGTGCGCCGCATTCTTCGAATTTGGATGCAACAGCGACTGCGGCTAGGGGTTTGCCTAAGGGTGCGTTTGATACCCTTTTTTTGCCCTGGAAAATGACTATTTTCGAAACATTTTCAAACTTTTGGGTGTTTGATTGGTTTCCAATTCCAGGAAATTGATTTTCCAACCAAGTCCTTCACGCGCCTTCTTTCCTTGTTTTTGTGGAATTCCTTTTCTCAGCCATGGAGTAGTTTTTATTTTCCAGTCCAAATCGCGTATCAATTTCGTTACGTTTGATCCTTTTTGTTATTGTTAATTAATTTATTTTTTTCCCAAAAATTAACATTATTATTATTAGGTACAAATGAGTGAAAAAATTTTAAATTTTTTTTTTTATTACAATAGCTAAATTTTTTCTTATTTGCCATGTAAAATAATCACAATCAAACAACAAAAGTTGAAAAATTTCTCATTTTTTCCACCTAACAAATTGAATCAATCAAACACATTAAACTTCCAAATCCCAGGAATTCAATTCCCTAAAATTCATTTTCTTTCCACCCAAATTCCACTTTCGCTATCAAACGCAGCCTAACATTTGCGATTCAAATTTTGGGACATGGGCTTGTGTTGGAAATTTGGAGCCTTAAAGGACTATTTTGCAATTTTTGAACATTGTGGTTAATTGCAAATCAAGTCCCCCCTGATTGTTTTGAATTAAAGATTAATCCTGTAGGTACTAACTTATTTAAGTCAGGACCTCTCAAGTTATGGAATTTTATATTTCAGCCCCTAAAGTTTGAAATTTTTCTAATCGAGTCCCTAAAGTTTGGAAATTTTCAAAATTGATCCTTAAAGTTTGAGAATTTTCTAATTCAATCTATAAAGCTTGAAAATTCTCTAATTTGGTCCCTTAAAGTTTGAAGATTTTCATATTCGGTCCTTAAAGTTTGAAAATTTTCCAATTCAATCCCTAACATTTGAGAATTTTCAAAAATCAACCTCTAAAGATTGAATATTTTCTATTTTGGCTCCTAAAGTTTGATTTTATTTTAAATTGGGACCTAAAGTTTGGAATTTCTCTAAATTGGCCAATAAGGTTTTAGAAAAATTGTAATTTAAGTCCTTCAAGCTTAAATTTTTTCATAATTGGCCACCAAAAGTTTAAGAATATTGTAATTTGACCATCCCAACTTAAAGATTGCTGTATTCTAAAGTTTTGAATTCTATACTTCAAATCCTAAAGTAAAAATATATGCAAATCAATGGTTTCAGTTTCAAATTTTGGTACAACAGACTCTTTTGAGAGATATAATATTCGAAAGTAAGTTAGGTGAAGAAATATGTTGCGAAAGCAACCTCTCCCGTGGATATTAATTAACTTAGAATATTAGAAGGTATTTGTGTGTGTGTTATTCATGCGGATGTTGATCGGCCCAAAGGAAGGTCAATATTTGGCTCGAATTTCACATGCACCTGTGGTGATAAACACGTGGCAATTATTTGGTTTAACATGTGATCAATAAATCGGTCAAAAGAAAGGTTTATTGATTAACATGTCTTATTTCCAGTGTTTGATCACTACACTAAGGGAAAACTAGGCGTTTGTGTGTTATTCATGCGGATATTGATCCGCCCAAAGGAAAGTCAATATTTGACTTGAATTTCACATGAACTTGTGGTGATAAACACGTGACAGTTATTTGGTTTAACGTGTGATCAATAAATCGGTCCAAAAAAAGGTTTATTGGTTGACATGTCTTACTGTCCATGTTTGATCACTACACCAAGAGTACCACTTATAAGTCAATATTTCTGTCCAAAGACTAAATATTGATGTTGTGCTAGGTATCTTGTGATGGGCCCTACCATTATTTGAAAGTATGATTTGGATAATAAGGTATTTATGTGAGCTATTTTGTTTAAGTATTCTCTATTCAGTTTCAAGTTCTACTACTAGTATCTCTGTTAGTGTAAATCTCAATTCTCATGCTTATGGGACAAACTTCAAGGATCAGAAAGAAAACATTCATATTGTTCTTGGCTGCATGTTTCTAGACCTTGCATTAAGGATTGAGCAACTCACTCCTCTTACGAATGAAAGTTCATCTAATTAATGAGGAACTTTGAGAAGTGAGATCACTCAAATTGCATGAGTCCAACGATCATTGAGCGCAGCAATTCGGAAGCCTTTAAAGGAACAGTATCTGAGGGAGTAAATAATGTCACGGAATTCTTTACCGAAATTAAGAAATGTTTTGCGAAAAATGATAAGACTGAAACAAGCACGCTTCTGCATAGCTTGATTTCATTAAAGTATAAAGGCAATGGGAAAATAAGGGAGTACATCATGCAGATGTCTCACATTGTTCCAAAACTTAAGGCACTAAAACTCGACTTTTCTGATGACTTGCCAATGCATTTGGTATTGATATCACTTTCTGCACAATTCAGTCAAATTAAGGTTAGTTATAACTTTCAAAAGGAGAAATGGGCTCTCAATGAACTCATTTCATAGTGTACAAGCTTCTTGCACAATTCAGTCAATTTAAGGTCAGTTATAACTATCAAAGGGAGAAATGAACTCTAAAAAAGCTCATTTTATTTTGTGTGCAAGAAGAAGAAAAGTTGAAGCAGGACAAAAAAACTGAAAGTATTCACATGGAAAACACCTCTAAAGATAAGGGCAAAAAAACAAATAAAGAACATAAAGTTGCTAAGGGTCCGGAACAAAAGAAACTACATAAAAACATTGAGGGTTGTTTTTTTTACCAGAAATCTGGACATAAGAAAGATCGTACATAGTACCAACTAAAGTTACTGCTAAAACACCTCAAGAGCTTTTGATAGGCAGACAGTCTAGTCTAAAGCATTTCTACATTTGGGGATGTCCAGCTAAGGCTAGGCCTTATAGGCCACAAAAAGAAATTGGACTCTAAAATACTAAGCAGCTACTTTATTGGTTATTCTGAGCGATCGAGGGGCTATAAATTTGTGATACCACACTTAAGTCAATTTTTGAAACGGGAACTGTAACATTTTTTGAGGATGTTGAGTTTGAGGGGAGAAATAAGATTAGACATATTGTCTTTAAGGAAGAAGTTGAGGAAGGATCGATTTCGGTTCCTACTACTGTTTTTGACAATGTGCAAGTTTCTATGAATGTCATTGATCAAGAGGCATATCCGGAACCTCAACTAGACAATGTTGAAGAATCTCCAATCCAAAATAAGGTAAATTTCAGAAGTACAAATCAATAACCTCAATAATTAAAGCCATTAAGGAGATCCACGAGAGAAAGGAAAAATGCTATTCCGGATAATTTAAATAGTATTTCTCCAAGAATACAAGGAAAATAATGGAATGCTGGAAGATGATCCAATCAATTTCCATCAGGCCATGCAGGGTTCTTACTCTCAAAATCGGATTGATGTCATAAATAAGGAGTATAAGCATATGCAAGACAATAAATTTTGGGATGTTGTCCCATTACCAGAAGGTGCGAAGCCCATTGCTCTTAAATGGATTTTTAAACCAAGAGGGATTCGAAAGGTAATGTGGAAAGATATAAAGTTTTTCTTGTATCTAAAGGCTTTACACAGAAAGAAGGCATTGAATATAAAGAGACTTTCTCTTCAGTTTCGATAAAAGACTCTTTCAGGAAAGTTAGGTTGTTGCAAATTTTGACCTCGAGTTACATCAAATAGATGCTAAAGTGGCATTTCTCAATGGAGCATTGATGAGAGGATGTATATGGTGCAACCAGAAAGCTTTGTATCAGGAGACCCAAAGCAAATGGTTTGCAAATTAAAGAAATTCATTTATTTTGTCAAGCCAGCTTTCCATTAAGGGTAATACAAATTTCATCAAGCAATTATCTCGTTTGGTTTTGAGATTAATATTGTTGATGATTGTGCGTATTACAAGTTCAGTGGGAGTAAGTATATTTTCCTGGTTTTGTATGTTGACAACATTTTGCTTGCCACTAATGATATAGACATGTCAAATAAAATTATGAGATTTTTTATCAAGAAATCTTAAGATGAAAGATCTTGGTGACGCCTCTTTTGTATTAGGGATTCAGATATACCGGGATTTCTCTTGGTGTATTCTTGGATTGTCACAAAAAGGTTATATCGATAAAGTACTTAAGGGGTTTGGCATGCAAGACAGTAAACCAGGGGACACCCCTATCGCTAAGGGAGACAAATTAGTCTCAACTAATGCCCGAGAAGTTATCTTGAAGTTAAGGAAATGTAGAAGATCCCCTGTAGTTCAGCTACAGGGAGTCTTATGTATACTCAAATTTGTATGCGTTCGAATATTGCATACATTATTGGGATGCTAAGAAAATATTTAAGTAATCCTGGGATGGATCATTTGGAAAGCAGCCAAATATGGGTTATAAGGTATTTAAAGAGAAAAAAAGATTACATGCTTACATACAGAAAATCCAGGCTACATCTATCTGATAGTTAGAGGAGCAATTTTTGGAAGGAGTGCTTAGCAAACACTTATAACTTCTTCCACCATGGTATTAGAGTTTGTAGCATTTTTTGAGGCAACTAATCATGGAATATAGCTGCAAAATTTTGTCACTTGGCTGGGTATTCTGTATGGTATAGAAAGACCACTAAAGTTATATTGTGACAATAACTCAGCAGTTTTATATTCCAGTAATAACAGGAGCTCAACTGAGTCAAAATACATTGACATAAGTTCCTGGTTGTGAATGATACAGTTCAGAGTGGACACGTATTAATAAGAGCACATTGGGATAAACTTCATAATTATGGATCCGTTTACTTAGGTATTACCACCCAAGGTCTTTCATGAGCACATTACTCATATGGGTGTTGTATTTCTTGAGAATATTTGGTTTCAGTGGAAGTTTGTATTTTGGGTACTTTAGACACATTTACTGTCTTTTTGGATATAGTTTAAAGTTAAAGTTATTTACAACTGTAAGGTTTCAGGTTTATTATCTCTGAACTTGTTTGAGGATGATCTCATTAAAGTTGGGCCAGTTGGAAATAGGCATGTTAAAGATCAAATTACATGTAATTTCCATACTACACATCCATATTTAATCCACGTCATTCAGTTATGTCGATATACGTGACCATTGATGGGTTTAGTTACGATAAATGTAGCAAAAGTCGCTTTGATCATATGTTGATATGATTGATGTATCGGATTGTTTGGGGATGCAATCAATAATGATAGCAAAATTCTGAATACTAATAAGGTTGTGATTGATACACAATTGTAAGGTTACACATATAGCCCAAGTGGGAGATTGTAAGAATTTTAATCAATCTTGTGGGCTTATATGTGAATTATTGTGTATTGAATAAAATGCTATCAAATTTGGTTAAGCCCATTTAAAGTTATCTAATAAGGATTTGGTATATTGGGCTTTAATGCATCTAATTAAGGGTTGTTCACAAAAATACCCTACTTTTAGGGATCAAACTGAAATTTACTTCAATTTTATAAAATCTGAAAATTACTTCTAATAAAATTATAAAAACTGAAAAATACTTATGATACTTCTCAAACAAGTTAGTATCACAATATGATACTTATGATTATGTTAGTATCATAGTATGATACTTATGATACTTTTCAATTTTTTTAGTATCTCAGTATGATACTTATGATATTTTTTTCAATTTTTTGTAGTATCACAGTATGATACTTATGATATTTTTCAATTTTTTCTAATATCACAGTTTGATACTTATGATACTTTTCAATTTTTTTTCTAGTATCACAGCTTGATACTTTACAATTTTTATGATACTTTATTTCAAACATAAAATCAAACAATTTTTATACACTTTTTTTAGTATCACAACTTGATAATTTACAAGTTTTTATGATACTTTATCTCATACATTAAATCAAACACTTTTCCTACCATCTCAGCCAGAATCCAATTACTAGCGATCACAACCACACAAAATTGATCTTCCTAAGCTACCCACCTACAATCGCCTACCACTTGCAAAGATTTACCACCAACAAATGCATCCATAGCTACAGCCGATGCATTCAGAAATCATGTTTCCTTGAATTTTTGACCAAAAAAGTAAGAAAAATTGTTCACAAAACCACGAGTAGAACTGGGTCTTCATTTAGGGCCAAAGCCAATTTGAATTAGACCGCGCGGTCTAATGGTAGTGGGTTTCTAAGAATCTTTGTACTTAACCCCTAGGTACAAGGTTCGAAACCCATGGAAGGAAAAAATCCACTTCCTGGAAACGAGACTATCAGCCCTTGAGGAGCAGGACGACCACGGGGGGAGTGGAAAGACCATGAGTAGACGGCCGGCAGCCGTTGAGGACCGAGTACGCTACAAAAAAAAAGTCGCCTTTTTTTGTAGCGTACCCGGTCCTCAAGGGCTGCCGTTCGTCTACTCATGGTCTTTCCACTCCCCCCTTGGTCGTCCTGGTCCTCAAGGGCTGCCAGCCTCGTTTTCAAGAAGTGGATTTTTGCCTTCCGCAGGATTCGAACCATGTACCTAGGGGTTTAGTACAATGATTCTTAGAATCCTGCTACCATTAGACCAAGTGGTCTAATGGTAGCAGGGATTTAAGAATCTTTGTACTTAACCCCTAGGTACAAGGTTCGATCCCTGCGGAAAGCAAAAATCCACTTCTTGGAAACGAGGCTGGCAGCCCTTGAGGAACAGGACGACCAAGGGGGGAGTGGAAAGACCATGATTAGACGGCCGGCAGCCCTTGAGGACCGGGTACGCTACAAAAAAAAGGCGCCTTTTTTGTAGCGTACCCAGTCCTCAAGGGCTGCCGACCGTCTACTCATGGTCTTTCCACTCCCCCCTGGTCGTCCTGCTCCTCAAGGGCTGGCTGCCTCGTTTCCAGGAAGTGGATTTTTGCCTCCCCAGGGATTCGAACCTTGTACCTAGAGGTTAAGTACAAACTTCATGGAATCCCTGGGGAGGCAAAAATCTACTTCCTGGAAACGAGGCTGCCAATCCTTGAGGAGCAGGACGACCAGGGGGGAGTGGAAAGACCATGAGTAGACGGACGGCAGCCCTTGAGGACCGGGTATGCTACAGGAAGAGTAATGTCAAACATGGAAGATTCACCTTTAGATCTGGCCACAGATAAAGCTAATGTGGAGGATGGAGGCATTCTACAGGGAACAAATCTTTCAAACATAATTGAACAGGAGTTTTTGAAACTAATGAAGGGGCAAATGCAGAATAACAGTGGCAGTCAAGTTAATCTGGAACATCTGGGTGAGTATACAGGTATGAATTCACTAAGTCATGCTCTTACCTTGTTTGATCAGTTAGAATATGGAGACTGGATAATTGATACTGGAGCCAGTTGTCATATATGTGCTAATCTTGACCTCTTAACCAATCCTCAACCAGTAAAATATCCAACACCAGTCTATCTCCTTGATGGCTCAACTAAATCTGTCAAGCATATTGGCCATGTCATACTTAACCAAAAATTATGTCTTATTGATGTTTTCTATGTCCCTAACTTTAAATTTAACCTGCTCTCTGTCACAAAGTTAACTCAAACAGCACGACTGAAATTCATTTTCTACCCCACACATTGCATTTTACAGGACCTACAGACTGATCAAGTTCTTGTTGTTGGAAAATATGATAATTTATTACATTGAATACTTCATAATTTTACTAGTGTATTATGTTTAGTTATCTATTTAGTATGGTCAACTCTGTAATAGTGAAAATCACCTAAAATTAATATTTCCATTTTCTTTACAAAATCGTACAGATATTTCGGCAGAGTCTCCCGTGTAAATTGGACTAAACCAGCCTGTAAGAGGAATCAAAATGCCACAATGAAACGAAAGTGTTTAACCTCAACATATTCACTACTCAACCACAATTCAAGTCAAACTTCAACATCATCAATTACTCCAAAATTAATCCAAAATCAATTCTTAATTCCTAAGAACTCAAACTATGATTTCATAACTTGACATCACATGCATAATTTCAATAGAACTCCAATAGTACAAATTTTACAATATATCTATCTACTAACTCAAAATCAACAATATAAAATTAACATCCAAACTAAACTAATAAAAAATAATTCATCTACACCAATTAGCATATAAAATCGTAAACTAATAAATTAAATCAATTAACTATTTGCAATACCAATATATATGTGTATATATATATACACATACATATTAACATTTATACACATTTATAGATAGAAACAAGTGTATATATATATATATATATATATACACACATACATACATTTATATACAAACACATTTTTAGATACAACTAAATATATATAACACATTTTTATACACACACACACATACACATATATATACATAGACACATATACATACACACATTTTTATACATACACATATTTCACATTTTTACACACACACACATATATAAAGAGGAGGTGGTTCTTACGGGTTGGGAGGGGCAGGGATCTAAAGATCCGACGAAGGGACGGTGGTGGTGGTGGCGGTGCTGTGTGGAGGCGCGATGGTGGAGGGTGTGGTGGAGGAAATTTGTGTAAATGTGAGAGTTAGATGATGAATAAATAAAGAGAGGAGAGAGGTGGTGGAATGGTGGTGTCTACGGTGGTGGTGGTGGTGGCGGCGGCAGCGGCAGCGGCAGCGGGGGAAGGAGGAGGCGTCGCCGGCAGGTTCAAAGGGGGGGGAGGGAGGGAGAGAGAGAGAGAGAGGCGCGGGAGTGAATAAATATGAAATGTTCGGGGGGAGAAATATAAATAGGAATGGGCGTCGATTCTCAAAGAACCGACCCCTAAAGGCCGGGTTCTCGCGTCGGTTCATCAAGAACCGACGTCTAAAGCCAGTCGGTTCCGACTTTACGCGTTGATTCTCGGTGAACCTACGTGAGAGGTTCTCGCGTCGATTCACCAAGAACCGATGCCTAAAGCTGGCTCTGGTTTCTCGCGTCGGAACCAGCCGGCTTTAGGCGTCGGTTCTTGATGAATCGACGCGAAAACCGGGCTTTTAGGCGTCGGTTCTTTGAAAACCGACGCCCATTCTTCAATGTTGACTTTCTCGAGTCGGTTTCTTAAATTGAACCGACGCGTATTCCTAGAACATATTAATAAAAATGTCACCGTCCTTTTTTACACGTCGATTTTTTGTAAAACCGACGTGTATTCCCCTTTTTTATGCTGTTTTGTACTAGTGATAATACAACAAGTAACAAAGTTACAATATTTAAATTATCTTATAATAATATTATATTTAATTTAATTTAATGATCTCTTATAATTTCAACCCGCATCATGTAAGATCATTCCAATTTGTAAGCATGTTGTTATTGTTATTGTTATTGTTATTATTTATTGCGACAATAAATTGTTGCAACTACATCTCAACTGTGCGTTATTAAAAAAAAAAAAAACCTGTGTTTTTTCTAGAGAAGTGTGACATGTCGTTTTACTTTTACCGTTAGAAACAAATTTAATGAGGTTGCAATGGAATCATGAATTCATCAATGGAGCCGCCCATGTATACCAATCATTCTCCTCTCTCATTTTTTCCCCTGATAATGTAGGTGGAAGAATTTATAGCACTCTCGTGCATACAAACGAAAAATGCTAAATTTGTCCACAAATTTTACACATCACCTTATACGCTACTCACATGAGATAGGGCCCACAAATATTTTATTATTATGTGGATCTCAACTTATGTAAAGTAGTGTATAAATGAATGTGTAAGAATAGCATCTTCCCTACACGAACACGAGCTTAAACTAGTAAAAGGGTCAGTCTACTAACCTTTACAAAGACTCAAGACAAAAGTCTAATGATTAGTTATTGTGAGTTCTTGAATCTTGACTCGAGAGGATACGATCGACCTGATTTCTCATGACGTGCTAAACCAAATTTACATTTTCAAAGGATTATCTAGTCAATGCTTAAATCAAACTCTATCCCAATTCGTCTTTTAATCATAACTATCAAGTTGAATCGTTTGATTAATATTTATCTAACATAAGTGGAATTAGATCATCAATTTATGTGGCATTATTACGATAGATTCAATTAAAGGTGAAATTAGATAATTTATTTAACTGTGCATCTCATTTGATGACACTGATTGGTGTTATAATACGTGATGAATATCACTACAAATTGTTTACCCTTTCTTCAATTTCTAGAGAAGTTGACTTCTAAATCCATTCAGGATAGACACACCAGTACGATTTGACTTCACAGAGTATAAATTCTTCCAACAGGTCAAAACTGCATGGAAAATAGAAATTGCTGCCGAAAAAGGGTAAAAGATTTTAGAATTAATCAGTAATAAATCACACAATTTTCTAAACTACTTTAGTCACATACATTTTATCTCTCTAATTTTTAAACACTACTTTTTTTACCTCAAAATCATAAATAAACCAATTTATAAATCACTATAACACCAAATGGAGGATTCATGTTTAACTAGACCAGTTAATGGTTGATCAAGCTTACACGTTCGATTTAATGGTTGATTTCATCAAAAAAAATTTGGTAAAAGTTGATACAATTAGCATGCACTATCTTTCCTTTTCTGCCTTCATTTTCTACTCGTGTGCCATTAAATCTGGAGAAAACGTATAAAGCAATGCAATAAATATAAATATGCGGCTGTCCTTGAGAAAGTATTAATTATTATTATAAACAAAAAATTATAATCATTTTGTAAATCAATTGTGACCATGATGTTCATACCACTTATCTTTAATGAAAATCTTACAGCATTCAATCAGAACTGTAACAGATAGTATACATGTGAATTCATTTACTACACCCTAACCACCTCCTTCTTCTGCCTATTAATCCCTCCACAACCCTCAACCATCTACACTTATCACCACCGCAACTCTCTCTAAAAAACCCTTTTACTCCCTCCAAAGTCCAAACACACGCAGTGATAGATATATAGATATAAGAAAAGCAAAAAATGGCTGATTTCAGGCTCTTTAGCATTCTTCTGGGGCTGTTCCTGGTGTGTAGTAATAATACAGGTCTTGGAAGAGGTCAAGATGTTGCACCGGGAGTCAGCGGGGGAAGAAGCGAGATGGTGCCAGCCATGTTCATTTTTGGAGACTCTCTCATTGACAATGGGAACAACAATAATTTGGCTTCTTTGGCCAAAGCCAACTATTTTCCTTACGGCATTGATTTTGAAGGCGGGCCGACTGGCAGATTTTCGAATGGTTATACCATGGTCGATACAATCGGTAAACAACTTCTTAGATACATGCTCCCCATTTCCGTTCTCACTTTTTCTTATTCCTTATCAATAATAACCTTGCTTAGACTTTGACTTCATTCCACTGAGTAATGAAAAAAATGAATTCCTTCCTTTCCATTGGCATTTGAGAAAACGTCCTGAGAGAAATTATGAGAATTTAGAGACCGTTTGGTAACGAAAAAATTTTCACCACAACTTTTCAAAGTCACTTTCAACTATTCATTTTATTTCAACTATTCATTTTAAGTCAAGCCCACAATTTTTTACTTTTCAAACATTTTTAAACCACACATCCATAAGAAGGAATACTTTTAGTTTTATATATTGCAGTGGGATTTGCACCTTCCTCTTTGTTTGATACTTTGATTTTTACTTTATATTGTCAATGGGTTCCAAAAGAAGGAATAATGAACATCAACCACCAAGAAAAATACAAAGAACCCTAGTAATAATGATGACTACAAATGGAGAAAAATCATATTATTCCATGTTTATATATTAGATCCTTGGACGTGTGATGTGTTATGTGCATCACACTTGCTCACCAATGATCGGTTTAAGCAAGCATTGTGTTTGATAGCTAGGCATAGGGGTGTAAAGTGTAGGTAGGGCAGCCCAAATCCGAGGGCAAGCAAGCAAAAAGCCAGAGCCAACATGGTTGACCATTTTAGGCGACGAGACTCAACTTAACACCTCTAACAACATGATAAATATGTCCTCTATTTTAGAAATTCAATGCTTGGAATAAGCTTCAAGAGGCTCTGTTTGGCTATCCAATTTGAAGAGCCAAACCAATTATCTGTTCTTACTTTATAATGATTGCATCTTTCAATACTCTATTTATTAAATTATTTGAATTATATTTGAATTGGATGTTATTGTAGTGTAAAAACTATGTTATATTTTTTGAGAAAAATAAAATAAAATGAAGATCCAAAATAGTGTATATAGTTGGAGTGTATGAAAACAATTAATTGTTGAATTTAAAGATACTATCTATTATGACCAAGATAGAGAGTAGAGAGCAATCTATTATGAATTTGAGCTACAGAAACATAGCAAACATTTTTTACCAGCATTTATATGCAACTACTGGGATATTGACATGGAATTACTGAAATTTCATGCCAATTTATCTTACTAGTTATTTATTTATTAAAAAACTGAGTTGATGCCCTAGCCTGCAGCTGAATTGCTTGGACTGCCTCTAATTCCTGCATATACTGACGTATCTGGTGATCAAATGAGATATGGAGTTAATTATGCATCTGCTGCTGCTGGTATTCTTGACGTTACAGGCAGAAACTTTGTGAGCACTTTATGTACTTCTTACTTAATGAATAGTTGCTCTGTTCAACACTTGCCATCAACCAAATTAGAAGGCATAGACTAACAGCAAAAAAAAAAAACTGTAATGGGGTTATTTTTTGCTGCTTTCAGGTTGGCCGAATTCCGTTCAATCAGCAGATTAGTAACTTTGAGAACACACTTAATCAAATTTCAGACAATGTTGGTGCACAAGATCCAGAACAGGCACTTTCTAAGTGCATCTTCTTTATTGGAATGGGAAGTAACGACTACCTCAATAATTACCTTATGCCAAATTATCCCACAAAAGATCAGTATAACCCTCAACAATATGCAGACCTCTTGGTTAAGCAGTATTCCCAGCAACTCACTGTAAGATTCTCAAATAATGAACAAAATTTTATCTTAATGCAGTCATATGCTAATTATTTCACATTTTTCTTCCGTTTCTTTGGTTATTGAACAATTGCAGAGGCTTTACAACCTGGGAGCTAGGAAATTTGTAATTTCAGGGCTAGGTTTAATGGGATGCATCCCAAGCATTCTAGCACAAAATTCAAATGGTATATGTTCTGAGGAAGTGAACCAACTTCTCATTCCCTTCAACACGAATACGAAGGCAATGATCAACAATCTCAGTGCTACCTTACCCGGTTCTAAATTATCTTACATTGACATTCGCAACATGTTCCAAGATCTCCTAACCAATGCCAGATCGTATGGTACATAAATTCTACATTAATATGACACGCACCACCAGTGCGCGCTCATTAGATCATTCCTTTTATATTGTCTCACAGTAAATCTTTTTTTTAACCTTATTTTTCTTTTACTACAGGATTCAGTATTGCAAATCAAGGGTGCTGTGGCATTGGGAGAAACGCAGGGCAGATTACTTGTCTTCCATTCCAGACACCGTGTGCTGACAGGAACCAGTACATTTTCTGGGATGCTTTTCACCCAACAGAAGCTGTAAACATATTATTTGGGCAGAAGGCTTTCAATGGAAACAAGGACATGGTTTATCCTATGAACATAAAGGAACTTGCCAGTGTTTGAGTTCTGGAAAGATTTACAGAAAAATATCACTTAATGTATTATGTGAAATGTAGCCCTTTTTACTTATCTGCTTAACTAATTGTTGTCTGATTTTCACTTTGTGATTCTGTAAAACCTCTACGAAGTTTATGAATTTTTTATTTTATTTTTTTTATTGAATCATCAAATCCTTCTAGCAGTTGATTTTGGTTTTGAAATTTATTTTGCACAAGAATAAAACCATGAAAAATATATATTCACGTGTCAAAATAGAACATAAGATTATAATAACTAAATTAATTACCAACTCTTGAAGCCATCCACGAATTTAAAAATAAATAAATTCAACAATTTTGAATTAAAATCCAAACATCATGAAAACTGAAAACACATGCCAGAATTAGATCTACTTCTGTTGGAGAATTCACCCTTGCACAATCACAAAGTAACAAGTTATTCTCAATATTTGACAATTAATTGGAATGATAAGATATACAAGAATCAAGAATAAGAGAAACTCCCTAAAAACTTGATAATGCCACAATCGTGTGACTAGAACCGAGGGCTCAGAAATTGCCCCAATAACCACAATCGGAAACACCACACGAAGCAGGGAAGATCACACTCCGAGGCAACCCGCAACCCACACGTTTTCAGCAAGAAAAACGTACCAAACAGAGGCCTAGAACCGGACGCACCAAGGTACGGTGCAGACAAAAGAACAGAGCACGGAGACAGTAGGTGAAAAGGAGCAGCCCACCACGAAGGAGGCAGCAAACCGGAGGCCAAGAATATGGAGCAAGGTCGCAGGGTTACCAAGTTCACAGAGAAGAGAAAAGCCAAGCACTGCCGGATCACGAAGAGAGAGCGAGAGAGCGGCTTAGGGAGTGTGTCGTGAGTTATGAGAGTGAGGGAGTAGATATATAGGATAGGTAGGTTTAGGTTTAGGTTTAGGTTTTAATTAGGGAATGGGTCGGGAGCCTAATTAAAACCCGGGCCGTCAATCGAATCCACCTATCGAGCAACAGGGCCAATGACCCAATTAACACCTCAAGATAGGGTGGCAAAGTTCCTAACCTGTTCACTATTGGGTTACGCATATTGTGGTTTAATTGGGGCATAAAATACTTCGATCATGGGCCGAAAGCCTACGAAGCTAAAAGACAGACCCGATGTTTCATCATCGCCCCCGGGGTTTGTTTGGGGTCAAAATCCCAACAAACCTCCACCTTGGTACCGAACAAACCTGCAAAAAACAAAATAACACATGTTTAGTAGTTGCAAGATTAAAGTCCTAAACTAATTGGACCTTTTCATACCTGTACCGATATTTAGAAGCAATAGACAACTTCTAAATTTTACCAAAGTGAGCACCTTTGTGCCCATATCTGCAGGGTTATAATCTGTATGCACTTTCTCAAGTTTAATTTCATCTTGAGAAACAATATTTCTAATAAAATGTAATCTAACATCAATGTGTTTAGTACGTTCATGAAAAACAGGGTTCTTACATAAATGAATAGCTAATTGACTATCAGAATATACTGTTACACTTTCATTTAAGGCTCCTAGTTCCTTAAGTAATCCTTTAAACCACAAAGCTTCTTTAAAGGTTTCGGTAACAGCAATATATTCAGACTCAGTAGTAGAGAGAGCAACAATATGTTGGAGCTGAAACTTCCAACTAACACATGAGTCACACAAAGTAAACACATAAGAGGAAGTAGATTTCCTATTATCTCTATCTTCACGATAATCAGCATCGGTAAAACCTTTCAATTTCACATTATTAGATTTGCATTTATAGATTAAACCCACATTGTAAGTGTCACTAAGATACCTAAGTAGTCACTTCAAGGCTTCCCAATGAGTGGGGCCAGGATTAGACATGTACCTGCTCAAAGTACTAACAGCAAAAGCCAAATCTGGCCGAGTACAAACCATCAGATACATCACAGAACCAATCACATTAGAATAGGGTATATTACTCATATAAACTATTTCTTCCTCATTCGCAGGTGATTGATCTTTTGTTAAAACAAAATGATTTCCAAGAGGTACAGAAGCAGGTTTACAATTAATCATACCAAACTTCTTTAACACCTTTTGCACATAGGGAGTTTGATGCAAGAATTAGACCTATTTCTTTCAATTTCCATACCAAAAATACATTTAGCATGGCCTAGGTCCTTCATATCAAATTCCTTGTTTAACTCATTTTTAATCTTGTCTACTAAAGTCATGTTAGAACCAATCAATAATATGTCATCCACATAAAGTAACAAATACAGACACTCATCAGTGCTGTGATGCATATAGTATAGACAATGATCAAACTCACTTCTCTTGAAACCAATAGAAAGCACATAAGAATCAAATTTCTTGTACCACTGTCTAGGTGATTGTTTTAAACCATATAATGATTTTTTAAGGAAACACACATGATCAGGTTTTTCTTTATCTTCAAAACCTTTGGGTTGAAACATAAAAATTTTCTCTTCAAGATCTCCATGTAAAAAAGCAGTTTTCACATCAAGTTGTTCAAGTTCCCAGTCATAATACGCAACAAAAGCAAGCATGACTCTAATAGTGGTATACTTAACAACGGGCGAGAAAATCTCATTATAGTCTACCCCTTCCTTTTGTGTGTACCCCTTGGAAACTAGCCTAGCCTTATATCTCACAGGCTCATTCTCAGTGGTACCCTCCTTCACCTTGTAGACCCATTTGCAGCCTACAATTGATTTATCTCTTGGTCTATCCACTAAAACCCAAGTTTGATTCTTATGGAGCGATTCCATCTCCTCTTTCATGGCACTAACCCAAAATTTACTATTTTCACTTCTCATAGCCTCCTCGTAAGTATTGGGCTCTTTATCAGCTAGGTCTTGGTAACTAGCATAGGCTATGACGTAGTCGAACATTCTTTGGGGTTCTCTATGTGGTCTTCTTTCCCTATCTCTAGCTAACTGATAGCCATCTAAAGGGTTATGGTCAACAGGATGATCTATAGGATCATCTTCTTCAAATTCTACATTCTCGTGATCTTGTTGGGGGGTACTCTCCACCTCACTCGAGGTAATGGGGATAGGGATTCTAACACTCTCCACCTTAGGTGAGGGTTCATCTCCACCTATCTCTAGCTGTTCTTCGTTTCCTAGACAAGGCATCTCAGACTCATTAAAGGTGACATCTCTGCTGATGATTATTCTCACGCCCTTTTGACTTCTGTCCCACAACCTATACCCTTTAACACCTTCGGGATATCCTAGAAAGACACACTTTCTAGCTCTAGGTTCTAAATTTCCCTCACTTTGATGAGAAAACGCAGTACAACCAAAAGTTCTAAGCATAGAATAATCAGCACATTTCCCATACCATTTTTCATATGGTGTATCACCATTCAAGGCAGCGGAAGGAGTCATATTAATCAGATAGCATATAGTCATAACAGCTTCACCCCAAAAAGATTTAGGCACACCAGAGCTTAACATCATACATCTAACCTTATCAAGTAATGTACGATTCATCCTTTCAGCAACCCCATTTTGCTGGGGAGTGTAAGGCACAGTTCTATGTCTAGTAATACCATTATCTTTACACATATTGTCAAAATCAGAATTGCAAAATTCAAGACCATTATCAGTTCTCAAATATTTTATATTTCTACCTGTCTGATTCTCCACCTATAATTTCCAAGTTTTAAACTTTTCAAAGGTTTCAGATTTATCTTTCAACAAATAAATCCACACAGGTCTGGAGAAATCATCAATAATGGAAAGGAAATATTTGTTACCACCAAAAGTGGGATTACTCCCAGGACCCCATAAGTCAGAATGAATGTATTCAAGCATTGTAGTTGTCCGGTGTGTGCTGGATGCAAAAGACATCCTGTGATATTTCCCAAGCACACAATGATCACAAAATGGCATGTCAGACACCTTATCCTTTCCAAACACACCCTTATCATTCAAAAAATTTAGACCTTTAACACTCACATGTGCAAGTCTATTGTGCCATTTTTGTGTGTGGTCGGTGTCAATGGATGCAATAGTATGGTTTTTACCACTTACTACCTCAACATGAGTTGTGTAAATGTCATTTTTCTTAATGGCCTTAAAGGCCCTAAGTACACCTTTAAACATTTTAATCATCCCGTCACCAAGCCTCCCGGTGAAACCTGCATTTTCTAATTCTCCCACCGATATCAAATTTCTACCCATATGTGGAATGTACCTAACATTCTTCAATGTATGCACAAAACCATTTTCAAATTTGACAATAACATCACCAATACATGTAATGTTATATGCGACTCCACCCCATGCAACAACATGACCATGATCAGACTCATGCAAATGATCAAACCAATGCTTATGAGAAGTGACATGAAATGATGCACCAGAGTCAAGAATCCATTCATCAGTATGGGAGTTCATAGACAAGTTAATTTCACTAGGCTTGTGATCTAAGAGGACGTAAACCTCACCGGGTTCATTATGTTTTGGTGCCACAATATTCGCCTCCCCTTGTTCACTCCCCTTTAGTTTATTTTTCTCCTTATAGCAATCACTAATAAAGTGTCCTAACTGACCACAACCATAACATTTTCTACCTGCAGCTTTCCCTCGTGATTTGGATCTACTTCTACCCTTTTTCTTGCTACCACTATTTTGTCCGCTCCCGATATTTCCACCACCCTTTGTTTGAGTCCTACCTCTCATAAAGTGGACCTCCCCTTGCTTTCTCTCACCTTTCTCAGTTCTAATCTCCCTATCCTTACTCTTAAGTGAATCAATGACTACCTCCGGGGTAAGGGTCTCCCTCCCATACTTGATAGCATTCTTAACATCCTTATATATGTCAGGAATGGCATTCAATAAAATTATGGCCTTGTATTCTTCAGGCACTTTATCACCACAATTTGTGATATCTTGAACAAGTTTATTGAAAATATCAAGATTTTCATCTAATTCCTTTGAATGATCGATTTTGAAACTGAAAAAACTTTCAAGAAGAAAAAGTTTGTTCGGGGTGGATTGTGTTAAGTAAAGTTCTTGTAACTTTTTCCAAAGAGCTTCAGTAGTATCGTGTTTACCAACTTTTCATAAAACACTATCAGATAAGTGCAAGATAATAGAAGTATAAGCAAGTTCATCAAATTCTTTTTTCTGTTCTTCAGTCACAGTAGCAGGAAAAGAATTATCAATAGCTTTAGAAACTTTTTGCTGAACTAAAATACCTTTCATTTTCTGTTGCCAAATAGAAAAATCACCCTTTCCATTAAAGACACTCAAGTCAAAATGATTTGCAGACATATTTCAAGAAAACAAGCAACACACCACAATGGAATAATATGCAGCTCAAAGAGAATTTCACACAAAAACCTAAAAGGCCGCAATATATACGCCGTTCTAAACTCTCAGGATTCCATGAGACTCAAAAGGTCTCTAAGTCAAGAGAATCTTCGACACGGGTAAGGTCAAGGGGAATAATTCTAATATCAAGAGCAACACGAGATAGATAATCACCAAGATGTATCAAGAACAAGTATGAAATCAGCAATATCCCAAATCACAGGTAATAACAATTAAGTCCTATAACTAGCAATAGGAAACCGCAAGCCTAATGGTCACCCCACACGATGACCTGCTATTGCAGAAATTTAAAAGTGATCAGCCAATTTTCCAGAGCGGACTTCTCTGTGTCCGTAATAAGGAGTGATGCGAAAAATTATTTATTTATTTTAGCGAAGTTTGCAATCAGCTATCCCTCGATGTAGACAGACTCAGCACTAAGCAAGAATGACCTACACTGTAATTGCAAAACAAAACAGCCGAAAATAATCGGTCAAGGAATTTCAGAAAACTCTAAGTAAATGAAATTTCAATGACAAAATAATTTCTGCAATGAAATAGTGAACAGAGGTTGAATGAAAAAAATTATCAAATTCCAACGAATGTCACGAATCAGCCAATCAGTCAGACTCAGCTCTGATACCACTTTGTTGGAGAATTCACCCTTGCACAATCACAAAGTAACAAGTTATTCTCAATATATGACAATTAATTGGAATGATAAGATTTACAAGAATCAAGAATAAGAGAAACTCCCTAAAAACTTGATAATGTCACAATCGTGTGACTAGAACCGAGGGCTCATAAATTGCCCCAATAACCACAATCGGCAACACCACACGAAGCAGGTAGAGGTGGCAATGGGCCCAGTCGAGCCGGCTCGACCCATGGCTCGCAATGCTCGGCTCGTCAAACTGACGAGTCAAACGAGCCGAGCTTAGGCTCGGCTCGTTTAACCCTAGTCGAGCTCGGCTTGGCCCACGAGCCGCGAGCTCGTGGGCCGAGCCGAGCTCGGCTCGTTTAGCTCGGTTTTTATTTTTATTTTTATTTTTTCTTAAAACCTCTCTTACCGTTTTTTTTATAAAAAAAAACCCCTCTTATCTTACCGTCTTAAGTTTATTTATTTAGTCGACAATCTTCGATAGCTAAAATATTTGAAATCTTGAATACTAATAAGTATAAATATAAGTATAATATTAATAAGTAATAAGTTGTGTATTAAATAAATTATTAATAACTTAATAACTAAAAAAACAATGTTTTTTTTAGTTTTCAACGTAAAAAAACGACGTTTAATTTTTTTTTTACACGAGCCGGCGAGCAGCTCGTTAAGCTCGTTGGCATGAGCTCGTGGCTCGTGCCAACGAGCCGCTCGTTGAACCACGAGAGCTCGTGGTTCAACTACAATGTTTGGCTCGCCCACGAGCTCGTCCGTTTGACGAGCCGAGCCGCCCTCAGCTCGTGTTTTCGCAAGCCGAGCCAACGAGCCGACGACCGGCTCGGCCCGTTTGCCACCTCTAGAAGCAGGGAAGATCACACTCCGAGGCAACCCGCAACCCACATGTTTTCAGCAAGAAAAACGTACCAAATAGAGGCCTAGAACCGGACGCACCAAGGTACGGTGCAGACAAAAGAACAGAGCACGGAGACTGTAGGTGAAAAGGAGCAGCCCACCACAAAGGAGGCAGCAAACCGGAGGCCAAGAATATGGAGCAAGGTCGCAGGGTTACCAAGTTCACAGAGAAGAGAAAAGCCAAGCACTGCGGGATCACGAAGAGAGAGCGAGAGAGCGGCTTAGGGAGTGTGTCGTGAGTTATGAGAGTAAGGGCGTAGATATATATAGGATATGTAGGTTTAGGTTTAGTGATGCAAATCACGTAGCAATTGTAGCTACGCAACCCACAAAATATTGAAATCGACCCAAGAACGCCAAGAAATCACGATTTATGGATCCAATTAAAATTAATTGAACCAAGCAACCAATACAATCACTGGGATATATTGACCTCTTGATCACAAGCAATAATAATTCTCACCAAGATTTGAACAAACAAGAATAACTCGCAAGTTCGGATTTTATTCAATGAAGAATAAGGTTATAAAAGCAAAATAGCCTCTCAATTATAATATCAAAGTTGTGTAATGAATAATTAAAATTACATCCCTATAAATAGGGTCAAAACCTGACTAAAAAGTTCTAATTAAACAAGGAAACAAATACCAAAAAATTAAGGAAATAATTAAAACCCTAAAATCACGCGTATATGAATTTACGGCCGTGACTAATTTCCTTACGGCCGTAAGACTCATTCTGTTTCACCGTTACGGCCGTGAGACTCCTTTTACGGCCGTAAGCCTTAATTCTGAAAATCCTATTTTTGATCCGAGGCTGCGTTACGGCCGTGACAAATATTAGTTACGGCCGTAAGTCCAATTTCTTCAAAAATTCAGTTTTCAGCAGCAAGTTGGTTACGGCCGTGAGAATTATGAATTACAGCCGTAATTCTTGAAATTTGGCAATCTTCTTCGACAGCTTGAATGAGGTTGATCCATTCGTCGTTTTGGCTCGGTCCCAACATGGAACTTGCTTCTTTCGATGACACGAACATTGTTTTGGCCATTGTTTCTTGAACTAACTTGTCCATTGCTTCCTTGGCCCTCTTTGTCTGCAATCGAGTCATCGGCCCTCCTCGGATCTTCAACGGATCTTTGTGCGGGCTTGTATCCGTGGTCTGGATCACATCATTTAGGTTTTAATTAGGGAATGGGTCAGGAGCCTAATTAAAACCCGGGCCGCCAATCGAATCCACCTATCAAGCAACAGGGCCAATGACCCAATTAACACCTCAAGATAGGGTGGCAAAGTTCATAACCTGTTCACTCTTGGGTTACGCATATTGTGGTTTAATTGGGGCATAAAATACTTCGATCATGGGCCGAAGGCCTACGAAGCTAAAAGACCGACCCGATGTTTCATCATCGCCCTCGGGATTTGTTTGGGGCCAAAATCCCAACAACTTCGTTTCCCTTTTCTCGTAGAAAGTAACTATGGATAGGACAAGCCAATTTATCTACAGTTTTTTTTCCCGGAGAATAGAATGCAGGTGAAGGTTCAGCCTATAATGTAAAAGGGACTATGCTCATTTTCATGAGGTGCACCAACTTCAATAACTAAAACCCGATTAATGATAAAGTTTGAACTCCTTCGATATATTTAAAACTTTTGGGAAGTTAAGAGAAGGGTATTCATGTTTAAAAATGCTTGTATAAAAGAGGGCTAGAAAAGAACATGCTTGACCTTAGGAGTAATATTGGGAAAATAAAGTAAAAATCCTTTGGAAGCATCAGTGCATCACCACCAGGCATTGAATTCTGACTCTTGTCCCATAATGGTTGGATTTTCTGTCATTTTCGGAAAAGGAAAAGTATAATTATTCTTTTTTGATACGGAAAATGGGTGGTAAAGTTTTAAATTACTTTCTAATTTTTAGAAGTTTGTCAAATTAAAAGGAAAAAAAAAAAAAAATTGTAGATGTAAAGTTATCTCTTCAATTTCCATTGTACTCAAAATGTTCATCCCACTGAACTAGTGAAATGATTGACTTTTCTTCTTTATTTCAGGCAAAGACTCATCTTCGAGTGGTGCCCTTCAAGGCACAAAGAGCTGGCCCCACCATAAAAGGCACCATATTCTTTTCCAACAGACAAATATCACTTCAATTTAGTCAGTAACATCATTCTAGATTACACTGCCCCACAGTGCCGGCCCTGAGAATATAGTGGCCTAAGGCAACTAGCTATTTTGAGGCCCTTGAATATAATTTTTTTTTCAAACGTAACAATACTTAAATATTTAAATAAATAAGACATGTATTCAAAAGAAGACTTTATATAATTCAAAAGATGTAATTACAAATTCAAACATATCTCACAACCGAGAGATCATTTTAACATAATATTTAACCTTCTCACATTTTGAGATGCAAAATTAGTAATCAAACTACTCAAATCAAGTTGTTCCAACATATCTTTTTCTATAGAAATCATAGCTAATCCATTCAATCTCTCTTGTGACATGGTTGATCGAAGATAAGACTTGATCAGCTTCAACTTTGAAAAACTTCTTTCAGCAGAGGCAACTGTGACAGGAATAGTCAATAATACTCTGTAAGCAACCCAAGCATTTGCAAAACAACAATTCATTCTCTTAATGTAATTTATCACATCAATTGCTCCATTAGTTTCTGTAGGAATTGCTTCCCGTAGAACTTTCAACTCACTAAATAATTCCACTCCATCAATATCAGAAACCATGTTATGCTTCAAATAATTGTCAAGGTTAATGCAAGAACACTTCAAACTATCTTCATCAATAGATTTAAGCTTATCCAAATCAAACAAAAATCCAAAAATGTCATCATATTTCTGAAATTGTTCAAATCTACTTTGAAGTGATGAAAGGGCTTGATCGACTATGTATATGAAATAATTGATTTTGAAAGATTCTTCAGCTGTTTGTGTTATTTCTTCACAAGAAGTCTCATCAAATTGCTTCTTCCTACGTACAACTCGTTTTTCACGAAACACCGGATCAATTTCTAATTCACTTGCAATCTCTTTAGCATCAATCATGGCCGATTCAAATCCAGTTTCTCTATAGTTTTTGAAAAATGCAATGAGTCCTTTCAAGTGGTCTATAGCAACGTCAATGTGCATATCTTCTGTTTGCAAATGTTTACTCACTCTGTTAACATTATTCAACACTTCAAACCAAATAACCATCCCAAGTATGAATTCAAAATTCTCAAATTCAAATGTTGTCAAACTCTCCGCCTCACTTTTTGTCTTAGGATCATCATCATTTGCCAGTTCAAGTAGAGCATTTTTTATATGTGGAGCCTGAAATCTTATCGCTTTAACACTTTCAACATGACTTTCCCAACGAGTTTGTGATAATGACTTAAGTGTAAGGCCATTTACATTATCTTTAAAAACTTTCCACCGTTTAGTAGATGAAGAAAACAATGTGTATATACGTTGAACCACTCCAAAGAAAGATTTAGCTTTTGAACAACAATTGGCCATATCACATAGTGCAAGATTAAGACTATGACACCCACAAGGAGTATAGAATGCTCTAGGATTTACTTGTAGTAGTCTATTCTGCACCCCTTTATGTTTTCCTTTCATGTTAGCACCATTATCATAACCTTGACCCCTTACATCATCAATATCAACTTCTAAATTATTCAAGGCATCCACGAGTTCATCAAAAAGTCCCTTTCCAGATGTATCATCTACCAATAAAAATCCTAGAAAAAATTCTTCCACCTTCACTGGACTTGCTGAAATATCTACGCATCTCAATACGATAGACATTTGCTCTTCATGACTCAAATCTGGAGTACAATCAAGTATAACAGAAAAATACTTAGAATTTTTTACTTTCTCCATGATTATTTTCTTTATCTCACTAGCTAACATGAGTATCAACTCATTCTGAATTTTATGTCCAAGATAATGGTAATGGATTTCTTTATTTTGGATTCGACGAATGTGCTCTTTCATTACGGGATCAAACACAGCAATCATTTGAATTAGTCTTAAGAAAATACCATTTTTTTCTTGGTATATCTTCTCATTATCTCCACGAAATGCTAAATTATTTTCAGCAAGAGTTCTCACCACAGATATTATTCGCAGTAATACTTGTCTCCAATGTTCTTTATCTTTATTGATTTGTTCCTGCACATCTTTATCAATTGTTTTACCCTTTCCGAGTCTTATTTCCAATTCAATCCATCTACTCGTGTTAATAATGTGATCGCTACTCACTTCATGCATTTTCAATTTGTCACCAATATTTTTCCAATCATTCACACCATCATGTGCCAAATGACTTTTGATTCCATCATTGTTGAATAACTTACAACAAAAGCAAAATACTTTATTCAAACTTCTTGAATATATCAACCATTTCCTATCATGCTTCTCTCCATTGGATAAGTGACGAATAAAATATGTAGAGGAGAAATGACGATTTATTGCATCTTTAGGAAATTTCACATCACTTTCTCTTATAGGACCTTTCATGACAATTGAATCTCTTAAGTCCTGATTCATATTTCCCCAATTCACTGGATCAGTAATGTCAATTGAAAATGGTTCATTATCCTTTTCATTTATATTTTCATCATTCATGTTCTCATCATTCACCATACTAGGTTGCTCTTGAGTTCCATAATCTCTATTGTCATTCTCATTGAACTCTCTTTCAATAATTGTGTCTTCATTACGTGTTTGTTTACTGCTACTAAAAAACTTATCAAGTGCTCCCTCTTGAGATTTAATTAATTGCTCAACCTTTTGTTTTCGCTTTCTTTTAGCAAATCCAGATTCAAATTTTCTAGTAGACATAATTATATGCAAAGAGCGATAGAACCTGATTGATGAATCTGAATAAAGAATTCCCCAAGCTTTCAACAATCAACTTGAACAACATTCAAGTAAAAACCTGAAAAATGAATCAACCATTCTCCTAATTAGACGGTAATCAAATTCAATCACATATTCACAAATATCACATATCATTGAAATAAATTTCAGTTTAACTAATTTTAATTCCTAATTTAACTAATTTCAGTTTAAACTATACAAATAACTTAAATAAGCTGCAGCTTTCTCATACTGCAAATCCATAGAATATACAGTATATAATCTCCAGAAATCAGACAAGAAAAAAAGAAAAGAAAGAGATAATCCCCTAGCATTTTAAGTATAGAATAATACCTCAGAAGCGAGTTTTTTTGCAGTGACCACACGTCCACACCTGTAACAATGTTTCCAAATATTAAAATGTTATTCATTCCTCTTTCTAGATCCTTAAATAATTTTTCTTCTCTTTTTCCCTTAAATAATCTCTTAACCAAACACTCAAAAGTCAAAAAGCAAAAGATTCAGATTAAAAAAATCCGGTGTTAGATGTTAATTGAACAAATCAAATCTTAAAACCCAAAAACAATTAAAATCAAACAAAAGTTAAAAATGGGATTTGGATCTTACAAAGCAATCATCATCAATGGTGTCTGGTGATTCATGATTGGTGAAGGAACTGAAGTTCACTGGACACTGAAGATGTACTTCTTCTTCGTCCTTCGACACCATATAGCCAATTAAAAAAATTTGAAATGACGGACGGAAGCCAGAAGCCAATTAAAAAAATTTGAAATGACGGAAGCCAGAAGGAACTGAAGTTAGTAGCGGTATAGGGTTGGCCAATTGGGTAATACATATTCTTATTTTTTGGATTGGGCTTTTTTTTGGGCCAGTTTTTTTTTTTTCCTGGTTGGAGGCCCCCAAAAATTGGAGGCCCAAGGTTGTTGCCTTAGCAGCCTTGGCCCAAAACCGGGCCTGCTGCCCCACACACAACCACGGCCAGAAAGAAAATTTAGTTGGTTTCTCCATTTGTAGATCATGAGCAAAAATAATGAATACTGGCATATAAATTAAGCCAAAAAAAAAAAAAAAAAAGAAGAAGAAAAAATGCTCCCACAAATTGGATAAAAGCACAAAACATGTAACTCATATTAAGCTCTAAAAAGAAAGTCATTTTCCAATATATTAATTAATTTAAGAAGTGATAGGAGTACACAACTGATTAATGCAGTTCTACAGGGAAAATTAATGCCCTATTCCCATGGAAATGTATTAAAGCAATATAAACTTGTGAATGCAATCATTTCATGAATTAGTGAATTTTAAATGATAATTTATGATTTATGAAGATTGAAGGCTGAATTAGTGATTTTTAAATGATGATTTATGATTTACTAATTATAAATTTATGATTATGAATCTATATGAAGGCTAAATTTGTGAATTTATGATTTTAAGTGCTGATTTGTAATATTTGATGATTGGTATTTGTTGAATATTTATTTACAATTATTTATTTGATTACTTGTATCCGTAATGGATCGATATTTTAAACGTATTAACGGACGTCACATTGAGGGGATTTCTGTATTCACTATACCTTCAGGTGTTGGGTATTAGATCCAAATTAATTAAGTGTTTAGTGAAGACATAATGAGTACCTAGTTGAGACAAAAGTAAAAGAATGAATAGTGCTGACAGTTTCTTTTGTTTGATGAAGTTGGCAAACAAAGAAATTGAAAGTTGTTTCCATGTAAATTTCTCTGTTCATATTTATTTTCTTATTATTACTTTGAACATCAAAAGATCATGTGGGTTAAGTAATGAGGGAATCAACATGTAATTTCCAACAAGTGGTATCAGAGCTCAGGTGGTTTGGAGCAAAAGAAAATATGTCCATTAAGTACGACGTGGAGAAACTTGATGGGAGAATTAATTTTGGCTTGTAGCAAGTATAAGTTAACGATGTTTTAATTCAGGTAGATCTGCACAAAGGTTTGAAGAGAAAATCAACCGGGAGTTTTGATAAAGAAACTGAATCCAGCAAGATTGATGAAGATTGGGAAGATTTGGATTTGAAAGCTGCTAGTACAATAAGACTTTGTTTTGCCAAAAATGTTCATACATATATTCATGGAATAACTGCTGCAAAGGAACTTTGGAAAAAACTGGAAAAGTTGTATTAGACGAAGAACTTGTCAAATAGGTTGTATCTGAAAGAGCAATTTCATTCTTTGAGAATGAATGCAGGTACAAAAATCTCAGACCATCTTAATGTTCTTAATTGGGTTGTTTCTGAACTGAAATCTATTGGAGTCAAAATTGAAGATGAAGATAAAACACTGAGGCTCATCTAGTCTCTTCCATCCACATTTGAGCACATCAAACCAATTTTGATGCACTGGAAAGAAACGGTAGACTTTGCAGAAGTTACAAGTTGATCTCTAAAGAAAGGAGATTAAGTGGAGGCGATAATTCATCTGATAATAATTTGCTTGTTACTGAAAAGTGGAAGAGGGGGAACTCCATGGAGAAGTTGACATGTTGGAAATGTGGTCAATCTAGGCACTTGAGAAGAAATTGTCCAAAAGGTGGAGTAGACTTGGCTAACCGCTCGAAAGACAATGCGACTCTTCTGGTGGAGGGTGGTGATGATGTACTCTGAGTAGGATGTGACATCCTCATGGCATGACGCCATTTTCCATGATAGATGATGTGTTCTTACTGGCGCGGTACATGGGTTCGGATACAACATTGGTTTGGTATAGATGCAAGGTATGTGGTTTATTTTATGTCGATGACTGAAGAACTTCCAATGGGAACCAAACATAGGAGTTGCACCATAATTTTCAGCAATTTTGTTTCGGCATGGGCCAATAAAAAGCTCGGAGTTCGTTGATAAGTCTGAGAGGTTATACTCATATGGTGGAGTATTGATCGTCAAAGTGGAAAAATGCTTGCCTGTTACCCGATGGGTGAATTTAATTTTTTTTGCTTGGATGAATTTATGCAAAAGTGCAAAGGGGAAATTTAAGCTTATCAAATAAAAGTGAAGAAGGTCAAGTTGCGGGAAATGTTATATGCCATTGCAGGAGGAAAACGTTTCACAATGGTGCTAATGCTAAAAACACATCGAAGGAAGGAAGAAGAAGAAGAAGAAGAAGAAGAAGAAGAAAAAAAAAAGGGAAAGAACGTCACATTGCGATCAACACATTTTATGCGCACAATCAACTGAGTAAAATCACAGAGCATTAATTGGAGGTCTTATCCACATCGGGGGAATACTTCCCTTTGATGGTACTTCCATAATGCATACAGTTTTAGGAGATACCAAAATATATCGTAAAGAATAACAAATACACTAGATAATAATGAGATAAACAGACTTATTCGTTTCTTTGTTTATTGTATGCTTTCATTGCTTTGCTTCACTCATTTCTTCAAATACAGTAACTTAACATTTATCTAGACATAATAAGCCTTATCAAGTCGCACTTCACGCCTCAAAGACCGTACTTTTTTTATAACAAAATTTCTTCATAGCAAAATAATGATGAGAACCCCTTTGGTATTTGGACCAAAACTTCTCACAACAATTTGAAATCAAATCCAAAAAAGCTAAAATGGTAAAAAAATGATAAATCTTGACCCAAGCTCATTCTAACCAAAATTCTAAAGAAAATAAACCCTAACCTAATGGAGAGAATCAAGCAAATCCCAATATGTTTGTGGAATCAATAACAAATACACAAGAACAATATTCTCAAATATAAGTTGAAGAAATTCCAAGTGTTACAAGATAAAAAAGAGATTTTCCTCTCTAAAATGATCCAAAGAGTCTTCACAAATGCTAAGCAAATGAACTAGGATTTTCAAAAGTCTATTTATAGTACAAAACATTAAGAGAACAAAATGGGTCGGATTTAAAAAAGAAACCCGCGAATCTATCTTCAAGCATAACTGCGTGGCCACGTGGTTCAAGTTCGCCCGACCGCATGGTTCACCTGTGAATAGTAACCCCAACATTCTACCAAACCCATGCTGAAATGGTGCGCGCAGCCATGAGGTTGTTGCACTGCGCGATCGCAAGGTTTCACGGTTGATCTCCTTTTTCCATTATGATGCAAATGACTTCGACTTCGAGATTATCTTCTAATTGGGCTCTACACCATAATTTGTGAACGAGTCATGTCATTAACTCTTGAACTTTCTTGAACTTCCTAGGCCTTGGATCTCATTATGGGTCCCACCGGCACATTTATCGAGGGTTGACTAGTTTGACTTCCTCGATTCTCTCATCAAATAAGTTTACAACTTTTTAACGAAATGTGCCCTAATGTAATTAATTCAAACCTTTGCACACATGATGCATGTAAAATTGCACACATATATATTAAGAAAAAAGGACTACTTAAATACTTTGAAGTTACGCTGGAAGCTGTAACAGAGTTCGGGATCGATTTCAGTGAGTGAATCATATCGAACATCGTCTTTTTGCACTTCTTTTTTCCATGAACATGTATCAAGGGTTTCGTACCTGGTTTATTCGTCACTTTGACCTTCCTATCTTTGAATTCTCCTTGTATTCTTCTTCTTGGGACACCCTCCATGGCGATGACGTCAGAAGGTCCTTCCGATCCTTCCCATTGCAAATGAGAAGAATTGGAGGAGGATGACTGGACAAGAATATATGAAGGCTTTTACCGTTCTAGATAGACCAAGTTGGTTACAACGTGAGTAAATTAAACAAGCATGGTTAAAAACATATTTTTTAAAACAAAATTCTCCGAATTACTTTTTAATTACACATATTTTTTCTCTCCACTTTTAACAACATATTTTACCTAGAAAATATAAAAAAATTTCAACCACACATTTTACCTAGAAAATATAAAAAACATGTTTTAAATACAAAACTTTTAACAAATAGAGACTAAATTATTGGTCTTTGAACTTAACATCTGGTTAATACTAATTCACTTATCTTCAAAATGAATGAGATTGATTTTGTCTAATTAATTGGATGAAAAATGTGATATTGGCAAACGTTTTTCCCACGTGGCGAGTCTGACCATAGCATATTTCGAGTCAGTAAAAATGCGAGAAATAAAACTCATTTACCCACACGATTTTCTTTTTCAATCCCTTATCTCGCCTCTCATCTCACAAACAAAAATCAACCACAATTTTTTCCTCAACATCACCCGTTCTCTCTCCATCGACTATTCACGGGTACATCCTAAATGGAGCATCAAAGGATTTTTTTTCAATTCTCAACGACTTCTTGAATTATATATCAAATTTTGAATATGGACATGTTTTTTGGTTACTGTTCAATAGAGTAAAATGTTTCAACAGTTACTCAACTTTTGAACCACCAAAACTGGCAAATAAAATTTTCCAATCCCATTAATCTGTTTCCAAAGGATGTGAAGAAACAAGAATGTGGGTGTTGTGATGCTTATGTAAAATGGGCTCATTCTATCCCCATTCAATCAGCACTATCCCCATTCAATCCACATTTATTCACATTTATACGAATATATCTCATTCAATCAACATTTATCCTCATTCAATCCACATTTATGTGGATATATCCCCATTCTATCCATATCTATCCTCATTCCGTCAACACTTATCTCTCATGCTATCTAAATTTATCCTCATTCAATTGACACTTATCCCTATATGGGGATATTATCCACATATATCTCCATATATTCCAATCAAATTAGTGTCCACAAATTTATATAGGGAAGAGGATAACAACATTCACAAAGCTTAGAATAAGCATAATTTTTTATCCCTAACAAAAAAAAATTAACATGGATGACTTCATCTTAAAAACTGTGAACTGAATATGTTAACTGATGCCAGTTACAAAATCACAGTCGTTCTTCTAAACAAAATGCAATTAGTTCTTTGACATCTACACACGATCCTCAACAAAATAAAATCAGTTCCTTGAAGCCTTTTCCATGAAGCATACAAAAAAGGCACATGAGAAAAGGAAAGAGTATATGCACCATGGGTAAAACAAGTTTGTACAAGGAAATGAGTGAAATTTCATACCTTTAGATCTTGTGAAAAGTTGGATGAGAGTAGAACAACAACCCTAGATGCTTACTTGATTCACGAAATTGAGTGCTTTAGCTTGAATATGAGAGAAATTAGGGTAGAAAGAAAGTTTAGGGCTTTGGAGAGTTTGAGAGAGAAAGAGGCGGGAGTGAGAAATATGGGTACTGTGATTTTAAAATTCGCGAGATTTATGGCCTAATAGATTTACTTACGACCATAAGCATCACACGGGTTTCAAAGTTACCTGAAGTAGTTACGGTCGTAATTAAACTAGTTACGGCCGTATCCAAAGTTCTGGACAATTTTGATGAGAGTGGGGTCATTACGGGCATAAGTGTTGCACGGGTTAAAAAAGATACCTAAGTTCATTAAGGCCGTAAGACAGTTGGTTACAGTTCATTAGGGAAAATTAGGGGTGTAAACGGTTTGGTTTGGGCGGTTTTTGATAATTTTTCAAACCAAACCGTTTAAAGCGGTTTAAGATTTTTCCAACCCAAACCAAACCATTTCATTTCCTAAACCAAACCAAATCAAACCATTTTTTGCGGTTTGGTGCGGTTTTAAACCGCGGTTTGTAAACTAAACTAATATATGTAAATCGAGTTAAAATAACTATTGAAATAGAATTTTGAATTAAGACATCAAAATTAATTGCAAATAACCCAACGACATTACGGATATATGTTATAAGACTAACAAAATTAAAATATATGGGTAAACAATTTCTAAAATAGATACAAATGCACAATCACAAAAAAATGATCACAATAATATCAAAAAAACTTAATAGATAACATAATTCATTCTCAAGTTAGATTTTCCTATTATTTCACAACAAAACAACTTAAACTCAAATATACTGTATTCCAAGTAAAACTACTGAACTACATGATGAAAGAATGATGCTTTAGGAATTTAGAGTTTGATGAATTACAGCTGATGATAAAAGATCTCAAGTACAACTAATTTTGCTTAGATAACCATAAATACTCAAGTCATGACTTGCTAAATTAACAAAAGACAAATATTATAACCAAGAAAAAATAAATAATGAGCAAGTTTATGCATACTCCCTCCAAAAAAATCATAGGATAAAAAACAAATAAAGTAAGAAAGTCATCGGTAGTACTTAGTTGTTAGCACTAGCAAAATGCCTTTCTTAACAATAAAGGAAAAGCAAGGTGCCCCTTCATATAAATTGAAAATAAAAGTGTAAAATTGGAAATAAAAGCAGTAAATTTTTTTGTATTTTTGCAATTAAAAAATTAAATTTTAATTGTAATTTTTTAGCGGGTTGGCGGTTTGAAACGGGTTTTGAAAAATGAAACCTAAACCAAATCATTTGAAAGCGGTTCGGTTTGGGTCAAAATCGAAACGTTGACGGGTCCGCGTGGATCCAAACCAACGGTTTCGAAATTGCGGTTTGATATCGGTTTGACGGTTTCGTTGTACAGCCCTAGGGAAAATGAATGAAATGTACTAATAACAAAAATTAACCAAAATTAAAATAAGTAAAAAAAAAATTGAAAAATTGAGAGAGTAAGGAAACTCCCCTCTCGGGTTGCCTCCCGAGCAGGGCCTCTATTTACTGTCGTTGGCTCGACTGAGTCATGGCATGACTAATTCTCTTCCTTTTGCTCTCCAACGTGATGCCTTCCAAGTTTGTGGTCTGGAACCCTTCATAGTATGGCTTTAGACGGTGCCCATTAATCTTGAACAGCTTATCGGTCTTCAAGTTTTTGATTTCAACTACACCACGGGAAAAGTTATTAACAACAAGAAAAGGACCTACCTAGCGAGAACGAAGCTTACCTGGATGCAGCTTAAGCCAAGATTGAAAGAGAAGCACTTTTTGGCCCTGACCAAAACTTTTCTGAGAAATGCGTTTACCGTGGAAAGCCTTTGTAACGCACGGCCGAATTTTTCTTTTATTTTCAAGTTTCGATGCCAACACGTGGCGTACAAAAAATTTGAGGAAAATACTTTATTTTTTTCATTTTATAAGCAGGTGACGTAATGACGTCACTTGACTGAGATTTCAAAATAAAATCCATTAATTTAAAAAGTAATGATAAAACATTTAATATAAGATGTTGACTTTAAAATCTTTTATATAAAAAGTATTAATAATAAAATAGCGAGTTCGGTAGTTCAAGCACAAGACCTTATTCAGTGAGTCCAGAACTCACAGGTCGTCACCTAGTGCAGCACTATTTATCTCTCATTGTCTGAAGATCCGCACCAATTCCTTTTTCATTTATATTATTACCTGAAATATTAGATGTGGCGTGGAGTGAGCATACACATGCCCAATGAGTGAAGTATGGTGCATGTTGACCACAAAATTCGGCTGGACCTTGAACCAACACGTCTCAGATCCTCCCTCTTGAATACGTGGATCTCCTGCGCACTGTGACAAACAATCAATTTGAAAAGGGGGCCGAGGTGACTCCCGTTTGCACTCCGATGCCAAAGTCAGTGCTCATTTCAAGCGAATATAAATTGAGTGCGGGAAATATAAGTGTGTAAAAGAGAGAAAAGGGAGTGAGAGTAGCTATATATTGTTAAAAGTCTGAGATTACTAACCATTTACAAAGCGGGAGGAGTGCTCTATTTATATAGGAATTTGTTGTTTTGGATTGCGACACGTGGCGGACTTTACACGTGTATTTACCCTAACTTTTGGAGAAGCGGATCTTACTTTTTGACAATAATCATTGCTACGTTTGGTAGGGGATGGGCACCTGTCACTTTTTTATAAAGGCGGCATCACATCTCTGACTCCATCCATTGTCCCATCACTCATCCGAGCTGTTATTAAGGAGGCCCTCCATCTAAACATAAAACACCTCGGCTAGTTATAAACCAGTTCGGCTAAAGAAGTTCACGTGTTGTACCACCTCGGCAATTGACCCAAGAAGATATCTTAAACTTTAGCCAAGGTCCATTGGGCCTCTATTGGACCTTCGCTGGTGGATCACTGTACTCCTTTTTGGGCTTGGTCTCAACACTAGTCCCTCAAATCCGATGTGGTCATTCATGGGCGGATAGGATTTTTTATATGTTCGAAGCACTAACTTTGTTCTGATAGCATTCTGTAATTATGCAGCTATGGGATTACGGTCTTGCTCTAACTTCGTTATATGGTACATCCAATATATTTTATAGCTATTCCGCCATCTGTCAGTTGGGAATTATCATATGACGCTGCAAGCTTAAGGCTCGTAATGACATTCCTTAGGGGGAGCTCGGATTCAAAGTAAGGCCGACCTTCTATTCCCGTTTTACTTCTCAGGTGAAAGTTGGAATTATACTAGCATGTCTCCTAGGCTGCACATTTAATATAAAGGGTACTACTAATATCGGTTCCCAAGAAGCAGGAAAGGAATGAGAGGTGACATCTCTACGCGCGTGGCGCCAATTATGGTAATTGAATTGTTTTCTCCCTTCTTTTGACAGTTGGCGCTTTAATTAATCCATCCCCCAAGAGACGTTGGTTACCTGTGTTAATTATGCGGCTCAAAGACTAAGGGTTTTGGTTTATTGAGTCTCCTATAAAGCCTTCTTCTTCTCATTGTTTCTCCTTTACCGTATTCTTAGAATTTTTGCAGTAGCGTCTCCGCAAGAAGTTGCAGCGCCTCTTCCATTATTACAAGTCTTTCAGTATCTCTTCAAGGGTTTTTTACATAGTAACTCATCCCTATCGTTCTACACTCTTCATTGGTACGTTCTTCGCTCCGAGTATACAATCTTGAACGTCCGTTTTTTAAGGTAAATTTCTTTTCCTTTGTAAGTGCAAAGAAAACTTTTTCCATTTCTAATCTTCGAGTGTGGGTTTGAAAATTTTGTTTTGCATTTTGTTTTCCTTTCGGTGAGTCTGGCCCATTTTTAAGAATAAATGGAAGAATTGGGGGAACAGGTTCACAGGAACTGTTGGTAATGGCGATTCCTGTCAGAGGTTTTTGCCCATTATCTTTGTCGGTTTTAGCTCCCCGCTTCTTTAGGGAGCAGATTAAGAGGAGGAATAGGAAACGCAGTGGTATAATTTATTTGGATGATTCTGACAGCGAAAAAGAAAAGGACTAGAGCTACATGGCTCATCTATCATCCGAGGCGGAGGCTTCTTTGCGGGAGCTTCGAAGCAAGCGGGACAGGGATTTGGAAAGAGGAGAGGCAGTGGGCTCTTCTTCCGGTCACCAGGACCTCGGCTTAATTATTAGGGCCCCATTTAGGGCACATAGGGAAGATTTGGGGCTTTCTGAGGAGAAAATAGCTCAGTTTGAAGGTTGGGTAGACCTGGTAAATAAAATGTCAGGGTACCTTGTAGACCCTGATCCAAATCCAGAGTCTTGGGAAAGCAGCGAGATTGCCACGAAAATTCGGGGGGTTGATTTGGCTGGAGCTTCGGCGAAATTCAGGATGCCAGAAGGGGTTCGATTGGTCCACCCTACGCCTTCTTGCCGACCCTGTAGCCCTCCCCCAGCTCAGGTGGCCGTGTGTTATGATGCTCTATCCTACGGGATGAGGCTGCCCCTGCACCCCTTTTTCAGGGCTCTACTTAGGAGTTACAACTTATGCACCTACCAGTTGGCCCCAAATTTCTGGACGCAGGCGGTGGGTACTTGGCTGGTGTGGCAGGAGGTCAACCCTAACTACCCCATCTCCCTGCACATCATCCACACCTTATATACCTTGAAGAAATTCGGGGAGAAAGATGTGAGGTCGGATGTCAAGGACTGGTACTACTTTTCTCCCAGAGGCTCATATCCTCCTATTATCACTGGTCATCCCACTTCGATAAAGAACTGGAGGAACCAATGGTTCTGGGTTGCGGGGGAGTGGCAGAGCTCACCTGTGGACCCTAGTCCGGAAATCACCGTTCCCCGAACTCTTTCCCTACCTAGTGAGTCTTGTATTCGCCTTTGCGTCCTTACGTGTCGTGCGTCATCCACTTTCTATTTTCTGTTCATCTTTCTTTACTTGTTTTTTACACATTATTGGTTTATGGTAGGGGACACTTTTGCTTGCCACCTCTCCGACGCGGACTTAGTGGCAGTGAGGCGCTTGTTTGCCTACAAGGGCACTTTTCAGGGGGTTTTTCAACAAAATAAACTCTTTGTTAAGCACAGCCTTATGCGAGCTATGAGTAAGTTTGTTTCCTTACTGCCTTCATATCTTATGCCTCGTCCGTTCATAGCCTCATTCTCCTTCTTTTCTTGCTAGGTTCCAAGGACTTTTCGAAGATTTCCTTGAAGGGTCTTATGGCCAAAAAGATCCCTCCTGCCCTTCGCCACGACAGCGAAATTGAAAGGAGGCAGAAAGCAGTACTTGCTAATTTGCAAGTAGGGGTGGCAAAGGAGGTATCCGAGGCGTCCACTGCCCAACTTGAGGATCCTCTTCCTGCATTACTGCCACCACCCAGTCTGCTGCCGGTGGGTCCCCAACAGCCTAGCTTGAAAAAAGGGCTGAACCTAAGAAGGTTACGGCAACGGGGAAGGGAAAAAGGTCAGATAGGGGTGGCTCCAAGAGGGAGACGGAGTCTAAGAATGTTTATGTGCCATCTCCCTTATCCAAGAATATCTCTGAGCACGTATCCGAGGAACCCGCCCCTTTGAAGAGGCTCAGAAGGGGTAGGGAAACCACCTCCGCCCCCAGAGACTCAAGACTTGGAGGATGAGCCTTCTGTGTCTATCCCAGACTTGGCTTACGAAGTGACACCCGCAGGGGCAGAAGAGCTCAAACAGATTAAAGCCAGTGTTCTCCCCAGGGATGTTACTTTCAGTCCTTCCTTGTTTGACTCCCCCAGTTCTCCTCCTGCCAGGGTTACCTTGGTCACTGAGCAATTTTGGACAGAGGGCTGGTCTGCCTTCTCTTCTAGTGCCACTCCACCCCGGAAGCTACTTGCTGCCAAAGCTATGAATGCTAGGGCACTGGCCCTTATTGACGAGGTGGATTCTTCAGTAGAGGAGGTGCAGCGGGACAAGAAGGATGCTGAGACTGCACTCCATCACACGGACAATATGCTGAAGGAGATTAAGGACCTCAAGGAGCATCTGTCCATCCCTCGCAAGGCCTCCTCGGAAGATAGGGTGACAGCCAAATACCTTCAAGAAGACAACGAAAAGTTAAAGAACGATCTTCATGCTTCCGAGGCAGATGTGACGTCCCTCTGTAAGAAATTGGATGACTCCAACTGGGCTCAGTCCATAACTTCTGAGGCCGTGACAGTAGCCAATGTGGCCAAGGCTAAGCTAGAGGCTGAGGTGGCAGCAGCCACTGAGAAACTGGGGAGAGAGGTGGAAGCTAGGATAAAGGCGGAGGAGGACCTTTCCTCTCTGGAACAGCATATGCAATCTAGGATCACGGAGGTTCTGGAGCAGACCGTTATGACAGGAGTGGAGAAAGCTCTGAGTGCCAAGGTGTCTGAGGCGATCCAGAATTTTAAAGATACTTTTGAAGAGAGACCAGAGTATGAGGCCATGCAGAGGGTCTTTGGGAATATAGGGGCCATGATGGTTTTGGGGGACGTGAAGGAAGCTTTCCCAACTCTGGACCTATCCTCCATCGAAGCCTTGTACCCCGAACCTCAAGATGCAGATAAGGGCGATTCCCTTGATGATCTCGCAGATCCTTTGGATGTACCGGCAAGAGCTCTTCAGAAGATGTCCCTCGTTAATCATCCTCTTTTGTATTTTCTTTGGTCATTTTGCATGTTGTATATTGTTCGAATTTTTTCAAAATGTAAGTGCAATGACGCTTTAAATTGTAAATGTAACGACATTTTGAATTTTAAATACTTTGATTTATAAACGTAGTGATTTAGTTAGCTCAATGTTTTGGTTTGTACAACATTATTTGTTTAAGTGTGAATGCTTCCAAACACAAACGCCTTCCTCAATGCATTGTATGAAGATATTTTGTTTGAGTGTGAATAGTCCCTCAAATCTAAGTAGCTCAAGGCATTCATGTTTGCTGGTTAGATCTGATTTTGACAATCATTTGAACATTTTTTACTTATACTCCGTAACACCTGCATTTATTAGTTTGGATGAACTCCTATTGATGGTATTAATACGTTCAACCCATATGCAGTGATCGCATTGAAGGCTTATAAGAGTCCCTTGTTTTTAACAAAGTTCAAGCATAGCGGAGGTGTATTATCCTATAAACAAAATAATTTAGGCATTTTTACTATCCATTATGGGTACCAACAGCACTTGGTGTAATCCTTATCATAACTCAGTTAAGATTTTATTAAATTATATGGAGACGTTGTGACCATCGAAGAGGCATTTGATTCTATTGAAAATAGCGATGAAGGTGATCTGTGTTCCAAGGATTACACAAAGGTACCCCAGATAGGTCTTCGATCATGTACGTACCGGGTACCACCTCGGAGACGACTCTGTAAGGGCCTTCCCAGTTAGGACCTAAAGTCCCTACTCCTGGTTCTTGAGTAGAGGGAAGAACCTTTTTGAGGACTAAATCCCCGATTTAAAGTGCCGACCATTTACCCTTTTGTTGTAGTAGCGGGCCATTTTTTCATGGTACTTGGTCATTACTGTCTGAGAATCACTCCATTTTTCCAGGAGGAAATCCAAGCTAGCCCAAGTGGATCTACGCCGAAGCATTCTAGCCTTTCAGCTGGGGTAGAGCAATTGTCTCCAGCCATTCTTGGGTCTAGATCTGCCAGATCTTCTTTCGGCGTCATTGTAACATCCACATTTTCTGAGGGCCCTCCACCCAGTCTTTCAGGGTTCAGAGCAGCCTCAGCCATTGCCACATCGCTAATCATGTTCAAGCTCCGGTCTTGAAATTTCCAGATAGCATTTGTGTAACAGGCCCGTAATTCAGTTTGGCTCCCCCTAACAGTTGCAACACCGTACTCCGTGGAGAATTTCATGCTAATATATTTCATATGGGTTGCAGCCCCCAAGTCGATGAGACCTGGCCTTCCAATTGAGCCATGATAAGAGGAGATCTTGTCTACAACCAAGAATTCCATGGGAATTCTGGATAAAGTTGGTGTCTGTCATACCTCGGTCATAAGGGTTATGGATCCTCTGGGAGTTATGTTGTCCCCCGTGAATCCATATATTGGATCTGGAACTGAAATGAGTGGGTGCTAATCCCCATCTTATCAAAAGTTACTTTGTAAATTACGTTTACCGAGGCATCATCATACACCATCATTCGTGACAACCCATTCTGAGTCACCACTATCCTGATAACTAATGCATCATTATGCGGAAAGTGTACCCCAATAGCGTCGTCTTGGGTGAAGGTGATAGATTCTATTCGAGGCATCCCAACAGGATGTGAATGGATGTGATAATTCATGTTGGTGGGTTGCTTGGCCTCTCTGAAATATCTCTTCTGGGAGTTATTTGTGCTTCCACCTGGATGGGGGCCTCCCAATATTGTGTCGATTTCATGAATCGGCGGATCATTTGCAAGCATAGGTGGTTCTCTCGTATCTTTAGCATGTGCCGAGGAATCATCCTGACCCTTGCTCCTGTCTCTTTGACGACTGTCAATCCTTTCTTTGGTTGGGTTCTTCCATGGAGCTCGCCTGTTAGCTCGGTTGAACTTTTGACTACCTGGTTTTTGTGTTTTCCCCTTGTTATGAGAGAAATCACTTCCCCTTCTTCCATGTACCTTTTGGTCCGCTAACATGTGGATTTCCCTACAATCTTCCGTTGCGTGGCCATAATACCTGCGGTAGGCACAGTAAGCCCAAATCATGGGTTGTTCTCCACTTCGGCTACTTTCCATTCTTCCTTGAGCCATGGGGGGATTCTGAGAGGGAACGTTGGAGTGCAAGTTAGGGATAGCTTCCGTGATCTCTACTGCATAGCTGGACCCGGTTCCTGGAAATGGACGTGGCGCTCCACTTCGGTTATTGTCGAACTTATCCTTATTCCCTCCTTTCCTGAGGTTCGCTTCATTAGGATACCCAAGATTATATCTCCCTTGAGGATGATTGTCTCTGGCCCTAGCCATTTCTTCTAAGACGATCTCTTCCTTCATTAGATCTACTAGGGCATTGTAATCCCTCAATTTTCTGCTTTGGACATCCCTCCAAAACATGCTCGTCATGTCTATCCCTCCTTTTAATGCGAAAAACATCTCCGCCTCGATGACGTTCTCACAAATGTGCATCTCTTCAGTGAACCGGGCTAGGTAACTCTTCAGAGATTCCTCCCTTCCTTGCCTTAAGTCCTGAAGGCGTTAGAGTGGGAGCAGGCCAGGCCTGGAGGAAACAAAGTCATTTTTGAATGCTGCCTTCAAATCTCTCCAACTGTGGATGCTTCCAGGAGGGAGTTTTTTGTACCATCGTATCGCACTTCCCTCCAGGGTTAAATCAAAGGCCTTGCTTTTCAGTGCCAGAGTGGCTTCGGCTATTTCCATGCTAGCGCGGTAGTTTAACGGGTGATCGTCAAGGTCACCTCGTCCAGAATACTTTGTTATTTCTATCATTTCAAAGTCATGACGCACTGGGCACCTACGGATGCCCTCCGTGAAGGGGCTTATTTCCTCTTCGTCATCTAGATCGTATGACGGCAATTCACTGTTCTCCTCATGACTGGAATACATCTGGTCATGGTGTTGGTCGTAGTGCGGTGGAGCATACTCTTGTCTTTGTGGTGGCAAAACTCTCCCGTAGTTTGGCCTTTCAAAGGTCGGAAGATCATTACGAGATTTGGTTCGAGCTGCTTCTGCTCTCCTTTCCTGCCTATTCCTAGGCTCATGTGTGGGGGTTAATTTTTCTGCCCCTATGTCATGCCGGTCTCTATGCATTTTGCTTCGCGACAGGGCTTCTTCAGCGCGTCGATCTAGCCTATTTCTAGGCTCAGATGCATGGCGTTGACCTTGGTCAGTCCAGCTCCCTCGCTTGCCTCTAAATAACCCTCCTATTTGGCTGAAGACACTGCCAGATTTTGAGGGCGAAGCCTCCCTGTGTCTAACTAGGAGTTGGTCTTATTCTTCAGGTGCTTCATGCTCCGGGCCTTCTTCGTAGAGAGGCACGGATTCCACCTCGGCATATGCCTGCGGATCTTGATAATAGTAGGAGGCAGTAGCCGCATCGGATGGTGAGTAATGTGGCTGTGAATATTGTGGGGGCATCATGGGCTCGTTCATAACATACCCCCTAGCCATGTAGGCATTCATCGCAGCAGTTTGTTCAATCTGATGTTTCTGCATTTCCAGCATTTGGGCTGCCATGCGAGTCATGTCTCGCATCATGCGGCAGTTTCGATGCCGGCACGGAGGGTTAGGTTGGGCCATTCCCTCGTTTGCATTCTCATGAGGCCTCTAAGGAGCCTCTTCCTCATTGTGTTGGTCATTTCTACTCCTACGAGGGTTAATATCACCGTCGCTTTCATTCATATTCAGAGCAATTTCTTGGTTTTATCTTTTCATGCAAAGATAGGTGAACTTTTATCTCAAAGCTCCAAGCCTTTTTCAAGGTTAATAAACTTATGTTTCAAAGTTTCACGCATTTTTCAAGGTTAATAAACTTATATTTCAAAGTTTCACGCATTTTTCAAGGATAATAAACTTATGTTTCAAAGTTTCACGCCTTTTTCAAGGGTAATAAACTTATATTTCAAAGTTTCATGCCTTTTTCAAGGGTAATAAACTTATGTTTCAAAGTTTCATTTCAAGGGTAATAAACTTATGTTTCAAAGTTTCACGCCTTTTTCAAGGTTAATAAACTTATGTTTCAAAGTTTCACACTTTTTTCAAGGTTAATAAACTTATGTTTCAAAGTTTCACGCTTTTTTCAAGGGTAATAAACTTATATTTCAAAGTTTCACGCCTTTTTCAAGGGTAATAAACTTATGTTTCAAAGTTTCATGCGATTCTCCGCTCTTTTGCAAGGGGTTATTCGTCATTTTTCAAGATTTCCTTTCTGTGGGTGGCTTTTTATCATGCGTTTTCGTGGTTAGCAGTATGGTTTCCCACAGACGGTGCCAAAATGTTGACCAAAAAATCGGCTGGACCTTGGACCAACATATCTCAGCTCCTCCCTCTTGAACACGTGGATCTCCTGCGCACTGTGACAAACAATCAGTTTGCAAAGGGGGCCGAGGTGGCTCCTGTTTGCACTCTGATGCCAAAGTCAGTACTCATTTCAAGCGAATATAAATTGAGTGTGGGAAATATAAGTGTGTAAAAGAGAGAAAAGGGAGTGAGAGTAGCTATATATTGTTAAAAGTCTGAGATTACTAACCCTTTACAAAGCGGGAGGAGTGCTCTATTTATAGAGGAATTTGTTGTTTTGGATCACGACACGTGGCGGACTTTACACGTGTATTTACCCTAACTTTTGGAGAAGCGGATCTTACTTTTTGACAATAATCATTGCTACGTTTGGTAGGGGATGGGCGCCTGTCACTTTTTGATAAAGGCGGCGTCACATCTCTGACTCCATCCATTGTCCCATCATTCATCCGAGCTGTTATTAAGGAGGCCCTCCGTCTAAACATAAAAAATCTCGGCTAGTTATAAACCAGTTCGGCTAAAGAAGTTCACGTGCTGTACCACCTCGACAATTGACCCAAGAAGACATCTTAAGCTTTAGCCATGGGCCAAGGTCCATTGGGCCTCTATTGGACCTTCGCGGTGGATCACTGTACTCCTTTTTGGGCTTGGTCTCAACAGTGTACATGTGCTATTGCACGTAGACAAGTCAACCTCATGTATTCAAAATTCGTGCAAGCTTTACTTATCAAATCTATATTCATATCTCTCACTCACGTCATATATTCAAGACAAAGCTTATATTCGAGATCAGACCCAAGTCAAGTTCAAGTTAAGTTAATTTAGATTATATGTATTTCCAGTAATCCAGTCCAGTCAAGTTAATTCCATATATTCAAATCAAGTCAAATTCACATATTCTAGTCAAGATATTCTAGACTAATGTCAATGCATGTATTTTCAAGAAAACATGTCTTTTAATGAGGCCTGTATTACAAATCAACTACTATCCCGAACAAGCACAAGTAGGGAATGTAACCCCGAGTTCAAGCGTGAAGTTTATTCCACGAGTTCTTTTACAAGCATGGTTTCTATACCACGAGTTTCAAGCAGGGAGTCGAGATCCCTGAAATTCATTAACAAGCGTAACCATATCGTGATCCAATTACTGGATTTCATGGCCCGTATATCAAGACAAGTGGGATTAAGTGACTGTAATATCAAGAAATTCCTTTCTATGCAATGCATAAGGAAAAACATGAAAATCCTTTTAATGCAATGTGTAATGAAAGCATGTCACGAAGTATTATTTAAGATCACTTAGCCATTGCACAAGTCAAGTCAATCCACGTGAAGCCACGTGAAGACAATTCCGCATATTCATGGATCGTACATAAACAAGTAAATTCCAGATTGAAGTAATATTCAAGTTACTTCAATTTCATCTTCTCAAGTCAAGTCAAATGGATATAATCATGTGTTGTGTCTTTTATCAAGGGGATGATGTATTATTATTTATCAAGACTAGATTATTAATAAGTCTAAGACCACATAAACAAGAGCAATGATTACTTTAAACATTCAATAATATTGGTTTAGTATCTCATGTATCGATACATATCGATATGTATCGATACATAAGATAATAGAAACTTTTCATGATTTCAATGTATTAATACAAAAGGTTAATGTTTTACAAGCAGATGACAAGTGAACTGTTAAAGTCAACTTATCATTGTAATACAAATTAAACAAGAACAAAGATCATTCAAGAAATCTAAGTAATATGATGATAAACTTTGATTATCTCTTTTCTATTAAATAATCCATTCTTTTATTGTAACCAAGCGATTGACGCTAAGATAAGATTAACAACATGAAGATTTAAATATGAAATACTTATGGTGAGATCATACCAAACTCATATCAAGTAAAACATATCCCTATAACAAGATCATATACTTTATATATTTAATGTACAACAAGTTAACAATTAAACATATTTCACTCACCTTAGTCCATAAATGTCTAAAACAAGGTTCTGTACTTTTTACTTTCTGATATATCGATACTTCGAGAACATATATCGATACATGCAGTCGGTTCAGCACTGCCATTTCTGGTTTCTAGGATTTCTTCAAGATTTACACTATCTATTCGAACAAAACGTTATTCAAGAACATGTTATTGCATTTAACAAGTCTTGATTCGAATATCATTTAGGATATCAAGATCATGTTATTGAATTAACATGTCTTAATCCTAATTTATTCAAACATAATCTCAACTCTAGGATTTTGGGAGAAAATAACTATTCTTTTGATCGAGTAGAATTTCATTTAGGATATCAAAAATGTGTTATTAAGTTAACAAGTATTGATCCTAAAAATACTCAAACATAATTTTAACTTTAAAATTCTATAATTTTTGGAGGGATAGAAACATTATTTCTCTTAATATTTTCATGTCTTTGGTGTATGATGTCCTTCCATTTGATGCCTATTTATAGAAGAAATTGAGCACAACAATCGAAATGGGTAAGCCGATAACCTGTATGCATGGGATTTTCTTAAGGATTAACTGATGAGTACGTCGGGTAGTTAGCTGCCAGTTCCAAGTGAGCTTCACGTAAGCGTAGGTGCTATACGGGCCCACTGTGGCAAGGTGATCAATTACTCCCACCTGGAGGCTTGCAGCAGATAGATGCCCCCCTAAGATTAGGTAGCCAGACTTTCTCCCCAGCTTGGATCAGGGATAGATTGATGATTTTGCGTTGTAGCTGAATGACTAATGAAGTGAATTGCGGCCGTGACATTAAAAAAATAAAAAATAAACACTTCATGCTTGAAAATTGGAGAAAATTGTAGTTTCGTGGGTAATGTTTGAGCATTGATTCGAGGTACCAAAAGGATTCTAAATCTCGGTTTCTTGGTACCATTTCAAATTGCTCACGAAGTACTTTCATACCCAATTTACGGCGCAAGAAACAGATAACCGAGGAGAAAGTTATGGTCTCCCGAAGTTGGTCATTAAAAACTGTTTCCGAGTTACCATTTTTACCTTCTTAACTTTAAAAATTCACCGAGAGCTATCCATTGATTGGAATAACAAACCGTTTTCATATTCTTGAAGTTTACTTTGAGAACTTGTCTGTACATATATGACATATGATCAAATGAGGTCAGGAGTACTAGGAAAAGTCTCAAAAAAAGGGACACTTAAATTATAAATTATAAAACACTTTTATTACATCATAAAGGACGTCAAAATTTTCGGATCGTTACAGCCTTGGTCCGATATTTATAAATCATTGCATTCTCGTAAGCCTCATTTCTAATCTCATCCAGTTCTTGCAGTTGGAGCTTCCTATGATCTCCCCCTGTTTCCCAATCCATATTACATTGCTTGATGGCCCAGTAGGCTTTATGCGCTAGTTCTACAAGTAGATGGCACTACATTGCTTGATGGCCCAGTAGGCTTTATGCTCTAGTTCTACAGGTAGGTGGCACGACTTTCCTAACACCAATTGGTATGAAGACATCCCAATTTGTATTTTGTAAGTTGTTCTGTAGGCCCACAAAACATCGTCTAGTCTAATGCTCCAATCCTTTCGGTCTAACCGGACTATTTTCTCGAGTATAAACTTTACCTCTCTGTTAAAGATTTCTGTCTGCCCACTGGTTTGAGAGTGATATGTAGTGGATAACGGGTGCAACACTCCATATTTCTTCAATAATGCCTCAACAGTTCAGTTGCAAAAATGTGTCCCCATGTCACTGATCATTGCTCGGGGTATTCCGAACCTGCTGAAAATATTATGCCTTATTCTCTTTGCTGTTTTGAGGTCGTTTTCTGTTTTTATTTTCAAAAACGCTAAAAACGCGTTCTCTTTACCATTTTCGAAAACGCATTTTGGAAAACAAAAAAAAAATTGTACACAAAACGCAAAATGTTCAAAACCTCGTTTTGGGCGTTTTTTGTCTATTTCAACAAAAAATGTCCAAAACGCGTTTTGAGAAAAAAAATTTAAAAAAAAAAATTATCTTAACTTGGAACTAAGCTTAATATAATTTTTTTATTTTTTTTTTATTTTTTATTATTTTTTTATAATTATCTTAGTTTGGAACTAAGCCTTAATAAAGATTATTTATTTTTATTTATTTTTTGCAGAATTATCCTAACTTGGAACTAAGCTTAAATAAAGTTTTATTGAATTCAATATCAACATTAAAAAAAAATTAAGTGAGAATTCTTGTTGTTATATTTCAAAAAATGCCTTGATAAATGGACTCTGGTAATTTTGAAATAACTTGCATTTTCTGAATTTTAATAGAACTAGAACTTTCTCAAATTCCGAACATGACCAAGCTGTGTTAATATAAACTCTTAATGCTCACATTAGTGTGTTGCATATAACCATGTTTTCAGTGTATTGTGAAAGGAAATTTGAGTTTGAATCAGTAGTATTCTGCAAGCAAATTAATTAAAAATAGTTTAAGTAGTATTCTGCAAAATTTCAAACAAAACGTGTTTTCCAGCTTTTCATTTTCAAAAACAGTTTTCAGATATGACAAACCAAACGCGTTTTCAGCAAATTTGAAAATAAAAATGAAAACATAAAACACAACATTTTCGAAAATAAAAATACAAAATAAAATACAAACAGAACGTCACCTTAGTTTTTACAAATTCTGCAACAATTTTAGCATCATTAGTTCGGGTGGCATTTGCCTCCACCCATTTGGAAACATAATCCACTACTAGAAGAAAGTAATTACAACCAAAAGATGGGAGAAAGGTTGTAAAGCCCCGAAATTTCAAGCATTTTAAAAAATAATAATGCTCTGATACCAATCTTATGACTCCCCAAAACCCATCATTTAATAAGAATTATTAAGTTAAAAATTAAAATTTTGACTCTTAGAACCTCAGGTGTTGACATACACGTCAACACAAAACTGACTGGGGCTGCACAGTTGAGTTGGTGTCAACACCAACACTATTTCCGAGATAAAATAGTTTGGTATTGAAATCGAGGGTTTCGGTGCCGACACGTAATGATCCAACCAACGTCTTTCCTTGAAACAATGCGTTAAAAGTATACTTGACAAAAACATAAAATCGACACATATGTATAGATTCTTAAAAATCTCTTACAACCGAATTTTAGGAAAATGTTACAAAATTACCCCAAACTTCTTCTTCCCTATTTTAAAACAAAAACTAACCCTTGACTTCAAACTTCTTTTTCAGGGAAATCATCAGACTATTCCATAGAAGTTCACATAGAAGTACGAACACAAAAACTGAGAGAGAGCAGGGAAGTCGCGATACGTCTGTCACGTATAGGACTTTGTCACATACATATAATACTGTTCATCGATCGACAAAATCCACTCCCGAGAGATAACTTCCAAGCGATCAAAGGTGTAACATCTACAATTTTGAAAACATGAAATACATGAATTGATAATTCAATGAGTAATTCGATACACATGCAAGTTTTTCAAAAATTCATGATTTCAGGGCCCGATTATAAATTATCTCCTCTACCCCAAAGCGCTTAATATATATACCACACGGATATCGATAAATGGCCATAATCATAAACATGTTACTCGGGATCCCATATCCCTTAGGGCTTCCACATCCCTGTCATCTTTCCCCCTATTCGACTCCAATAGGGTTACTAGATCTCCATGTCGTTCGTCGGAACCTTGGAGTCGCAAGGTCCTCACGACACACATCGATATCCAACAATAAACATTTGATTACCGAGGGGGCTATAGTTCAAATCTATAATCATTACTTGAAAATACTCCTTTTGTGAATTATATCACATTCAATATCATCATTGTAGCGACCAAGAATTTTTACGCAATTAATAATTATTTTAATATTTAGAAAATCGTGTCGCTGCTATCTCACCATTATATTGAAGTTAACGCCGCGACAGATTCGTCTAGCCAAGTCAAGATATGTAAAGTTCGTTCGATTTTAAATTAAATGTCTGAATCTCTAAAATTATATTATTTTAATTTTTATTCCAAAGTATTTTTTTTAAAATCATTTTAAATTCCAAATTCAGTAAAAATATCTCAATGCATTATTAAATTATTTTTAAGTCCAAAGTACATAATTCAATTTTATCTCAAAATTTATTTATTCTTAAATTTATTTTTCAGTCCAAAATATATCTGTTTTAAATACGTTTACTAATCAAAATTATACCTAATTTATCCTATTTAACCTAAACTTAATTTCATCCCCACGTTTTTCCATCTTTACACCAATTATTCCACATAATTATTCCAACACCCCAAACCTTCCATGTGCAACTCCACCTTTACAGCTCCATTAAGCATCTTCTTTTCTTTCTCTTCCCCTTTAAAGATATGCTGCATCAAATCCTGGCCAACCTCACCACACGGCACCAACCAGCATCACCAGCCATCCACTTCCACCTTCATCCCCAATACCACCACTGCCGGAACCATTGTTTCATCAGTCACCAACCAACCATTTAAGCCACAGACGCCATCACTGTTTTATCACTATCAAACCAACCTCACTGCAACACTGGATTTATCAACCATCAATGCCAATTTCAACCACCATCATATACATCAATCTGAAACCAAATTAGCAAATCAACTATCACCACCATCATCAGATTTCCTCAAACCAATTGTCTGCAACCACAATTCAACCACACCACCTAAACCATAATTTCTACCAAAAAACCAATCACCACTACCGAATCAATACAGAACCACAAGCTGCACCCAAGATTCGTTGCAGCCCCAAATCAACACCCAATGCCATCACTACCTTCTTCACCATCAGCCACACCAACTGTCAAGACCTCAAATCATCACCACCGCTACTGCCTAGCTCTAAGTCCGCGCACCACCGTAACCACCTCCACTGTCTTCTCATAATCCACATAAATCAGCCGCTTAAAACAAACCAAAAAACCCATAATAAGCTAAGCCCAAAACTTACCTCGACTGCCGCACTGTTCACCGCTAATATCGTCGGAAGTCACAACTTCGATCTCGATTTCCAGCTTTGATTTAACCATCAATCTCGCACCCAATCAGCCCAGAACCTTACCCAATCTCGAACCCTCTCTGGTCTAATTTCTGCAGGTTGTATCGCCGGTTCTTCGCACGCCGTCACCCTTCTCTGTCTCTCTCATCCCTCTCTCTTTACTTCTCTGAATTGATATGAATGAGAGAGAGAGAGAGAGTAAAATCTGATAATTTAACAACTTTCCAGAATTTTCACATCAGTCCCTATAGTTTTAAAGTCTTTCAAATCAGTCCCCAAGTTTTAAAATGATATTTCAGCCATAAATTTCAAAAGTTATTATTTTAACCCCTAAGTATCAAACCCATTTTATTTCAGTCCCTGCTGATTTAATTTATTTGATTTTAAGCTCAAATTTTAAAAGATTTACATTTTAGTCCCCAAGTGTTTAAAAGCAATCATTTAAGCCTCCATATTTTAAAGACTTTTGATTTGGTCCATATTGATGATATATATATACTAGTAGTATCACCCGTGCGATGCACGGTATTAGATATATATACAAAATATTTGAAGTAAAAATGTAAAATGTAAAAAACTAAACTTGTAAAGAAAAAGCTAAATTCTAAAATACGAAATATTCCTCATAAATCTGTATATATTTATGAAGTACAAATTAAAAAGGACAAATTATTTCAAATCCATAAAACCCATAAATCAAAACTAATGTCTATTAACTTTCACTATCTAAATGTATCTCTCCGGTGGATTCTCTTGCAATCAATGGATTCAAAGACGCAATGCTTTCCAAATGCATCATCACATTTACCATAAAAATAGGATCGTTTCAATAAAAATAGGTCTTAAACTAAACAATTGAAGATATGCATTCACTTCTTCAACCTAAACCATTTTCTTGCTCTAATGTCACCATTATAGTACCCATCAGTCCATCATATTTCAATACACTAATAAATTACATTCACATCTTAATAAGTCATAGCCAACAAAAAACTGCACAATATACAAAAGATTCTCTACTATTAAACTAAATTGGATCGTATTAAATCATCGTCAAAAAGTTCAAGTTAAGTCCCAATCTACCCCAACATAGCAAAACTTTACTCATCATATAGATTAGAAGATGAAAATCCAAAACAAAAAAAAAAAAAAAAAAAAAACAATGTTATTGCAATATATTAGCCCAAATTGGAAGCATGGTTATGCATACATCATATACAAATGTCAATAAAAACCAAGCAACTAATGTCATGAAACTAATTCAGCGTAGAAATAAATTAAAGAAAACCCAATAAGTAACCTAAATATAAAAAAAAATTAATGTTGAATCCATAGAATATCAAAATACACCAATCCTTAAATAATTTCTACAAATATATAAAAAATACCATTGAAAGCAAGTTAGTAAGTGGTGCCATGGAACTGCCATACTAAAAACTGAAAAGAAGTCGGGGAAACTGGTAAATGGTAAAAGATCTGTAAATACTTAAAATAAAAATTCACAAAGAACAGAAGAAAATGTGTATGAAATCCCAAACAATGTACCTGCTTCTGTTGGAAGAAGGAAGCTAGCAATCTGAAATTTTTCAAAATTGAAAGTGCAATATCAGTCTTTGAAAAATGTACACGGTTTCATATGCACACAATTTCAGAGGCAGTGATGATAGATCAGCTGTGTATTTTCTAAAGATCTTTACATTCGTGGGTCCCACTATTTACTACTTTAGGCAGGATTTGAGCGGGAACTGCTCTTCAGCTATTCTCCTTTAAGAGATTAATAAGATAAGATTAGATTAGTACAAATAGAAAGCAGACGAACTCAGTTTTAGTTTTCTTCTGATATCTCTTCCTTATTGGTTTTCCTAGTAGCACTCTTCTTTTCCTTCCTTCAAGATAACTAATTTCTATCCTCACAATATCCTTCTTCATAAGCCCCAAAAAAGAAAACCAATAAAGTTCAAAATTACTTAAAAGGCTCATATTTATCTACCTCGAAGGAGGAACCAATATTTCCAAGTTTTCCTGAAGAAATGATCCCATCAGATTCTTTGCCAAAGAAATTTATACTGTGTCAGAAATACATATATGGTTATAGTGGGTACATCCTTTCCAGTAATCCTAATAAAAAAATATTAAAATGACGGTAAGACAGTAAATAACTTTTATTTCTAATTCTTCAGATTTCCTCTCCTTTGCCATCTTAACAACATCTTGTATAAGAGCATGTAAACTCTGTAATTGAAATGAGATTTCAATAAATGTAGAAACTGAAAGAATATTGCCACTAATATAGGACTTCATATCAGTCATTATTAGTAGAACATAAAGATTCATTGTCGGATAAATGTATATGGGTCAGAAACCACTTTAATGTAATATGTTAAGAAACTATGTGAAATTAAAATCTTCCAGATTTCATTGATAACAGAATAAAGTTAGTATTGAAATTGAAAGATACAATAAATTAGAAAACTGGAAGCAACTTGATTTGTGAAACCATGCAGCTGATCTTTCCGTCAAGCAGAATTTAGTTACTTGAGTAATCTGATAAAGTACCTTTAAAACTTGCAATGCTGATAATGCCTGACCTTGAAGTTGATCAACAACCGCAGGAACCAAAACCTTTCCTGGAAGCGATTACAGGGCTGCAGAGACGACGGATGGAGCTGAAGTGAAACTTTCCAGGATTTGTAGAGTAAAAAAATCCACTACTAAGAGCAATCTCTTCCAGACATTTGTTTAATTTTTATAACAGAAAATATGATAGTTCCTCTTGCAGTTTTTATTTTTTTTTTAGAATTCTTGCAGTTAATATTTATTGAATTTTTATAATATACAAACTCAGTAAACATAAATTTTCGTGCAGTTGACACTCATAGTTAAATAATTTTCAGTTATTAGTGATTCAAATCTTATGCATCATTATTCTTATATTAGAAGATTTATGCAGATCGTCTACAATGCCAATATACTTGCAAAAGTAGTGAAGGAGAAGAAAAGTAAACAAAATTTGCTTGAACAATCAAGCGCAAATACTCATTATCTTTTCATTCTCCTAAATTCCCAAAACTCAAAAGCAAGAAAACAAAGAAAAAAAGCTTTTACGCAAAGGTAGAAGAGTTACCTAAAAAATCTGAATTTGGAACTCCCATAACTCATTGGTTGAAGCAAAGGTAGAGAAATTGTCTGAGGAGAGATTGGTTGAATCACCCATCAAAGAGGAACTTGCAGCATCACCAAAGAAAAAGGAAGAGCACCTAATGCATTATTTATTTGGCTTCTGTTAAAAAGGAAGAGCATCACCAAATAATTTTTTTGACATTAATCTAGTCTATGGGCTACAGCACCTGCTTAAAAAATTGTCGAAGCCTACATCTCCTGAATTTTGTGTGAGTTGTGTTCCCATTTCAATATCTCCACTCCTAGAAGCTTGATCCCGTAGTATGTCAAACGAATCCTGAAAACACACACATAAAATATAAGAAATAACTAAGACCTAATATAGTAGTGTATTCTATGCCAACTAATATGCACAGTAAAAAGCATATATTTCAACCTTATCCAAAAGTTGGATAAGTTACGAATAACATGGGCCACACAAATGCAATATATACATATTACATAGACATGAATGAGAAAAAAAGGCATGTATTCAACCTATATCAAGTTCCAACATTCATCAAATAAAAAGAAAGCATATATTTCAACCTTATCCAAAAGTTGGATAAGTTACGAATAACATGGGCCACACAAATGCAATATATACATGTTACATAGACATGAATGAGAAAAAAAGGCATGTATTCAACCTATATCAAGTTCCAACATTCATCAAATAAAAAGAAAGCATATATTTCAACCTTATCCAAAAGTTGGATAAGTTACGAATAACATGGGCCACACAAATGCAATATATACATGTTACATAGACATGAATGAGAAAAAAAGGCATGTATTCAACCTATATCAAGTTCAAACATTCATCAAATAAAAAGAAAGCATATATTTCAACCTTATCCAAAAGTTGGATAAGTTACGAATAACATGGGCCACACAATTGCAATATATACATGTTACATAGACATGAATGAGAAAAAAAGGCATGTATTCAACCTATATCAAGTTCCAACATTCATCAAATAAAAAGAAAGCATATATTTCAACCTTATCCAAAAGTTGGATAAGTTACGAATAACATGGGCCACACAAATGCAATATATACATGTTACATAGACATGAATGAGAAAAAAAGGCATGTATTCAACCTATATCAAGTTCCGACATTCATCAAATAAAAAGTTAATGTCAGTACAAATAGCACATGATATTTCAACATTTCTTTTTGTTTCAAAGAATGCCATGAATAAACAAAGCATTAATCTCAATAAATTTGGCATTGATTAGAAGAACACAAAAAATTGGCATTGATTCTCACAAGAAATATCACAAAAAATAACATCCCTAATATTTAATCATGTGAAAGACCTAAAGGATGTTCATAGCAAGCTCAGAATTCAAGCATTATAGGACTACATGAGACAGAAAAAAAAGGTCCAGCTTTTGCAACCCAAAATACTGAGCTCAATCAGCTCAATCCACAGTAGCATCTTGTATCACAAGCCAATCAAATCTGATCAAATTTCATTTAACCTAAACTAACTTTACTTATCTAGCTACTTCTCAACTATATTCTCAAGTTCTAATTAAAAAAATGAAAATATTTCAAAAGCTTGAATCAAATCCATAATAACCATAACAATGAATAACATGAGGTCATCAATCAAATGGGGAAACAACAACAGAATAAGAGCGAGCCAATAATAACAAAAGCACAAATGCCAAAATGAATTCTGCAGCAGAAATGGAAAAGAAAATAGAGGAAAAAATATTGAAAACTTACGATCTTCATCTGCTTCATCGATCATGTCTTGAATCTCTCTCAGTAAAACTTTCACCTAACTCCTACTGCACGCTTAATGTCTGCAGCAGAAATCTTCCCCTGCACTCAGATGACGAAGAGAAAGTTACCAACAAAAAGAGGAAATAGAATACAAATAATACCAATAACTCACACCTAACTCCTGATTTTTTTCCTGAACGACAGTGAGAAGTGCTTTGGTATAGCGGATGAAATTTGAATAGTCAACAGCTTCGATCAATTTCTTTAGTTCCAACCCCTTCGTTGCTCGATTCGCTCGACGATCCCACCAGATTTTGATGCTCCAAGGAGGAAGAAGGAGAGTTTGGAGAGAGAGAGAGAGGGAGAGCGAGAGGGAGAGCGAGAGGTTAGAGTCAGAGAGAGGGACGGAGCCTCCGAGCAGTAGATAGTCTAGGGTTTGTTCTGTGAAGTTCAGATTTTAAAGTTTGGACAAATCTGATTTTTTTGGGTGGGACCTACAGTATTGGGCGAGATTTTCATATGGGCGGGAATCTGGGCAACAATTTGAGCTTGATTTTTTAGTGCCAGTTTTGTTACTTTTAGATAGAAGATAGAGATAGATAGATAGAAACAATTGCTGTACAAACATCAAAAGAAGGGACATTTTGGGGGGAAAATCTTGGAAGGAAAATAGAGCTACTAAATTCAAAATTTCTGCACAATTGTTGATGAGGTGGGCCAGGGCTTGGTTTTTGGGGGGAATCCATTGGAGGGAAAATAAAACCAACTAAGCTCCTTTATAATAATAATAAGATATATATAAACCTCAACTTTCAAAAGTATTCATTTTAGTCCCTCAACTTTCAAATCATCAATTTCAGTCCTCAAATTGTAAATTATCGTTTTTAAACTATAAATTTCAAAAGACTAATGTAACTTATGGGCTAGACAAGGCGTACGGAGAATTAAAGAATGGAAGTTGTTTCCCGCTCAACTTTGCACTCGTCGGATTTAAGGTAGACTCGCCCCCACTAATTGATTTATATTATAATTGCATGTGTTATGTGGATTTGTGTGATTTTATGCTTAATTGCATGAGAAAAGAATATCTCTGTTGAGATAAAGAAAAGAATATCTCTTTTGAGATAAAGAATTTATGTTATGCCGGGCATAACTTGTCTGCTAGCATGATACAAGAAAAGAATGGTTCATTTGTGTTCACTATGTGATGCCTATGAACAAGAAAAGAATGTCACTACATGATTTGCATAATTACTTGTCCAATTATCTTGTAAATTAATTATTGGTGATGAGTCTACTGAGTATTTCATTTTGAAATGATCAACCCGTTATTTTAAACAATTTTGCAGATTTTGGAGACGGTGGTGAGTGATGGGCAATGACGGCAAATTACAAATTGATATTTTTTTTAAAAAGTCGTGAACTTTGAAATAATTATTTTATTTTATCAAGAATTTTCAATTCTTATAAATTTGTACGAATTTACTTATTCCATATGAATTATTGAATTATCGCTAAACTTTTATTCCATAAATACGATATTCAATATTTAGTCATTTTTCCGCAACAAAGTTTATTCAAGAATTTAGAAAAGTGACGTTCCCGCGCTCCTCGGAATTCGGGGCGTTATAATCATCAATATGCATCAAAAGCATTTTACCACATATCAGACTTGCACATAATGAAACATGTAAAGGGGTGTATCGAATAATCACTGTTTTGATGATTATGTAATATATATCAACTTGAAATTCATAAAATAACTTCATATCATGAACAAAACTAAAAATAGAGGGGGTGTCTACATGGGTGTCTACATGGGTGTGGACACCATGTTCATCGTTCTTCGTTTGTTGTCGACACCATATCACCAGGTGTCGACACCAAGCGTAGATTCAGAAACTGTAACTTGATTTCTTTGATTCTTTTGATCCCTAATCAACATATTTTGATAACTACCTTTGAAAAACCAATTTGGGAGATCAAAATAATGGTTTAAACGGATTTGAATCATAACTTTGGCAAGAATCCAACACCTAGGTTTTTGAAATATTGGAAGATAACTCAGCAGCGTCTGAATCTGATTTCTTTTTAGTTATATGTTTATAAATTTCAAAATATCAGGTATTTATAGAGTAATAGAGGTGCAGGGAAGGAAGGAAGTCACGGTTGTATTGGATTGGGACCTTCCTTAACCATTAAGGAGTAATGATTGTCAAGCATGAGGTGTCTTTCCTTTACCATGCAAGATGGAGGTGTAAGATGCAGATAAAAGATGACTCTTGTGGTAAAAACATAAGGTGGAAGCATAAGACCAGCTCCTTGGCGCAAATTCCCAGTTTCTCCCAATTTCAATGGCTGTTTTTAAACATAGTTTTAGGATAGCAACCGAATCCAAATTGAGTGTTTTTGGTATCAGTTCAAAGTACTCATATATTATTTCCATATAAAATTTTCCTCGCAGAATTTGGATAACGGGAGAAGAAGCTATAGCATTCCAAAGTTGGCCCCTCGAAATTGTCTTTTCAGGTCGTGTGATTGAGCAGCCAACTTTGAAAAATTGTTGAGAATTGTACAGTAATTGGAATGATGAACATATTTCAAATTCTCGAAGTTCACTTCGAGTACTTATCCGTATATATAAGATATGCAATTATCAGAGGTCGGAAGAAGTCAAACAAACTTCCTAAAGATAGACGTTAAATCACCATTTTTATTTCTAACATAGGTTTCGTTTCCTTTTCTAATTTCATATAAATTTAAATAAAAATCCTAAAATATATTTATTACATAATAATGAGTAAATAAGGACGTCATAATTTTTAGGGTCATTACAAAGGTCCCATGAAGTCAATGCCCCAAACATCAAAGATTCCGCATATAATTATGGGAGTTTGAAGCATTTGATCATGTTGGGATAGATTACCTATTTTCTAGTAGTTATCGTAAGACTTACAAAACATGTATGCATCCTTGAAAAGTGTAGGCTAATAGAAACCACTCTCCAATACCTTTTGTCCAGTTCTTCTAGGTCCAAAATGTCCTACACGTGCGTATGAGTGGCAAAATGTGAGGATTGAATGGATATTAGGTTTCAGGTACGCACCTCCGGATGATTTGATCTGGACACCTCTTCCACAAATATGGGTCATCCCAAATGTAGTACTTGGTGTCACTCCTCGTCTTATGCTTCTTTTCCTACGAAAGACCAGTAGGTGTTAGCTTAGAAGTCATATAATTCACTAAATCAGCATACGATGGAGGGTTCGCTTCAATAGCGAATAAGCTTTCATCCGTAAAAGATTCACACAAACGTAGGTCATCTTTGGCCCTCACTTCCCTGCTAAGATGTTCAGCCACCACATTTTCAGACCCTGCCTTGTCCTTTATTTCCAAATCAAACTCTTGTAGTAAGAGTATCCATCGAATGTTTCTCGGCTTTGCATCCTTCTTCACAAATAGATGTCTCAAAGCCACATGATCTGTAAAAACAATAACTTTAGAACCCAATAAATAAGAACGGAATTTTTCTAAAGCAAATACAGCAGATAAAAGCTCCTTTTCAGTGGTGATATAGTTTGCTTGGGCCTGATTCAGAGTCCGGGAGGCATAGTACATCACATGGCCCGCTCTTCCAACCCTTTTCCCTAGGACCGGCCCCACATCATAGTCACTGGCATCACACATTATTTCAAATGGAAGGTCCCAGTCAGGTGGTTGAATAATTGGAGGTGTAGTCAATTACTCCTTGAGTTGGTCGAAAGCCTTTTTGCACAGGTCAGTGAACTCAAATGGTACATCATTTTGCAACAAATTGCACAATGGTGATGCAGTTTTTGAGAAGTTCTTTATAAACCTGCGATAGAAACCTGCATATCCAAGAAAATATTGTATATCCCGCACATTTACGAGGTAAGGCAACACGGATATGAGATCTACCTTAGCCTTATCAACTTCTATTCCCTTGACCAACACTACATGGCCTAACAATATCCCTTGACCTACCATAAAATGACATTTTTCTCAATTTCGGACTAGATTAGTGTCAATGCATCGTTTCAAAATTAATGTCAAGTTATCTAAACATGCATCAAACGAGTTTCCCCACACACTAAAGTTGTCCATGAACGCTTCTATGATTTTTCCTATGTATTTAGAAAAATACTCATCATGCAACGTTGGAATGTCGCAGGAGCATTACATAAACCAAAAGGCATACGCCTATACGCAAATGTGCCAAAAAGACACATGAATGCCATTTTTTCCTGATCCTATGGTGTTATAGAAATTTGAAAATATCCAAAAATACTATCTAAAAAGTAGTAATGGAAATGACTAGCTAACTTCTCTAACATTTAATCAATAAAGGGAAGGGGAAAATGATCTTTTCGGGTGTCAACGTTTACTTTTCTATAATCGATGCATACCCGGTATCTAGTTTGTACCCTAGTTCGCACAAGCTCTCCTTCCTTGTTTTCAACAACTGTCACTCCAGACTTCTTCGGCACCACTTGCACTAAACTGATCCACTTACTGTCCGAGATAGGGTAGATCATTCCTGCTACCAACAGCTTTAGAACTTCATTCTTCACCACCTCCATCATCGCTAAATTCAATCTTCGCTGAGCTTGTCTTGATGGTTAAGCCCCTTCTTCAATCAGTATCCTATGCATGCAGACTGATGGGCTGATTCCTTTAATATCTGCAATTGTTCATCCTATAGCCTCCTTGTGCTCCCTTAAAACCTGAACTAGTTTGTCTTCCTCCACCTTGGTTAGGTTGGATGAAACGATCACGGGGAGCATTTTTCCATCGCCAAGATAAGCATATTTCAAGTGGCCTAGTAAGGTTTTCAATTCCACAACTGGTGCCTGCAAAATAGAGGGCAACAATTTGTTAGGATAATATGTCAATTGAATTGTTTTGACCGTATACCTGCTTGGGACAGGTCTCAATGAATTAAGCGTAGCTATTGCATTTTGCAGTTCCTCGCTCATCTCCAACTAATCATCCTTAACTTGCTTCAATAACTCCGAGAGGACTGTCTCCAGCTCATCCATGCAATTTAACTCAATGACTTTCTGTACAGTAGGAGTAATGACATTAATAGAGTAGGCAGCAAAAATATCATTCGGGTGCTTCATTGCATCATAAATATTAAATTGTACCACCTCCCCCCATCAAATCCCATAGTTAGTACCCCTTTTCTTACATCAATTATGGTTTGGGAGGTCCACAAAAATTGCCTCCCCAACAATATAGGGGTAGAATTTGGAGAGTGATCATCATTCATGTCTAATACATAAAATTTTTCCGGAAACACTAACCCCCTACTTATACCAAAACATCTACCCGATCTAGATAAGCATTAGAACGATTTTTCAGTTAAATGATAACACTAGTTTCAGTTATGGTTTTGGCAAGTTTTAATGAAGTGTAAGTAGATCTAGGCATTACATTAATAGATGCTCCTAAGTCTATCAAGGCACAATCTATCTTAGTGTTACCTATTTGATAGGGTATGGTGAACATACCTGGATCCTTGCACTTGAGAGGCAATTTCCTTTGAAAAAGTGCTAACACGGTTTTACCCATTCTTACCTTCTCATTTCCCATAAGTTTCCTCCTGTTGGTGCATAGATCTTTCAATAATTTTTCGTACCATGGAACTTTCTTGATTGCATCCAGCAGTGGAATGTTCACTTCCACCTTCCTGAATGTCTCCAACATTTCCTTTTCCTTGCTTTCCTTATTTGTCTTTGCTAACCTGCTACGAAAAGGGGGTGGGGTTGATTTAGCATTTAAAGTAGAGTCAGTTTTTACCTGAGGGTTTTGTGATGTATTGTCCTTCTTTTTGACTTCTCTTTCCTTGTCTTCCTCTTCTTCAACTGCGGAAGGTTTCATTTGTGATCCCTCAGTTTCTTTCCCATCTCAGAGAGTCATGGCGCTCACATTTTTAGGAGTCACCTCGAGTTGAGATGGTATTTTACCTTCGGATTGTGCTTCCAACCTGTTAATGGGCGTAGCCATTGGCTCATTTGTTTCTCCAAATTTTGAATGTTGGACTTTGTTTCCAGTTGAAACTGCAATGTGTTAGTTGCCAATGTTTTCACCATGTCTTCATGAGACATACCTGAATTTTGGGGTTTTTGCTGATACTGCCTCTGAGGTTGGAAGTTTCCTTGTTGAAATTTTCCTTGAAGTTTGTTGGAGATGAAACCCGGGGGCTTGTTGTTTCCATAGCTTAAATTTGGGTGATCCCTCCAGCCAGGGTTGTAAGTGTTGGAATATGTATTATATTGCTGTTTTTGAAAAGGGAACCCTCCTATAGCATTCACTTGTTTAGTATTCTCCTCTTGCAAAACTGGGCACGCGTTTGTTGCATGTCCAAAGTTAGCACATATCCCGGATGCTTTGACTTGTTGTGAGTTTCTTTACAGCAAGTTGTTTTACAAGATTTGTCAGTTCAGATAATTGGTTTTCAATATTGGAACCACTTACCTCATTCACTCAGTGAACTTGCATGTCCCTATTTGAATTGAATTGCTGAGTGTTCTCAACCATATTAAAGATCAGAGCCCGTGCTTGTTCAGTGTTTTGTCCATTAGTGCACCTCCACTTGCGACATCTGTCATGCTCATGTCCATCGGTAGCAGTCCTTCATAAAAGTACTGCATTAGGAGTTGCTCACTGATTTGGTGATGGGGAAAACTTGAGATAAGCTTCTTGAAATGCTCTCAATATTCGTATAGTGTTTCGCCACTGTTTTGGCACACCAAGCAAATTTCCTTCCAAATGGTGCCAGCTCTAGATGCAGGGAACTACTTCTCTAGGAAAAGTCTCTTCGTGTCATTCCAGGTAGTGATTGATCTGAATGGTAAACAGTACAACCAATTGGTAGCTGCATTTTTCAGCGAGAATGGGAAAGCACTCATTTTGACTTGCTCCTCGGTAATACTCGTTGGTCTCATACTATCGTACACCACATGAGATTCCTTGAGATGTATGTATGGTTCCTCACTAGCATGCCCTCGAAAATTTGGCAGAAGATGAATCAGACCGGATTTTAGCTCAAAAGTCTTGTTCTCTTCCACTGTTGGAAAAGTGATACATAACGGTTGTTGAGCAACTTCGGGGTAGCTAGTTGATTGAGAGTCAGATTATTATTAGCTACTGCCATTGGTTGTTGTGATGCCTTTCTTTGCTGTATAAAAGTTCTATCAATCTCTGGATCAAAACCAAAATATTCAATATTAGTTGATCGAGTCTTATGCATGCAAGCAAAGAAATAGACAAGAAATATTTAATGAAAAATAGAGAAATAAAGGGAAAATAAAATAAATGCAGGAAAATAAAATTCTAATTCATTAAACAACTAAGTTGGTTAACCGTTCCTCGACAACGGTGCCAAAAATTTGATGGGTGTTGCGATGCACCAAAAATTAATAAATTCCTTACTTTCCAAATATCATTTTAAAATGTAGCATCTAGAGTAAGGATCGAACCCACGAGGAATAGTAGACCTAATTAGTTGCTCAATAAATTAGAATATAATGGGGGGTTTGTTATTTGGAATTGCTTAAATGAAAATTATGCATAAAAATAACAAGTAAATATGTTTAAATAATTAATGTGAGAGAAGATCTTGTTCTCAGGTTCGGTTGTGCCCTCAATTAATGTTATACATTCCTATGTAACACATTTCTATTTCTAAATCAATTTATCAATCTTAGACAATCAACAAGCTCTGATTACCACAATTCTTCCTTATGTAAATTGAATCAAAACAAGCTCTTTGATTCATTTTAACCATTGGGTAACCCTAAACAAGCTCTTATGATTTAACGCTAGATTGAATTGGGTTGTTAATTTCACGAGCTCGAATTAATCAATCCAAGTCGAATTATTGTTAAATCTACGCGAGATTTATTTGCTACTACGAGTCGAAATCTAGTGACAATTACGGATCAAAAGATTCACACATAGCATATACATGAGTTCATAGACTAAGCAATTTAATTGGTCAAATCAAATATATTAATCGAATAAACTCAATTCAACATTAAATACACAATAATTCAACAATTAAAATACAAGGAATGGATTCGTTACTAGTATCTAGGAAAAGAAAATAACATAATTGAATTGACACAACTTCCCCCTTGAACAAGATACGGAATTTAGCCCAGCATAATTGTGGTAGATTCTTCAAGTTGATTCATGGATTCGGCTTGTTGTTGATGTTCTTGTGCTTGAAAACCTCTCAAGAGTCCATCATCATAATGAAGCACATAGAGTTCTAAGCCAATTCATGGACAGCCCTAGAGTCCATCATCTTTGTTACGACCATAACTAAATTGGACATGACACATCATCTATATGGGCCCACCAGGGGAGCCACAAAACATCCAGTCGCCTAATCATGACCTATAGGCCAAAACTGCGGATACCAAATTTGATGGATCCTTATATGCCGAGGTGACCCTATGCCGAGGTGATACTATGTCGAGGTAACCTAAGCCGGGGTGATGTTGTGCCAAGGTACCCTTATGCCGAGGTACTCCTAAGCCTAGGGGAGTACCCTGAAAATGTGACAAGACAGCTTGATGTGACAACATCTTTAAAGTGATTTGATGGTTGCTTTAACCCTATGACATGTAGTAATGATTATAACCAAAGAAATGGTTTACCTCATGAAGAGTCAGGATCTTACCACATGTAAAGTATAACATATGTCACAATCTAAGAGAATTACACCTTCTATAAATAGAGCACACTTGCCTCCAATGAAGGGGTGAGCATGTTTACTCTCTTAACTAAATATTTACTATCACTCCCTTTTTTCTCTTTTACGCACTTATATTTTCCGCACTCAAATTATATTTGCTTGACATGGGCACTGACTTAGGCATCGGAGTGCAAACGGGAGCCACCTCGGCCCCCTTTGCAAACTGATTGTTTGTCACAGTGCGCAGGAGATCCACGTGTTCAAGAGGGAGGAGCTGAGACGTGTTGGTCCAAGGTCCAGCCGGATTTTGTGGTCAACATTTTGGCGCCGTCTGTGGGAAACCATACTGCTAACCACGAAAACACATGGTAAAAAACCATACATAGAAAGGTAGTCCTGAAAAAGGACGAAGAACCATTTACGAAGAAGCGGAAAAAAGCAAAAGCTTTGAAAGATAAGCTGGTTGGCCTTGAAAAAGGCAAGAGCTTTGAAAGATAAGCTGGTTGGCCTTGAAAAAGGCAAGGGCTTTGAAAGATAAGCTGGTTGGCCTTAAAAAAGGCAAGAGCTTTGAAAGATAAGCTGGTTGGCCTTGAAAAAGGCAAGGGCTTTGAAAGATAAGCTGGTTGGCCTTGAAAAAGGCAAGAGCTTTGAAAGATAAACTGGTTGGCCTTGAAAAAGGCAAGAGCTTTAAAAGATAAGCTGGTTGGCCTTGAAAAAAAGGTGTAATAACTTTGAAACACAAGTGTAATAACCTTGAAAAATGACTGATAACCTCTTGAAAAAGAGTGAAGAACCACAAAAACCTTGAAAAATGGCTGATAACCTCTTGAAAAAGAGTGAATAACCACAAAAACCTTGAAAAAAAGGTGAAGAACCTCTTGAAAAAGAGAGGAGAAATACTACATAAACCTTGAAAAAGGAAGGAAACCTTTTGAAAAAGATTGGTAACAAATGCCTTGAAGAAAGGCCTCCTCAAAAGAGGGACTTTCCTTCATATTGCCTAAGTGGCATGGCCGAAGTGCTTCCCTTATATTGCCTAAGTGGCAAGGCCTAAGTGGCTTCCCTCATATTGCCTAAGTGGCATGGCCTAAGTGACTTCCCTCATATTGCCTAAGTGGCATAGCCGAAGTGCTTCCCTCATATTGCCTAAAGTGGCAAGGCCGAAGTGCTTCCCTGATATTGCCTAAGTGGCACGGCCGAAGTGCTTCCCTCATATTGCCTAAGTGGCAAGGCCTAAGTGGCTTCCCTCATATTGCCTAAGTGGCATGGCCGAAGTGCTTCCCTCATATTGCCTAAGTGGCAAGGCCGAAGTGCTTCCCTCATATTGCCTAAGTGGCATGGCCGAAGTGCTTCCCCTCATATTGCCTAAGTGGCACGGCCGAAGTGCTTCCTTCATATTTCCTAAGTGGCATGGCCGAAGTGGCTTCCCCTCATATTGCCTAAGTGGCATGGCCGAAGTGCTTCCCCTCATATTGCCTAAGTGGCACGGCCGAAGTGCTTCCCTCATATTGCCTAAGTGGCAAGGCCTAAGTGGCTTCCCTCATATTGCCTAAGTGGCATGGCCTAAGCGACTTCCTTCATATTGCCTAAGTAGCATGGCCGAAGTGGCTTCCCCTCATATTGCCTAAGTAGCATGGCCGAAGTGCTTTCCCTCATATTGCCTAAGTGGCAAGGCCTAAGTGGCTTCCCTCATATTGCCTAAGCGGCAAGGCCGAAATGCTTCCCTCATATTGCCTAAGTGGCATGGCCGAAGTGCTTCCCCTCATATTGCCTAAGTGGCACGGCCGAAGTGCTTCCTTCATATTGCCTAAGTGGCATGGCCGAAGTGGCTTCCCCTCATATTGCCTAAGTGGCATGGCCGAAGTGCTTCCCCTCATATTGCCTAAGTGGCACGGCCGAAGTGCTTCCTTCATATTGCCTAAGTGGCATGGCCGAAGTGGCTTCCCCTCATATTGCCTAAGTGGCATGGCCGAAGTGCTTCCCTCATGTTGCCTAAATGGCATGGCCGAAGTGCTTCCCTCTTATTGCCTAAGTGGCATGGCCGAAGTAGCTTCCCTCTTATTGCCTAAGTGGCATGGCCGAAGTGCTTCCCTCTTATTGCCTAAGTGGCATGGCCGAAGTGGCTTCCCTCTTATTACCTAAGTGGATTCCTTACGAGGGACCTCTTTCATGGACTTCTTCCGAAGCACCTCTTCGGAAGGACCTCTTTCATGGACTCCTTCCGAAGCACCTCTTCCAAAGCACCTCTTTCATGGACTCCTTCCGAAGCACCTCTTCCGAAGGACCTCTTCCATGGACTCCTTTCCGAAGGACCTCTTCCATGGACTCCTTCTGAAGCACCTCTTCCGAAGGACTTCTTCCGAAGCACCTCTTCGGAAGGACCTCTTTCATGGACTCCTTCCGAAGCACCTCTTCCGAAGGACCTCTTCCATGGACTCCTTCCGAAGCACCTCTTCCGAAGGACCTCTTCCATGGACTTCTTTCCGAAGCACCTCTTACATGGACTCCTTTCCGAAGGACCTCTTCCGAAGCACCTCTTCCGAAGGACCTCTTCCGAAGCACCTCTTCCGAAGGACCTCTTCCATGGACTTCTTTCCGAAGCACCTCTTACATGGACTCCTTTCCGAAGGACCTCTTCCGAAGCACCTCTTCCGAAGGACCTCTTCCGAAGCACCTCTTCCGAAGGACCTCTTCCATGGACTCCTTCCGAAGGACCTCTTCCATGGACTCCTTCCGAAGCACCTCTTCCGAAGGACCTCTTCCATGGACTCCTTCCCGAAGCACCTCTTCCATGGACTCCTTCCGAAGGACGTCTTCCATGGACTTCTTCCGAAGTACCTGTCTTGAAGGACGTCTTCGATGAACTCCTTACGAAATACCTCTTCCATTAACTCCCTCCAAGTGAGGGACTCCTACAAGGGACTTCTTCCAAGAGAAGAACTACGTTAATTGACTCCCTCCAAATGATGAACCCCTCTGCCTTAGGAATCCTTACAAGAGAAGGACTTCTTCAATGAACTCCTTTTACAAAGTACTCTTTCATTGGTCGATTTCACTCTAAGAAAAACATCTGAAAGCTATAAATTCGAATCCCATCCATGAATGCCTGGGACATCCAAATTTAAGGGACTAGAGAGCATATACATGCATGTCAACACGAGACACAATGTATATATACTTTGTTTCATATTCTCCAGAGATATACATATCAAAACGAGACAGGCTTGTAAGCCCTCCAGTCGCTTGAATTAAGCGTATTCTCTCTGTAATCCAGACGGGCTATTAGCCCTCACACATCTAGGAGTAAGATCTTCGATGTTATTGAAGACAACCTTATAATTTCCCTCCTATTTGAGGCATGCTTGGGATATTACTATGAGCTTATATGTCTTCATAAGTTCGAAGCACACTCGAGTATTCTTTTTGTTGGGATAAAAGATGCACTTTCAAAATTTGAATAACACAGCCCAATACTCTCTTAATATAACCAAGAAAAGCCTACTTGAAAGGGTTGTCAAGTGTTCAAATAAGGACCCAAGTGTCCAAACTATATTAAAGCGTGGGCCCCAGGTGCCTATATTATTCCTCATCGGCGATGTTTTACCATGTAAAATATATTCTATTTTTTCCATTCTAGTTATGTCTTGCAATAAGGATTTTTTAGATATATTGTGTTTTGGTTATTTCTTAGAGTATACACACACTTCATCATCTTCGATCCCTTATATTTTCAAGTCCGGTTCGCACATAAATGAACCAACCAGACTTGAGGGACTAGTGTTACGACCATAACTAAATTGGACATGACACGTCATCTATATGGGCCCACCAGGGGAGCCACAAAACATCCAATCGCCTAATCATGACCTATAGGCCAAAACTGCGGATACCAAATTTGCTGGATCCTTATATGCCGAGGTGACCCTATGCCGAGGTAACCTAAGCCGGGGTGATACTATACCGAGGTAACCTAAGCCGGGGTGATGCTGTGCCAAGGTACCCTTATGCCGAGGTACTCCTAAGCCGAGGGGAGTACCCTGAAAATGTGACAAGACAGCTTGATGTGACAACATCTTTAAAGTGATTTGATGGTTGCTTTAACCCTATGACATGTAGTAATGATTATAACCAAAGAAATGGTTTACCTCATGAAGAGTCAGGATCTTACCACATGTAAAGTATAACATATGTCACAATCTAAGAGAATTACACCTTCTATAAATAGAGCACACTTGCCTCCAATGAAGGGGTGAGCATGTTTACTCTCTTAACTAAATATTTACTATCACTCCCTTTTTTCTCTTTTACGCACTTATATTTTCCGCACTCAAATTATATTTGCTTGACATGGGCACTGACTTAGGCATCGGAGTGCAAACGGGAGCCACCTCGGCCCCCTTTGCAAACTGATTGTTTGTCACAGTGCGCAGGGGATCCACGTGTTCAAGAGGGAGGAGCTGAGACGTGTTGGTCCAAGGTCCAGCCGGATTTTGTGGTCAACAATCTTAATGAAGCACATAAAGTTCTAAGGTATGTTAAAAAAGCTTCAGGACAATGCCTACTTTAGCCTACTGAATCGGATTTATAGTTAACAAGTTATTGTGATTCAAATTGAGGAGCATATCCGGATACAAGAAGGTCTGTTAGTAGTTATTGTGTGTTCATTGGATCCGCTTTAATATCATGGAAATCTAAGAAGTAAGGAGTGGTATCTAGGTCCTCAGCAAAAGTAGAGTATCGAGCAATGGCAAACTTGTGTTGTGAATTAACTTGGATGAGATCCTTTGTGACTTGAAGGCCAAACATCAACAGGCAGCTACCGTGTTCTGTGATAATAAGGTTGCACTCCTTATAGCCTCAAATCCAGTCTTTCATTGGAGGAACAAACATATCAAGCTCGATTGCCTTCTCATTCGAGACAAGATTCAGAAGTATAATTATTATACATATTAGTAGTAGAGTTCAAGTAGCAAACAGCCCGACTAAGGCATTATGCTCTCCAGGGTTTTACTTTCATTTGGCTAAGATGGAAGTAGAAGACATCTAATCTCCACCTTGCTTGCAGGGGGCTATTAGGAAGTAGAGATCAAGGGAAAAACAATTAGCACGTAGTCTACCTGAAAGGAAAAGAATTCTAAAAGATTCAATTGTTATTGGAATTATGTTTTGCAATTTAACTTCCATTTTATGTAGTTTTCTAAACAAGCATAGATAATGATGGATAGAAAATTTGTTTTACGAAAGTTCTGTATTTTTGAGCAAGTTGATTAACACTAAACAATTTTAATACACTCGAAACCCTCGTTATTGCGAGGCTCTAACTCTTGGTAACACGTTAATCTTGAATCTATATCTATATCGATATAAAAACAACTGATATTCTGGTCACTCGTCAACAGATTCTGAATTTCAACATAACCTTAAATTTTCACATTAAATACAATTTTTTTTTATTATTCCCACGTTCACTGAAACAGGGGTTGTGTAGTCAGTAGTGAGTGGTTAATTTTCCTTTAATTAAGTTTTTTTTTTTATCATAATGTTTGGATTCAAATTCAGTGAATTTTAAAACTATTGGGTAGTTACTTGAAATTCATGCCCACATTAATTTTCTTCATTTTTCTTTTTCTTTTTTGCCAAATTTCTATATGGTCCTCATTTTTTAAGATTTAATTTTTCTCAAACTCATTTTTAATCATAAATTTTATAGGATCGTTTATTAATTTTTCAACCACACATTTCATCATTTTTAATCAAAATCTATTTAAAATACGTTTTTTAGCTAAATAAATAGGGGTCAAATTCTTATCTCCAATTATTATTTTCAATCATACATTTTATGAGATCATTTATCAATTTTTCAACCGCACATTTTCTCATCTTTTGTTAAAATTTTATTTAAAATACGATTTTTAGCTAAATAAATAGGATAGAATTCTTATCTCCAACTCATTTTCAATCATAAATTTTATAGGATCGTTTATCAATTTTTTTAACCACACACTTCATCATTTTTTATCAAAATTTATTTAAAATACAATTTTTGCTTAAATAAAATAGGGTCGAATTCTTATCTCCAAGTTTCCTTTATTTAGCACACTTAATTGTTCTTTATGATAATTCTTATCAAAATATTCCTCTTATGTTATGTGCTTTGAAATTTTGGGGGGGAATAAATATATTGACACCACATTTTGTCAAATTTTTTTTTTTATATATATAATTTTTTTTATCATCAACTCTTTATTAATTCCCACATCTTATCTTTACAGACGATTTTCGTTCAAGATATTTGTTATGAGGAAGAAAAATACTTATTTATCTCTCATACTTTTAAATAATCAAAATAAATAACTAGTACAAAAGTTAAACAAAATATTTGCACATCTTTTCAATGCAAATTATCAGAATATTTGAATAAAAATCATGATTACAAAAAAAAAAATATGTCACTATTTGAATGTTATGAATAATAATGCGATTAAAAAAATGTTGAGGATATAAAAGCAAAAGTAAACAAACACTAAAGATCTTGTTGAAAAATATATTGGTGGCAATTGATTTTCACTTGTAAATGTGAAATTAATCCTACATTGATTGGAAGTCGGGATTTGAAGAGGAGCCTTAAAAGGGATTACAATCCCACATTGGTTAGAAATGGAAAAGTGGGAATAAGTGGAGGCTATAAATAATAGTTTCATTCCACGTTGGAAAATGAAAAAATGTGAAAATATTGTGAATGCTTAAATAGTTATCACACATAGGATATAAATGAGTTTATGGACCAATTTATATATGGTTAACAATTTATAAGGTGTAACAATTTGTTGCATAGAGACTCTTCAATGGCCTATGCGCTTGCAGGAGGGTGCAAACATTGGACATACTTGGCCTTCGAGCCTTGAACTTGTGTGCGGGCACGACCTGTGTACACAAATGTCGACCGAACGAGTTAAAAATTGACCATAAAGTGCAAGCCACGTTTTGAAATTTTCTTTTACACTTTCCATTCAAAACATAACCTAAAAATTTATTTTGTAACTCCAAAACTTCTGAATTCAAATAGAGTGTAAAGACATAGTTATGACTGCATTAAGAGGCAAAGGCTCCTCCTTGCCTATATATATTGAACAATTTCCTCAATTCAGACACAACACAACATCACGAAATCTCTCTGCATTTCTGTCCAGCTTCCAACATTCTTCCAGTCTCTTGGTGATTCTGTTCAGGCACATTTTTTGTTCGACTGCACAGCTGGAGTTCTAGTCGTTGTATCCTGGGAAGCAAGCACTCAAGTTACTTCGGTGAGAGGACGATATTGCTTTCAGGACACTGTGTTGAATACAAACCCAGGGTCCACCGCGTTCATTTTATTTACTGTCCAATTATTGTTTCATTTACTGCTTATTGTAAATTATTTGTTTTAATTAGTAAATTGTTTAACAAATTTTCTTATAGATCTTTCTTGCAATTAACTTTCTTGCAATTAACATGTGGTTTAGATATTAAAGTGTTGCATGAATATAAATACCCTATTTTGTCACACTTTTGCATTTGTTATTTTAAAAATATATGTTAACAAATTAGGTTTTGCTTCCTCCGAATGGAACTTTTGGATGAAAACCAAATATAAGAATTCTTACCAAACCGTTGCTAATGATAAAATTATTATTATTATTAAATTGTCACTCAATATTTTTGTTTTTTATTGATTTTTTTCTCAATTTTGCGTCAATACATTATACTGAAATATTTTCATGCATCACTGTGTGATTTGAAACTAGTTATCATGAAGGGGAAAAAAAATGTATGCTCATGGCGCACAAATAGTCTAAACGTCAAGTCATAATGACAAATACGACACCATATGATTGATATAAAGGCCAATAGACAAAAAGTTTTAACCAAAAACTGCTGTCACGGCAAATAAAAATCGCCTTAACATCCATTCAGCATAAACAAAGTATGGGTTAATCAACACAACAAAGTAATAAACCAGTCATTACATAGCTTTACTGAAAGAAATTGTTTTGAAACCAAAACTGTCTTATAAAAAAAAAACTTCAATCCCTAATAAACCTTTTTCAACGATTGGCCTTGGCAACTCTCTCAATCTCGTCCTTTTTCTTGATAGCATAGCTGCAAGAGAAAAAGAAAAAAAGAAAAACAGTTGTCAGTGAAGGCCAGTGAATTTACCAAAGGGACCCCTCCCTTTTATCACCTGTTAGAAGACCCTTTAGCAGCATTTATGAGTTCATCAGCTAGGCATTCAGCTATGGTTTTGATATTTCTGAAAGCACTCTCCCTAGCACCAGTTGTAAGAAGATATACAGCCTGATTGACACGGCGAAGGGGTGATATATCAACAGCTTGACGTCTCACAACACCAGCAGAACCAATTCTGGTTGCATCTTCTCTTGGTCCACTGCAGAGTAAGCAATGTTAAATGCTGAAAACGTAAAGAAGTAATCATACTACTGACAATGATTATTTTAGATCCATACAAAAGGTCCATGCTTGTGTAGAAAAGACTATTAGCTTGCCATTCCCATACTGTGATTGATTAAATGAAGAAATAATAATGATAGACAACAATACTTCAAATACAAGGAAGAGAGGCATAATCATTATCATTATCGAATTCTGAAAATGATTCATGCACAACCTTGTCATATTTTGAACTCTGAAATTGACCTGCACAAAACTAAATAGGTTACTTGTAACAGATAATTCTTGGGCAGGTAAGTCACAGACTAGCACGTCTTCAAAATACAGATAAATCTGAAACATATCTACCAAACAGATATTTCAAGCTTTTGCTTCACAATGAGCACAGTTTGACCGGTAAAGAGGACAGTACAACAAGTTCCTGCATGTACCTGTTGATCACTGCATCAACAATAACTTGAATTGGGTTCTGGTCTGTTAGCAAGTGGATAATTTCCATTGCATGGTTAATAATACGGACAGCCATCAGTTTCTTTCCATTGTTACGCCCGTGCATCATCAGGGAATTGGTTAGCCTCTCAACAATTGGGCACTGGGCCTTCCTAAACCTCTTGGCTTGGTACCTCCCAGCAGTGTGAGGCATGTAGGTCGGATGCTTGGCAGCAGTTGCAGTGATGTAATCCTCAACAGAAATGTCACTGATCTGTTAAGAACAAAATTACAATATTTTAAAGGTTTAAATAATTCCAAAAATAATTAGCATATAATCAATTGGGGTTTCCAATATTTAAAAAGACGGAAATAGGTACTGTGACGTTTTTCGTTCATGAGGCGAGACATAAGCCTCACCACAAACCTAAAAAGTTAGACAAAAATTTAAAATAATATCATAAAGTCTATTTCTCCAATAAAAATAGACTACTTTATATTCATATTTAACGTAACAACTATATCTATTGCCCAAAATTAGTAGTAGACGTGCCACTTGGCAAGAAAATCCTAAATAAAAAAGCACAACCCGACTCTTATGTTTGGTAATATGTTTTCCCTCATTTTACAATTGAAAAAAAGGTTAAACTAAAAAATTTTAGAAAGATTTGCACCGACCATTATCACTACTCTTAGTCAGCAGTTCCTTCTTAGAGAAGATTGTAGGCTGGGTTGAGTTTTTGTTTATTTAAAATCTTTGGGCTGATGTTTTAAATTATTATTAGGTTAAAAAAATAGGTCAAAGTTTATATTTTCTTTGGGCCCAAGTATATATATTGCCCTTCTTTGATTTCTTTTAAATTTTTCTCTTTTTTCTACGGTACTCAATCTCAACCATCTATTAAAAGTCGAGCTTATAATATTTGACTTTTCTACCAAAGCTCAATCATTCATTCTCCTAAAAATTACTATTTATTTCAAAAAATCTCTTTTTAAACAATATCAAACACACACATTATTGTTTTTTGGCCCAGATTTTTAAAAATAATAACTGAGGCGTAAGAATCGAGGAGTACACCTCAAATGATGAGGCGTCCGCCTTACCAAAAAAACTTATTTAAGCCTCAAGAAGCGTCTCGGTAGCGCCTCTTTATTCCATGGGGTTTTCTATTGAGTTATACATATAAAAGGCCTACTGTTACACATTTACCTGAGAACACTATGATGGGGTGCATCAATGGAAAAGCATAAATAAAAACCTTTGGCTTAATCCCGAAGTAAAATCAGAAAAGAGCAAAATAAATCACTCGGTAATTAATCATAAGTTAACAAATTAAGGTGCTTGTAATTTAATTTAAACTTCATGAACATGCAGCTTATAAAAATGGAATTTTGCTGCATTCTTTAATGTCCATCACTCATTTCCTAATTATTTAAGGAATAACTATTGCAATAAGGAGCAACATATTTTTTCTTCTTCTTGGTCATCAAATCCACAATGACAAGATGAGAAAATACAAAACATAATAATAACCTATGTCTGAATCAAATCTAATAAAATGAGATTGGTAAAAATGTCATAAGGATTAGAAATAGAAGTAAAACCTGAACTTCATCGTATCTCCAGCGATTGAAAAGCAATACTTCACTGTGAACCCTGTCTTGTAGCTCTTGACCGGCAACGTCTACAGCATTCTCCATTTCCATTTTCTGAGATTTGTGTGTGCTCTCGTGTACTAAGGTGGAACTTGGAAGGGGTGGTGGGGGATACCAGGTGCTGCGGGAAACTGCGGTGAGATGGAGATGTAAGAGAAAAAATAAGTTTATTTATACCCAAAAAAAACCCTATCTGGAGTGTGGTTTTGTGGTGCTTTGACAAAAATATCCCGTCGATTTACTGCAAATTACTTTTCCAACCCTGGTCGTGGATTTTCAAGTTACTTCATAATTGCAAATCGAAAAACTTAGGTCCCGTTCTCTTTACTATTTTGAATTTATTTTGAGTTTTTGATTTTTGAAAATATCGAAAACGCGTTCACTTTGCCCATTTTCAGAAATTCGTTTTTCAAAACACCAAAAAAAATATAAAGAAAACTCAAAACGAGTTTATTGCGTTTTCGATATTTTGTGTTAAAACGACCAAAACACGTGTTTTGAATTTTTTTTTTTTTTTTTTTTTGTAAATGTGAGACACTTCCTTCACTTGAAGTTCTTATATTATTTTATCATTATATATAGATTCATCTTAAGATTTTTTTTTGTAATTTTTTATTTATTAATTTTATTTTTTTTAAATGTGAGACACTTCCTTCACTTGAAGTTCTTATGTTATTTTGTCATTATATATATATCCATGTTAAGATTTTTTTTTTTTTGTAAATTATTTTTATTTTTATTTTTTGTAAAAGTAAGACACTTACTTCACTTGAAGTTCATATATTATTTTATCATTATATATAGATCCATATTAAGATTTATTTTATTTTTTTGTAAATTTTTTTTATTGTTATTTTTTTTTTTTTTTGTAAAAGTAAGATCATTCATTCACTTGAAATTCTTATGTTATTTTACCATTATATATAGATCCATTTTAAAATTTTTATTTTATTTTTTTTTTTTTTTTGTAATTTTTTTTTTTTTTTTTTTTTTTATTTTTTTGTAAAAGTGAGACACTTCCTTCACTTGAAATTCTTATGTTATATTGCCATTATATAGATCTATGTTAAGATTTTTTACTTTTTTTTTGCAATTTTTTTCTTTTTTATTATTATTATTTTATTTTTTTTGTAAATGTGAGACACTTCCTTCACTTGAAATTCTTATGTTATTTTGCCATTATATATAGATTCATGTTAAGATTTTTTTGGTATGGGTTAAATTTTTTTTTAACTGAAACAATATTAATGATGAATTTATTGATATAGCGAACTAACTGATTTATTAACATTAAAATTAATGTAATTTAACAAATCAATCATTTTTTACATATAAAATATCACAAAAAAAAATATATCAAAAAAATACAAAGTAAACGCATTTTTCAGTTTTCTATTTTTTAAAACAGTTTTCCAAAATCACAAAGAGAACATGTTTTCAGTAATCCCAAAACAAATAACCAAAATCCAAAAATCAAAACAAAATTCAAAACTCAAAATTCAAAATCAAAAATCGAAATACAAAGAGAACAGTTCTTGAAAAAAGATTTTATTATTTTTAAAATAATGATGATTACGGTAAAAATTTCTGAACATGCTTAACACCCATTCATACTTAAAAGATTTTATTAATTTTTAAAATAATGATGATTGAGGTAAAAAAAAAAATCTGAACATACTTATAACACGTAAAGGTCTCTTATTGTGAAATGCTTAAATTTCCACAAAACTTTATTTATGCACAAAAAAATAATGTCATGAAATAAGATAAGCAATAAAATCCGTAAAATAAGCTCAACGGAAGCACGCATAACTCAATATGATCAACTAAGCTAGTTTGGGGACGAGAAATAAATAAAAAAGCTATAAGTATCACGCGGTGTACCACCCCCTCACATGGAGGGGTGTGGAGGCCAAAAATCCCAACTTCAAATAGTCTCAAACTCAAGCAAATCTTTGAAAACCAGACTAAGAACAAAACTTGTGTGAAGTGTAGAATGAGACAAAATCGAGACTTACCGTGAAGATATGACTTGGAACGAGAATTTAGTGATGCTTTAAGAAGAATTGCTCTGTGAAGCGATGTTAGGCACGAGGCTGGTTTTGGAGCAAAACCTAGTTCATCGACCTCCCAATTCAACTCTCAATCTCAATCCAAAAAAAAAAAAAAAAAAAAAACCCCAACTTCAAATAATCCCAAACTAAAGCATAACTTTGAAAAACAAACCGAGACCAAAACTTATGTGAAGTGTAAAATGGGACCAAGGATAGAAGCTACTGCTTCCTTTGAACATCAGTATGAAATTGACAAATACCGAAACATACCATGAAGATATGACTTGGAATGAGAATCTAGTGATGCTCTAAGAAGAATTGCTCTATGAAGTGATGTCAGGCGCAAGGTTGATTTTGGAGCAAAACCTAGTCACGTCGACCAAATCTATACAATAAGCTCAACAATGTTTCTTCTGTAAAATAAAACATAGTCTGTGCGAAGGAAGCAAACAAGATCCAAGAAGGTAAGTTACCTCTTCGACATCGTGCCATATCTACAAACAGATAGAGAGAAATTTTGAGACAACACTGTTAGAAATACCGAAGAGTCCTATGAGCCCAATTATAGATGGTCGAATTTATCAATGCATGTTAGATTGGCCAATGAGCTCATAAAGAGAATCACACCATTACAGTGTGCAAATACAGAACAGAGTACCGAAATCCAAATCAGATCAGAACATAGGATAGAATCTTAGGTCTATAACAAAATTTAAAATATATAACAAATCATAAATATTTTCACTCAAAACATGGGTTAAAGTTTTCTCCCTTTCTAAAAATTTCGTCAACGAAATTACCTATTCGAAGAGTTCGGATAATGAGTTGATATTTCATCATCTTTTTCCCAAGTTTCTACTTCTATTGCGCTTCTTCGCCATAAAACTCGAACAGTGGGAATTTCTTTTTATGAAGCTTTTTAAGATCTCACATAAGTATTTTGATCGGCGTTTCTTCCAAAGTTGAATTTGGTTGGATTTCTTGAGGAGTATCTTTCAAAATAAGTGAAGGATTTGGCACATATTCTCGAGGTGTATCCACATGAAATACATATGTATTCTTTTCTTCTGAATGGATAGCTTTAATAGATAAGCTAGGGATGAATGCCTAAAAGTATGCTTGTGTAGCGCCACGAGTTCTAAATACCTGATTCACCACGTTATTTTCTGGTCTAAACTTTAAAATAATATTCTAGCGGAAGAAATAACTGAAATTCATTTTTGGCAACATTAAATAAACTGTAATGGTCGATAAAATTTGAAAACATTTATGAAACAATTTGAAATAATAAATCGAGCCATTAATATTACAAAACAATTGACAATTTCATAACTTTTCAAATAATTGAAAATCTCAAAAATATCCAATGTTTGGAAATACGGATCATCAAAATAAGATTTTCAACTATTTAAAGACTATTGCCACAATTATCCATCACTTGTCACCCTCTCCGAAATCTGCAAATATTGTTAAAATAGACATGAGCATTTCATAAAAATACTCAGTAGACTCATCGCCAATTAATTAATCTACAATATAATTGAACACGTAAATGCAGGCTCTTTAGAAATCATAGGGTGTGGGTTGCTCTTCTAGTGCATTAAAGCACATGGCTTCTCTTTGAAAATCATATGTTCTTTAAAATCATAGGGTGTGGGTTGCTCTTTCTTCTCGTGTACACAAGGCACATAAGTTATGCATAACATCATCATTTATCTTGCAAGATATACTCTTCTTTCTTTCTCATGCACAAAAACATATAAGTTACATAAAAATGACTTTTACATAAGTCACATAACATACACATTTACATGCAATCATAATTTAAATCAATTAATAGGGGCTAGTCTACCTTAAACTTAACGAGTGTGGTTGAGCGGGAATGACTTCAACCTTTTAAATCTCCGTACACCTCGTCTAGCCAATTAGATTTTGAAATTTATAGTTTAAAATGATAAATAAAATTCAGGGACTGAAATTGCTGATTTGAAAGTTGGGAGAATAAAATGAATATCTTTAAACTTGGGGACTAAAATGGAGTTTTTAGAAACTTTCAGGACTCGAATAAAACGCTATTAAAATATTCAGGCTGAAAATAACAGATTTTTAAATTAAAGGATAGAGTTTTAAAATACTTGAACTCATGGGCCGAAATGAAACATTTGGAACATTGGGGACTAAAATGTAAATTTTCAAAACTTGGGTTGAAGCTCAAAACGAATATTAAACTATAGGGCTTGAAATAATTGATTTTTAAAATGAAGGGACTGTTTAAAATCATTTAAAAACATACGGGCTGAAATGATTAGTTTTAAAACCAAAAGGACTAAATTAAATAACTTTAAAACTTGAGGGACTCAAAGTGAAATTTCAAAACTAAAGGGACTAAAATTGACAATTTCAACACTTGTGGCCAGAATGATAAGGTGTAAGGATTTGGGACTGAAATAAACATTTTAGGAATTGAAAGGCTGAAATAAATAATCAGCAAAACTTGGTACTGGAATAAAATCATACTAGAAGGGTGGGGACTGGTGAGGCAATTTTCAAAAATCAAATTATTAAAAAAAAATCAAAACACATTCTCTCTCTCTAGTCGTTAAGCAGAGAAGAGAGAAAAGGGACGGAGGTGCGACGGCTAAGGTGCACCTAGCGCAAGTCCGGTCTTCAACCGGTGGTTTGTCGGCGAAACGCCGGCGCAGAGTAGCGGTGAGCGGTGGCCAAGAAAAGATTTAGATTTGAGGGGTTTAGGTGAGAGATTGGATGCAAAACTGAGGGTAGATGGTGGCGGTTTGAATCTGAAATTCCGGCCATGAACCCGGCGAGTCAAGGTGAGATTTTGGGTAATTTTTTATTCTTGGTTTATCTCTTGTTTCTGGATGGAAATCGAAATTTGGGTTTTGATTTGAGTGTGGAAGTGGCGGTGAGAAGTGGTTGGCGGCGAATACGGTGGGGTTGTGGGAATGGTTGGCGGTTGATGAGTATTGTGGTTGTGTAGTGGTCGAAAATGGTGGTGAGTGGGTGGAATGGAGTTCGCAGGCGGTGGCTGTAGTAGTGGTGTTGTGAGGTGGTTCAGCATTTTTGGTGGTTGGGATCGCGATGGGGCAGTGGAGGTGGTGGCTGTGAGGCAGTGGAGTTGGTTGCCGGTGGGTTGTAACGGGTTGCACGGTAGTCTGCGTGTGGTGATGGTAAAATGGGAAGCTTGAGGTTGGTCTTGACCGGCTGCATTTGGTAGTGGCGGTGGAGTGGGTGGTTGTCTGCACTTGGTTTGGTCGTGGAGTTGATGGAGAAATGGAATTGCAGCTTGGGATTATTGGATCAGAGTTGTGGGGTGTGGTGATGTATAAAGAGGGGGTTGGAAAATGTGAGAGTATGGGTTGAAGTTAGTGGGAGTTGGTGGAGGTATGGGTTGGTTAGTATAGTTTGGAAAACTTGACAAGTAATACACGGAATTCGAGAAAAATAAAACGCGTAAATCAACTGAGTAGGAAAATAGATCTGCTAAAATGAGCTTCATAAAATTTGGAATTTAAAACGATTTTAAAAATAATAATTTAAATAAATAAATAAAATAATAAAATTTTAGAAATTCCGATTTTATTTAAAATCGAATGGACTTGAGATTTCTCGACTTGGCTAGATGAATACGTTGCGACTTTAAATTAAAAATGGGTGAGATCGTAGCGGCACGATTTTTCATAATTTTAAAATAATTATTAAATGCGTGAAAAATCTTGGTTGCTACAGCTTGAGATAATGATTTATTAAGAATATTTGTCAATAAATTAGATTTATTGTGATCATTCTATTGTTTTTATTGAACAAATATTATTATAAGGAATTATATTGTTTTGTGTGTTTTCAAGCAAGATAATCATTCAAGTAAAAGGATGATCAAAATGACTGCCCAACTCAATCAACCATTCAACAAAATCTACTACTGGAATTTTCTTTATCAACCGAGGGAAACTGAGTGGGATTCCATACCCATATTTGAAGGCCATGATATAATTTACCAAGCCCAAGCCTAATTGGTTGATTACTTGAATTAAACCTACTGCCATATTGGGCGAATTCTTCTGCAACAAAAATAAAAGCTACTGCTTCTATATTGGCAAATCACTTGGCATAGGGAGGCATCCCAAAATATAATTTATTCAAGCAACCGCCCAAGCCAATTGGTTTTATTCAAAAAACAAATCTATTGATTGTGAATTGGAAGATCTTTGATAAGTGCTTTATTAGCACTTACTTAATTCACTTATTGTCGTGTTTTGTCATCGATTTAATTCCATTAGAGTATTGGTTGATATAGTTTTATATTTTGTGTTGTGTAGGATCACAAAGAACGAGAAAAGAGGAAAAAGGACCAAAAAGTGATAACAATGAAGTTCGACGACCAAAGCTGCAAAATAGCTTACGGCCGTAAGCTACCAATGTCACGGACATAAGTCTCTATTAGGCGCAAGTGAGAAAATGGCAGAAGTCTACTTATGGTCATAACTTTTGAAAGTCAGCATTTCCAGAAAGCCATTTACAGCCATAAATTATTAAGTTACGGCCATAACTTTACCGCAGAATATTTTCCTAATTGATTTAGGAGTCTATCTTTGGTGTATTTTCTTGAGAACCCTAAGGCACAAGATTGGAGGTATAAAAAGAGGAAAATCACTACAGGATGGGGGCTGAAGATCCTCTTGGTCTTTGGATAGCTTAAGATTCTGATCAAGAGGAATTCTAGATGGTTTTGTACCATTTTCCCCAAAAGATGCTAATATTTCAAGGGAATATTTTCTATTACATATGTGAATGCCTCGGTTTGACCTTACCACTTCAATGCCAAGAAGATATTTGAGTTTTCCCAGGTCCTTGGTTTTTTACTTATCATGAAGGAATGCTTTGAGAGAATTGACAAAATCTACACAACTGTTGGCCACTATAATGCCGTCAACATGTACTAGGATTGCACTAAAAGAATGTCCAGTATTCCTTGTGAATAACTTGCAATCTTCTTTTGATTGTGTAAAACCTTGTTCATTAATGAAGTTTGACAACTACGAATACCATTATCTAGAGGCTTGTTTAAGGCTATACAATCTTTTTTTTAATTGGCAAACTTTTGATGAATTTTTATTTGGATAATCTAGGGGTGGCAAACTGGTCGAACAGTTCGTGAGTTCGGCTCATTAAAAGCTCGGCTCAACTCGTGAAAAAGGGGACTTGGCTTGGACCGGACCGAAAATTCGGGTGTTGGACAGTTCGGGTTCGGCTCATGAAGCTCGTGGGCAGGCTCGTGAAAGCCCAACAAGCCGCGAAATAGGCCTGCTCGTTTCAGGCTCGTCAAAGCTCGTTTCAAGCTCGTCAAGTCCGTTTCAAACTCGTCAAGTCCATTTCAAGCTCGTCAAGTTCCTGTACAATTTTAAGTTTAATATTTTAAATATTTTAGTATTAGTAGAAAGTTAGAATAACAAAAAAAAAATTGAACGAGCCACGAGCCGGACTTGGGCTGGCTCTTTGGGAGACAGGCTCGACTCGTCTCCCAAACGAGCCGCGTCCGGTCCTGCTCGTGGGCTGGACCAAACATGACATTTGCGGGCCGAGCTGGCCTGGCTCTACCCATTTGACATCCCTAGGATAACCCGAGCGTAATTGAGGGTATACTTTTTCATCTAAATCTCCATGGAGAAAAGCACTGTTCACATCAAATTTGTACAAGTGCCATCTTTTTAGAGTTGCCACAACCAAGAGAGTCATCACCGTAACTAGCTTTGCCACATGAGAAGAAGTCTTATGGTAATCAAGACTTTCTTGTTGTGTATAGCCCCTTGGCCACTAACCCAGCTTTGTACCTCTCTATAGTTCCATCAGTATTAAACTTAATCTTTTTTGAAGAGATTGGGCGATAATTCTTATAAATAAAACAACGATAACAAACTCATTTAAAAAAAATGAATGATATTAAATTTTGAAATAAAATATCTCAAGTTCAAAATGTTTAGACAATAATAAAATAGAGAGTTCAATAAAAATGTGGCATTTCAAATACCAAAACTCTTATTTGATGGTAAGTCCACAACTCATAGGTCGTCACCTAACGCAGCATTATCTGTCTTGTTGTCTGGAGATCGGCATCAATACTTTTTATTTCTTAACAACTTGAAATGTTAAAATTCATGGGATGAGCGCAAGTATGTGTAGTGAGCAGAATATGGTGTAAATGTGTTATTACACATTGAAATATAATTCACCAAGATGAGTAGTCGATGCATATGCATGTTTTTTTAGCCCGATTATAGATTATCTCCTCTACCCTAAAGCACTTACAAACCAGATATCGATAAAATGGTCATAACATTTTCATAAATCGGATATCGTTAAAATGGGAATAACACATCAGATTACATAGGACTATTTCATCCTTTAGGGCTTTTACATATGTGTCATCTTTCACTTTATTTGACTCCAACAAGGATACTAGATTCCCACAAGTTATTCGCCGGTACCTTGGAGTTGCAAGACCCTCATGACATATATTGATATCTATCAAATTACATTGGACTATTTCATCCTCTAGGATTTTTACATCCATGTCATCTTTCACTTATTCAACTCCAACAAGGCCCTTACGATCAACATCGATATCCTAAACAACACATTGATTACTGAGGGGAATATAGTTCAAATCTATAATGTTCATGCTAAAACCTTTCTTTTATGCATAAACCTTCTTTTATGATTCATCATCCATCGAATCACATTGCATTCAAAACATGTTAACACAATATGCCATATATAAAGGTGTCTCAAATACTCACTTATAATGAATCTCATAACTCATATAAACCTATCCAACTCTACCACTATATCCAGAATAAATAAATAAATCCCACTCACAGTTTAATGGATGAACAAATCCATGAACGGTTTCTAGAATGGCTTCCAACTGAAACGTGTACTTTTCAACTATCTTTGTGCAGAGTGTATGGAGAAATAAGTACATAAATCCTTGTACATAAATTATCACAAAAATTGTATAATATCATCAGAAAAATCATTGAATTTTGGAGTTCAACAAAATCTATGGATTGCAAATCAGAGTTATAGAACAATAGTAATGGCAGAATGAAGTTAGGCTGCTAGACTGTCAATTTGGTGTCAACAACAAAGTACCTGAGAGTCATCTTTCATTGTTTTTAAGCCTAGGTTTTGACACAAAACCAGTAGTGCCTAAGAAATGTTATCTCTACAATCTGAAGGTGAAAGATGATTATCATGCAAGTAGAAGAATTGCTTGGGCATGATGTTCTTAGTACCATTTTGAAGTACTCATGACGTACTTTCACTTGCAATTTACCATATGAGAAATGGTTAACCAAACGGGAAGTTATGACTTACTGAAGTAAGTCACTCGAAACTGTTTTTTTAACTGTTCGGTAAAGTACTAACCTTAAAATTCAACAGTGAATATTCTTTGAACGAACTCAAGAACGGATTTCATATTATCGAAGTTCGCTTCGAGAGCTTATCCATGCATATATCATATGCATTCAATGGAGGCCAAAAGTGATCAAACGAGTCTTCTAAAGAGAGACATTTAAACAAGTTTTTTGTGACTTTTCATTTTAATAATATTTTCATTTTTCTTTCTTTAGATTCAATAAAAATCAAATAAATTCTAAAAATAACTTCTTATGTCATAATGGACATTAAGGACGTCATAATTTTTCGGGGTGTTACATTGTAGGACTAATATGATTTGAATTGTTCATTTCAGATTCTAAATAATCTGTAGTGATAATAGGTATTTGAACAATAGGAGTTTGAATAGGATTTAGAGTACAATTAACATTATTAACTGTAGGAAGAAGATTTTGTTTGTATGGAAACACATTCTCATGAAAATTACATTCCTAGAGATGAAGACTTTGGTTGTCTCTAAACCCATCAAACTCGTGCCTTCCATTCACTAGAGTAGTGGCAAAAGCAAAACACCAAAAAACCTTAAGGTGATTGTAGTTCGGTTTGGACAAAAAAAGGATTTCAAAGGGTGTTTGTTGTGCATTTGAGATCGCAAGTGTACGATATCGCAATCAAGTAATAAAGTGGACCTTAGAGTCCGGATTATCGTCCCACGAGGACTGCTATTAAGTACCGAAATATGTTAGTTCCTAACTCTATTTGAACGGACGAATTTGTTTTTGAGATTGTTAATTACAACTAAAGATTTAAACTAAAGGAATAAAATTGTGAAATTGCTTTTGTGTTTAAATACGATTGTAAAGTAGTTGGGAATCCCGATTTCACCTAGCCAATTATATTAACTCCAATTCCAGATTTTATTTTCTAAATATGCATTCGGTCGAATTCACTAATGTATATTGAAATTCCTCTCTCGAGTTTAAATCAATTCTACCTAAATAAGTCAACCATGTATCTCTACAGAGGGTCCGAATATTCCTTATCTAAATGCATAACACGCAAGAATTCACACACGACCGCAATAATTACAAGAGTATATCTCTATCTCTCGTTCAATTACCGGATTTATTACCACGTTCTAAATTATTAACTCACCTCTCGGATTATGGAAATAACTCAATAAATCATGAATTGGTGATCAAGCAATTCAAGCATTAAGAACAATAATAAATCAATACATGCAACGAATTACTAAAATAAAGGAATTTGGAATTAAAATAATTAACTAGGCTACATCGTTCATCCCAACGTTATATTTAGTTACACATCATGATTAAAAAGCATAAACAATAAAGTAAAACGTTCATTGAAAATAATAAGAAGAAAGGAAAGCATGCACCAAGTCTCAATTCTTCAATTATCTTCAATTCACGCCCCTTTGCGATGCTTAATTCCCCAAGAATTTGATGTAAAATCTCTGTTGTGGCTCGTTCTATGGAGAGGCAAAGGTCTAGATCTCGTGCCTCTTATGTTGTATATATAGGTTTTGGAGAAAACCTAGATTAAAACAAGAAAAGTCTGATAAAAATCGCGAGAAAAAGCCCACAGTCGGCCCAGCCGGAAAGCCACGCGATCGCGTGGCTTCAACCCTAGCGATCGCGTGCTTGACCCTAAAACTCTCGGGTTACAATTTTGCGTCTTCTCGCGATCGCTTGGTGTATGAACAGCGATCGCGACTTCATCATTCTTCCGGCTGTGCAAGTTAGTCCCTGACTTTTAATTGCACCTTCAGTCCTCAACTTTCAATTGTTGCACTTTAGTCTCCAAACTTTATCTTCTTCTCGGTTTGACCATTAAAGCTCTTAATTCATTCAATTAGGTCCTCCAACCTCTGATTTAGTCACTTTGGCACCAAGCATGTTTCCCGGTTGTTGTCACAAACTCCTCACTTGTCCAATTTAGCTCCAATTAACATCCAATCGTGTCATTTTTCCATTAATTGCTTCATTCTTCTTCATTTGGGACATTTTCTGAAAGGTAAACAAATAAACATAAATTAAATAGCAAATATTCCCAAACGACAATAATTAATCCTAATTTAGACATACAAATAAGTGTATAAAATACACTTATCAAATACCCCCAAACTAGAATTATTGTTCGTCCTCGAACAATGTAAACTAAACTACAAAAATCAAAGAAATAAGAGAACAAATATTTTTGTTGTGTCAACATGTTTACCGTATGCCTCCAAAGTCCAAACCAAGTTAAGCTTTAAGCAAGCGTCATGAACAACAATGCAAAATAATTTCTAGTTAAATCATGCCAGATTTTCAAGTGTGTGTGTGAATAGCCAATGTCAAACGCATACTTATGCAAAAGATATACTCAACACTGTGTGGCTCATTATGCATAATCCAGCCCGAACCCCATGTGGTCAATCTATGATTTCTAATGAAATTCCTTTCAACGCTCATGACTAATCACCACTTTCTGCTTTTCTCTCGCATCCCGGGTATTTGTCTATGTGGGTTCTAAAAATATTCTTAGCTTTTTCCACACAAGGTAGTCAGAATCAGAAATGTGCATGTATAACAAATCAAAAGCAAGTGGGCCCCAATTCTACAACATCAACCACCACAGCTCAGTCAACAAAGCTTATACCATGCAATAATATATATATATATATATATTTTTTCTTATGATGGACGACTTTTTCTTTTAATTGTCCCTGTTTTTTACCATCTTTGTGCAGAACTTTTCATACTGGCTTTCTATATGACCCATGTAGCGGGCTTTCAGATCGGAAACTCCCAAACCAGACGGCTTTAGGGTACCAGGTTCAAAGAACCCCTCAGACGTACTTGCCCGAGTCATAAAGGCTTAAACAGAAAAGTTAAAGATGTTATAATGTCTTATGTGTAAGTCCACTCTCCGTACTTGCTTTCTAATTGACCCATGTAGCGAGCTTTAGGTCGATGACTCCCAAGCCAGTTGGCTTTAGGGCACCAGGTTTGAAAGACCCATCGGACTTACTTACTCGAGTCAAAAAGGCATTTGAAGAGCGGAATAAGACCTTCAGCATTTTTCTGTTTTTATGCTGGAAATAGTTTATACCAGTTGACCAAACTGCAGTGACTCAAGTGCAAAACCAAGAACCACAGACCTCCAACCCGTCAATACACACAAATTCCAACCCTTTTACCCCCAAACTTGCCTTTTAGCATGATTGGTTCTAATTTAGGGATTGGATATCTTACCATCTAAGTTCAGGGATTTTTAAGACATTCCTAAGTTCAAATTGCACAAAATTGCCCCACATATATTAAACAAAATCCCTAACACAAGCAATTATCCAACACTGGCTATGTGCGCAATAAATATGAATCTAGCAAAATATAACTAGTTCAAAATAAGTTCATGTTTTCATGTTGTCCAATTTTCAAACTTAAGCACAAATTGATTCATACTATATCCTAGGCAATAAACAAGTTAACACATTTTCAATTTTCAATTTTTTTTTTTTTTTTTATCCCAATAAAATAGAATGAAAAGTACTTATATGGAAATAATGAGATCCACCCCCAAACTAGAAATGAACATTGTCCTCAATGTTTTGCCACATAAATAAGTAAGAATAATGCAAAACTTGACAAAAGAAAGGAAACGAGAACTTCCCAAGTGTAGAGGAGATGTCTCATTGTAGTCTTGATGCTTCAATTTGAAATGTTGGATGAATTTGACCCTATTTCTTGCCTTGCCCAACTTGATCGGATGTGGCTTGACTGATGTTCACCTTGCAAATAAGAGATAAGTAATATTAAAAGTTATAAACATCGCTAAGAAATAATGGAAGTTCAGTGCCACACCCCCAAACTAAAGTTAAAGCACAATTTTGAATTTTCAAAATTTAGTCGATTACACATATTCCAACCTTGACATGACCTAGAAAAACATAAATTTTTCCGAGCCATCTTTTGATACGTTAAAGTTCATAGCATGATCGACAATATATTAAAAATTCAGCTCATTAGAAGATAAATAGGGTCATGAATCAATGTGGAGAAGTAGGTGACGTGAGTGGATTTTCAGGTGCAATGGCCTGCAGTGGCCTTGCAATGGGGCTGCCTTGGTGCAAACATGGTTTTAATCGATTTCATGTCAAGATGTGAACTAATTCATGAACTACACACACATAAACATTGATAAACATGTAATGAAGATAAATGCCGGAATGAATTTCTAAAATTAGCACAGGAACATCTTTGTGGCACTTCATCAAACACCTAATGGGCATTGCAAAAATCAATGGATATGCATAGGGTTGGAGGCATGAATGAACCCAAAATTTTGTCTACTAAACCACAAATCACCTTCTCCAACATCTAACCTAAGCCCAATCTTCACCATTCACCATTTCAACATCCAAGATCTCAAATAAAATTTCAAACTTTTGAGGAAACATGGATTTAAATGAAGAATTTCATACCTTTCATTGATTTTGATGTGAAAATAGCAATGAATTTGGTGCAACTAGATGTTGATGACATGCACACAAAATGGAAGATCAAATGTGAGGTGATTAGGGGAGAGAAAACGAGTGTATAATGTTCGAAATTGAAAACATGAGGCTCAACACTTAAACTGCCGATTTTGGACCCAGATTAGCCACGCAATCGCCTGGCTGGATTGCCAGCGATCGCGTGGGTCAAGGTAAAAAAATCTGTTGATTTTTTACTGCAAAGTCGCGATCGCCGAAGCCTATAGGCCCGCGATCGCGCAGTTCACGGCAGTAATGAAATTTTTTCCTATTTTTGATATTTTTGGAATTCAAAATCATTTTTATCCCCCTAATCACTTCATGATTGATGCAATGATTTTCCAAACATTAACTTCATGATTCAAATTAGTGTGCGTGAGTTTGGAATGACGATAAAAACTTAGCCTAATGTAAACATGCAACATCAAAAACATACCTAAATATGCATATATCTAAAATTCTGCAAATAAATAAATAAATTCTGAAAGCATGATAAATAAAAGGGAAGAAAGGTTGGGTTGCCTCCCAACAAGCGCTCCGTTTTACGTCTAAAGCTCGACTTTTTGCACTTCTTTATCATGGAGGCTTGAATGATCCTCTTGAGCCCCTGCACAGCTTGCAATTTCCTGCCTTGCATATCTCTATTCGTTTTCTCACTCTCTTGAATCCCAAAGCCTCACTTTTAGCCAATTGTTGAGGGATGTTAGGCTTTTCTTCCTTTTTGTCCCTCCATCCATCTTTAGCCTTTATAAACTCATGTTTTGTGCTTAGATCCTCCTCGAACTTAATCCCTTGCTTCTCATTTTCTTCTGGTTTCTGAATTACTCCTTCCACTTTGAAGCAACTTTCCTTTAGATATTCGAGATCCTGTCTTGGCTTGATGCTGAAACTGACTTGTTCATGCTCGACTCGAAAAATGATTTCCCCTTTTTCGATGTCTATGAGAGCTCGCCCTGTAGCAAGAAATGGTCTTCCAAATATCAGGGGCATCTGAGAGTCCTCCTCCATATCAAGGATCACAAAGTCAACTGGAAAGAAGAACTTGTCCACTTTCACAATCACGTTCTCCACTATCCCATATGGATACTGTATAGACCTGTTAGCAAGCTTTAGTGTGATATTTGTTGGTTTAGGCTCTCCCAAACCAAGTTTCCTGTATACAGACAAAGGCATTAGGTTAACACTGGCCCCTAGATCACACAATACATTATCAAAAGTGAAATTACCAATAGTGCAAGGGATAGAGAAACTCCCTGGATCGGTCAATTTTTGTGGTAATTTCTTTTGAAGTATGGCGCTGCACTCCTCACTCAGTGCTACTGTCTCAAAATCAACCAACTTCCTTTTATTTGACAGCATCTCCTTCATAAACTTTAAGTAGAGGGGCATTTGGGCCAATGCTTCAGCAAAAGGAATATTAATGTGCAGTTTCTTGAATATTTCCAAAAATTTTCCAAACTGCTGCTCCAACTTATGCTTTATCAATCGTTGTGGATAAGGAACTGGGGGCACATAAGCTTTGACTGGTGGTCGAACTCGAACTTCTTCTTCGACTTTTTCATGAACTTCAGGAGTCGATCTCTGTTCTTTCTCGCTTTCCTGTTCTTCCACCACATCTTCCTTTTTGCTCTTTTGCTTTTCATATTCCCCTACAGTTACTTCAGATAGCTGAACCCCGCTCCTCGTTGATATTGCATTAACATGCTCACGAGAGTTCATTTCAGTCTTGCTTGGTAACTGTCCAGGCTGTCTTGTTGAACTGCTTGCTGCCAGCTCTCCCATTTGTCTCTTCAAATTCTTTATTTCAACAGCTTGATTCATAATCTCACCAGTCTGACTCTTGACCAGTTGAATTAACTCTTCTATGTTCTCGGATATGTTTTTCTGAGATTGTTGCTGTTGCTGTTGCTGAAATCCAGGTGGATGCTGAACATTTTGATTTTTAGACCAGGAGAAGTTAGGGTGGTTCTTCCATTCTGGGTTGTAGGTTTGTGAATAAGGACCACCCTGTTGCCTGTTGCCCATGAAGTTGACTTGTTCTGGATTTGATTGACTCTGTTGCATGGGACAGAAATTTACAGTGTGATTTTCAAAACAAAGATCACATAGCGCTGTTTGAACTGAGTTGACTGTCTGCACACCCATTCTGTCAATTTTCTTCGTCAACGCATCCAATTTAGAATTTAATGATGTAATCTCATTAACAGCAATTACTCCCCCAGACTTAGGTGTAGCTCTATCCGAGTACCACTGATAACTATTCGTAGCCATCTTCTCAAAGATCTCAGATGCTTCTTCATAAGTCATATCCATTACTGATCCTCCAGCTGCTGAGTCGGCGTACCTCTTGTTTTCATTTGTCAGCCCATTGTAGAATGTCTGAACTAGTATCCAATCAGCGATTCCATGTGTAGGACACTGTCTGATGAGCTCGTTGAACCTTTCCCAAGCCTCAAAAATTGATTCCCCAGGCTGTTGACTAAATGATAAAATCTCACGCCTTAGCTTTGACATGCGGCCAGGTGGGAAAAATTTATCTACAAATTTCTGACTCATGATTTCGAAAGTGGTGATTGTATGTAGGGGCAAAGAATAAAACCAGGCTTTTGCTTTGTCCGCCAAAGAAAATGAGAATAGCTTTAATTTCACGGCATCCTCTGAGACTCCATTCATGCGTTGCATATCACATAGTTCCAAAAATGTCCTAAGGTGCACATGAGGATCCTCAGATGGCAGTCCATGAAAAACACACGAATTTTGGATCAAGGATATCAAGGAAGTCTTGATCTCAAAATTATTGGCTCGGATTTCCGGAGGTACAATGCAGGTTCCAATGTTCCCCACAGGAGGAACCATGTAATCTCGCAAAACGCGCCTTCCATGATTTTGTTGCTGTCCATTCACAGCTGCTGGCAGATTTTGTTGATTTCCCTGATTATTCTGAATTATGTCATCTGCCATGGCTAAGTCTTTTTGTTGATTCGCTTCCAACTGTTGTCTACGCCTCTGTCGAAAGGTGCGTTCAATTTCTATATCAAAAGGAAGCAAATCAAACGACTTAGTCCTTCTTAACATAAATTAAATAAAACAAAAACTGAAAACAAAAACTGAAAATAAAGATAAAAATAAAAATAAGCAAAATAAAGTTCAAAGTAAAATAAGAACTAATGGGTATCGATATTAATTAACAGTCCCCGGCAACGGCGCCAAAAACTTGTTGTGCATTTGAGATCGCAAGTGTACGATATCGCAATCAAGTAATAAAGTGGACCTTAGAGTCCGGATTATCGTCCCACGAGGACTGCTATTAAGTACCGAAATATGTTAGTTCCTAACTCTATTTGAACGGACGAATTTGTTTTTGAGATTGTTAATTACAACTAAAGATTTAAACTAAAGGAATAAAATTGTGAAATTGCTTTTGTGTTTAAATACGATTGTAAAGTAGTTGGGAATCCCGATTTCACCTAGCCAATTATATTAACTCCAATTCCAGATTTTATTTTCTAAATATGCATTCGGTCGAATTCACTAATGTATATTGAAATTCCTCTCTCGAGTTTAAATCAATTCTACCTAAATAAGTCAACCATGTATCTCTACAGAGGGTCCGAATATTCCTTATCTAGATGCATAACACGCAAGAATTCACACACGACCGCAATAATTACAAGAGTATATCTCTATCTCTCGTTCAATTACCGGATTTATTACCACGTTCTAAATTATTAACTCACCTCTCGGATTATGGAAATAACTCAATAAATCATGAATTGGTGATCAAGCAATTCAAGCATTAAGAACAATAATAAATCAATACATGCAACGAATTACTAAAATAAAGGAATTTGGAATTAAAATAATTAACTAGGCTACATCGTTCATCCCAACGTTATATTTAGTTACACATCATGATTAAAAAGCATAAACAATAAAGTAAAACGTTCATTGAAAATAATAAGAAGAAAGGAAAGCATGCACCAAGTCTCAATTCTTCAATTATCTTCAATTCACGCCCCTTTGCGATGCTTAATTCCCCAAGAATTTGATGTAAAATCTCTGTTGTGGCTCGTTCTATGGAGAGGCAAAGGTCTAGATCTCGTGCCTCTTATGTTGTATATATAGGTTTTGGAGAAAACCTAGATTAAAACAAGAAAAGTCTGATAAAAATCGCGAGAAAAAGCCCACAGTCGGCCCAGCCGGAAAGCCACGCGATCGCGTGGCTTCAACCCTAGCGATCGCGTGCTTGACCCTAAAACTCTCGGGTTACAATTTTGCGTCTTCTCGCGATCGCTTGGTGTATGAACAGCGATCGCGACTTCATCATTCTTCCGGCTGTGCAAGTTAGTCCCTGACTTTTAATTGCACCTTCAGTCCTCAACTTTCAATTGTTGCACTTTAGTCTCCAAACTTTATCTTCTTCTCGGTTTGACCATTAAAGCTCTTAATTCATTCAATTAGGTCCTCCAACCTCTGATTTAGTCACTTTGGCACCAAGCATGTTTCCCGGTTGTTGTCACAAACTCCTCACTTGTCCAATTTAGCTCCAATTAACATCCAATCGTGTCATTTTTCCATTAATTGCTTCATTCTTCTTCATTTGGGACATTTTCTGAAAGGTAAACAAATAAACATAAATTAAATAGCAAATATTCCCAAACGACAATAATTAATCCTAATTTAGACATACAAATAAGTGTATAAAATACACTTATCAGTGTTTATGGTCCCAGAGTGGTGTTGGGTTTCTATTTATACAGTATATTATTGTGAATACATAATCATTCCAATATTTCAATGGAATCCCTACTAAACTTTAAGGCTTTTGTCACATTTAATACGTGTTGATGTTTTCCTCTCAACTACAACATTCTATTGTGGGGTTTCTACACAAGTTCTTTAGTGAATGGTTCCCTTTTGTAAATAAAGTTGTTTCATATCAAATTCCTCTCCATTATCTAAACTAGTTATTTTGATCATGGTTTCAAATTGAGCTAGCATTTTAATTTAAGCCCATACAACCAAGTACATCTATTGAAATCATCTACAATACTCAAGAAATAATGAAATCCATTATAACCTATCTCGTTACATGGTCTCCAAAGATCACAATGTTTAAGATCAAAACACTTTTCCAATCTATGTTGACTAGTAGGGAAAGGCAATTTCTGTAATTTTGCTACAAGGCAAATAAGACATGAATGTTTGGAGGTATGATCTAGTAAATCAAGTTTGGGATAAGTAGAATGTCCTAACATATAGTGCCAGAGATTGAAATCTTCGGCTTTATTGAAAATAGTAGAAGCTGATATGGGATTTTTGTGAGCTAGACATGCTAATTTTGTGGCCAATGCTAGATAGATACTTCATTTTATAACATGTGATGCAAACTTTGCTTTACTTCACCCATTCCAGTCTTTTTTAAGTCAAAGGGTCTTGTACACAACATAGATCATAGATAAAAATGAGAAGCAATATGATTTATGCAAATTTTCTAACTGATATAAGATTGAAAGAAAAAGAGGGCACACAAAGTACATTATCTAAAATCAAAGATTCTAAAAATTTTACAACCCCTATGTGTGTGACATGAACAAACTTATCATTTGGGGTGTTGCAGAATTAGAAATTTATGCTTTTATTATAGTACATAAGGAGTTGAACAGATCATATGATTTGATGCCCATGTACCCAATATCCAAGGAATATTGGAGAGATCGATTATATTTGTGCAACAAATTGAAATGCAGAGATATACCAAAAATCTTGAGAATGTTACCATCATTATAGAGAGGTTGAACTATAGTTTGAACGTGATCTGTACAGTGAAAGAAGGTCCGAGGGATTTGTAGTTTGAGTAATGCCATAAGTCGAGCATATTGCTCCAGATTTAAATGCATTTGAGCTTTGTTACTAACCTACTCTTGGCTAGAAGGCACAAGTGCAGTAGTTTGATTAGAAAAAGACCTTAAAAACTTGTTCCCCTCATCTAATTTGTAGTTTGATGAATGCCCATGTTGTTTGAAACACTTGTCTATTACATGAGCAGACATTTGGCAGTGAGGGCATGTTTGCTTGTTTGGATTGACCTTCAAATAACTCTCAAGAGAATGTCTTGCCATATTATAGTAATTGCAATAATACTTATTCTTTCTTTGAACATGTGTTCTTTCCTCCATCTTTGATTCTTTTGCCAAGAGTGCAATAGATTCATTAACATTTTGATCAAAGGTTATCTTTTTTCTTTTCTCTTCTTGATGCATGATAGAATAGATCTCATTCAGACCAAGAAAAGGCTTAATCAATAAGACTTTTGCCTTAAGCCCTTTGTATGAATCATTTAAACCATTAGAAATTTCATCATCCATGGCCTTTGTTGATTATCTGATAAGTGCATTTTGCGCACTTATTTAGCTTTTAAAACTAATCAATTGATCCATCATTCTATAGTATTTCTACTTAATTTAATGTGTTTTGTGTTTATTTCAATTATCGACCCAAATTCGAGAATGAAAGAAGATGAATCAAGACCAATAAAATGCAATGTGAACTAAATTATACGTGTAAGTAGATTGCAAAGAATCGAGAATCAATCCAGAGCTAAATTGAAGAAAGTCAGGGGCTTAAGGACTAAATCGCACCAATCAAATTCGTGAAAATAAAGATGGAGGGCCAAAGTGAAGGGAAGAAAAAAAAATCCCCAAACGATCACGCCAGCACCTGGCTAAAGCCAAGTGATAGTCTAGGGATATTTTATATAAGCAGAACATAAAATAATTAGCTAAGCGACCTCTTGGGAAAATATTTGCCAAGATCTTATATCCTTGTTAAAATCGATTTTTAAGATATTTAAAGGCTTGAACTAGTACCTAACCTAATATAAATATGTGAGACATGAGATTCAGAGACCAATCAAGCGTTATCAAGAGGCAAACTTTGGGACTTGTTCGACAAGGTTTTGTGTGATCCTGGGGCTAGCATAAATTTGATGCCTCTATCCGTATATAAAAAGCTGAGATTGGGTGAACCAAAGCAAAATAATATCAGGCTGTAGTTAGCTAATCGATCTACTTGCTCTCCATATGGAGTTGTGTAGGATGTACTGGTTATGGTTGATAAGTTCATCTTTCCTACTAACTTCATAATTTTGGACTTGGAGGAGGAAGAAAATATTTCATTGAAACTTGGTCGACCATTTTCAGCCACTGCATAAGAAATGATCGATGTGGGAAAAGGACAGGTAGTGCTTCGGACTGAAAAATGAGGAGCTAACTTTCACAATGATGCAATTGAATGCCCATGATTCACAACTTGAAAATTGCTCCAGAATTGATGTGGATCAGACAGTAAGTTATTGGGAGCATTTTGAGTACAGGGGGCCAGAGATGATGATAGGGCTCAACATCATATTCCAGGCCTCCCTGATGATTCTAGCCAAAAAGCCTAGCTTTAAACTATAAATGAAATGTTTATTGCAAGGCAACCCAATTTCTCAAACCATTTTGCTTAGTTTGTTTTATTTATTGCTTTTGATTAACCTGGGTGCTTAACATTGCATTTTTGCCTATTAGCATACTTAGGATGGATACAATTCCATGTTATGTGTTTTAAGTTTTGTTTATGGTCTAATCTTGCATATTATGCATGCATGGACATGTTTTCTATCTTAAGTTTTACTTGTGCTTTTACTGTGTATGTTTTTGCTTTAGTAGTAATTTTAGTTTTCATTACATTTTTGCTTGTTTTTATAGTTCATCATCACAACCATCAACATGACACGTTAGCTTAGGACATGAACATGGTGTATTGAAGTTGGTTGCATTCATAAAAAGGAATTTAGGCGTAAAAAATGAAGTAGAAAGAACACAGGCTAAAACTGGGCATTCTGCCCAGATTAAGTTTGTGCGGCTGCGCAGGCATTCAAGCACGCTACCGCGTGCCTATAATCTGGGCAAAATGCCCAGATTATACAGGAATGCGGGTTTTCACATATTTATAACTTCAACTTGTTTTCTCTCCCCCAAATCACCTTTAAATGTATTCCCAATCATTCCCCAACATTTATACATCACATTGGGTCAAATTCATCCTTGTTAGTACTTGCTAATCACATCAAAGGTATGAATTTTCCTATAACTTTTCGATTTTATCAAATTATTGGTGTTCTTCATGTTTTATGTAAAATTTGGAATTAACTATGATTGGTGCTGAGACTAGGATAGAACTAGGATTATTGAATTGTGATCATATAGGTAAAAAAATTGGCTTGATTCATGTATCCCGATCCTCCAACTTCCAATTGTAATATTTTGGTCCCTATACTTTTGATTTCTTCTCATTTCTTTTTTGTTCTCCTCAATTGGCTCCTTTCACTTCTTTATTCCTACAATTTAGCTCCAATAATCATCTAATTCTTCAGTGTTTACTTCATTTGCATCATTTCTTCAACTTTGGGTTATTTTCTAGAATATAAACAAATAAGAAACAAATGAGTAGCGAAACAAACATAAAATCCTACTTTTAACACATAAATAAGTGTATAAAATATACTTATCGAAAGGTCTAGTGTTAGTGGCATAACAAAGGAAGCCAAACACCTTTAGATTATGATATGTAGGTAGTTTGTTGTGTAGGTTGTGAAATGGTGTTTTCCAATCAAGGAGTTTGGTAGGCAATCTGATATTAATATAGGTAGTCATTAATATAGACTCTCCCCCAAAAGAATTTAGGTAGGTTGGCTTGAAACATAAGAGCTCTTGCAACTTGCACGAGGTGTCTATGTTTCCTTTCCACAACACCATTTTGTTGAGGTGTGTAGACACAAGTTCTTTGGTGTACTATACCTCTGCGAACAAGGAGTTTTTGAAATTTCAGGTTGACAAATTCAATAAATTTATCAGTTCTGATGAACTTAATGTCCTTGTGAAACTGTGTTCTAAGAAATTGATGGAATGCCTTAAAAGTCTCTCGAACTTGTGTCTTGTGTTTGAGAAGAAAGGTCCAAATTCCTGTACTGAAATAATCAACAATGGTCAAAAAGAAGTGTGCACCTGATATGGAAGCCCTTTTATAAGGCCCCCAAAGATCGGCATGAATCAATTCTCCAACCTAGTTTGTATCCTACTTTTTGTGAAAGGTATTCTAGGTTGTTTAGAGATAGCACAAATATCACAATATGGAAGGAATTCATTATCAAACGCATTCAAAACATCTAAATGTTGCATAGTATATTCAGACACGTGACCAAGTCTTTTTTTCCATAGAATCAGGGATTTGTCTGTGTAACATTAGAAGATACTAGAAAATTATTACATTGAGGAGAAACAAAATTACAAATGGAAGATCTGGATTTATTTAGAGTTGATTTAGAAAAGGATGTCTGATCCAGAATGTAAAGATTTCAAACTAGTCTACTAACTGCCATGATTTCTTCAGTCTGGTGGTCCTATAAGAGACGGTGATCATAAAAAAATGTAAGTTTCATCCTTGAAGTTTTAGCTAATTTGATGACAGAAAGCAGATTGAATTTGAATGTTGGAATATGTAAGATATCTTTCAATGTAATGGTAGAATAGATATGAATATCACCAATGTTTTTGACAAAATTAATGGATCCAACAGGAAGATATATTGGAATAATAGTGGTGCATTGTTTTGGTTGTTTAAAGATGTATATCTCCCTCTGCCTTTCAACCCTTCATATCATGGCATACGCCTTGTTCACAGCAGGTAGGGGTTCTATAAAAAATCTAATTTCTAATATGTTCATATTCCTTATTTAACCCCATGACGAATTTCATCAATCTATTGAATGAAGTCATATTTGAGATTGCTTGCTTAACCACAAGCACATTCAGGTAATGGCATCAAATATTTCAATTCATCCCACTGACCTTTTAATTTTATGTAATACTGAGATATTGATTGTATTCCTTGGGTAATAGAACAAATCTCCCTTTGTATATGGTACAATTGTGGACCATTGCACCCCATCTCTCTTCTAATTCATTCCAGAGTTACTTAGCAGATGTAGTATAAAGAAAATGCATCAACTATTTCTTTTGAAATGGAATTTCAAATCCACGTAGTTATCATAAGTTAACTCTTTTCCATTTTGCAAATTGTGGTGACTCTTTAGCTGGAATTTTGATTGTTCCATCAATAAAACCTTCTTTTTTGCACCAAGAGCAATCCTAACTGATCTACTCCATGCTAAAAAATTCTTCACCATGAGAGGCACAATGACAAGTGACATACCAAGTTAATGAAAATTACCTAATTACAGAGGATCTCCTTCATCAACTTCGCAATGTCCTCCATTAGTTTGATCTTCATTTCTCTGGGAATCACAATCCACTTCCAAAATCTCAGCCATCAGAAATCAAATTCGAAAATTATTCAGATATTCTTAAGCATTAATGATTAGTATACATTAGATCTTGATTTTAAGATCTTTTCGCTTTGATAACATGAAGAATCAATGATCGAAGGAAAAAATCTTATTTTATTGAATTGACTTTTAAAAGAAAGTGAAGTCATAATGTAGTATTTATGCATTGGAAAGAAAACAAACATAACAGAGAAACTATACCCACCATCCAAGTGAATAGTGAATTATCAAACATATACAAGTAAGGACGGAAAGAATAATTGCATGAGAGGTCCTGAGGAATGTAAAATGTTGTTGCGAATAAATATTACAAGTGTACGATATCATTAACAAGTAATAGGTGGACTTTTGAGTCAGGTTGTTTATCCCAAAAGGACCAGTTATTTGTTATAAATTCAATTGATTCTAAGAATTCCTAACCTGAGGCGAAAAATAAGAAAATGAAAAGTGCAAACAATTCCAAAAAGACAATAAATTGATTAATTAATTAAATAAACGATAAAAATACAAAATTAAACTAATTGCAATTGAAATCAAAATATGAAAGTAAGAAATTGAACAATGAGTTTTCTTAACAATAAATAACTATCGGGATTAATGATTTCGAAATAACATTCTAGCTTAATTTCGCATCTCAAGTTGTTTTCGAAAATTGTATTTGACCAAATTCTCTTGTATATCTAATTTACCTCTCTTAAGTTCAAATTAGACATATTTAACTAAGTCAACCATTTATCTCTATAGCGGGTTGGAATTCTTCCTCAGCCAAATGCATTAAATTACCTAAGAATTCATTTCTCTATCTTTTTTGTTGAAATTGCTGGATTTTACTACATGATCTAATTGTTCACTCACCCCTCGAATTATGAAAACAATTATTAAATCGTGGACTATCGATCGTGCAGGTTTAACTCATGTGGTCGTGCGGTTGACTGAAAATGTGTTCTGACCATATAACTGTGGTTCACGTGGCCGTGCAGTTATAGGTATGGAGGACCGCACAGTTATGCATTTTAGCTCGGTTCAAATTTTCTTGCATTTAAATTGGTCCCCTTCTTTTATTTGTTCTTCAAGTCTCCAACTTTTGAATAAAGCGATTTAGACCCCGATTTGCAAATTACCTATTATGGGCCCGAAACGGAGGTCGGAAGTCAAATTTGCAAATTTCAAATACGCCCCTTTTCAATTTAATTTTGCCTCGATTCTGTCTTACATCAGATACACATATAATGTGTAACATGTATGCAAGGTGATCATTCATACAAATTTGTAAAAACTCACAGAAAAACTCATTGTAGCATTTTAGCAAACACTTGGTGTGTATGATGAAGAATCAAGAGAATACATAGATTTGGGAACATGAAACAATCTAAAATTTTGTCACCTATAATCAACAATTCAACACTCCTATTATGGTTTAAACCCAAAATCAATCAATTCATAATCCCAAAATTTCTTAAGAAAAGCACAAGAATGAGTTTATGAATAAACTCAATCAAGTGTGCAATACTCACCTTAATCCAAGAATTGAATGTGATATGGGACATGATTTTGATGCAATGAGATAATGAAAAACTTTTGTTATGGAGTGGGATCAAAATTTGGTGATTTGGGGGGAAGAAAAACAAGTTAGGAGTGATGAAAAAAAATACCTGTATATGCTATAATCTGGGCATACTGCCCAGGTAATAAGTGCGCGACCGCATAGGCTTAATCTAGGCAGTAGCCTAGATTTTTGCGTGTGTAGATTTTAGGCATCATTATTTTACCCCAAACGCATCGTGTTGCATGCAAAGAATCCCCAAACTATGTTACCATGTCCTAAACTCTTGTGTGTGCTAGAAATGATGATGCATAACTCAATCATTCAAAAATGCAAAAACTACCTTAAAATAAATGTAAAGCTATACATACAGCAAAATAAATAAAAGGGATAGAAAATTGGGTTGCATCCAAATAAGCGCTCCGTTTATAGTCTAAAGCTCGACTTTTTACAAACTTTCTTATGGTGGCATAAAAGATGCTCTTGATGCCCTGCACTCCTAGCAATTCCCTGCCTTGCACTTCTCAATCTTTTTGTGCACTTTCTTAAATTCTTGATTACTGAACTGAGTGTTCTCTACCTTTGCCTCATGTTCCAAACCTTCAACTCGTTTCTGCGCTACCTCCTCAGCTTTGAAACAACTTTCTTGTTGATAGTATTAATTAGGATGTTGAGTGATGCTAAAAGTCACTTGCTCATCCTGCACCCTTAAAATCACCTCCCCTTTTTCAACATCTATCAAGGCTCGTCCTGTGGTTTGATCAGGAGCAAAATTATTGGGATTACTAAAGAGAATGGTGACTAGAATGAGAATAAACAAGAGGTTAGAGAGGATGTTGTTTCATTCTTCCAATCACTTTTTTATGCTGAACATAGTACAAAGGGGGCAGACCTGTTGCAATGTATTCCGAGACTTGTAATTCAAGAATACAACCACAATTTGATACAGATTCCTAATGAAGAGGAAATTAAACACGCTGTATTTGATATTGACGCAAACAGTTATGCTGGTCCTGATGGTTTCAATTGACATTTTTATCAAGAATGTTGGAATATAATAAAGTCAGATCTTAAAGAAGCTATCTAGGAATTTTTCCATGGTAGAGCCTTGCCAAATGGAATCACAATAACTTCCATTATTTTGATCCCTAAATCTGAATCTCCTAGATACTGGAAAGATTATAGACCAATAAGTCTATGCAATGTCTTCAACAAGATCATACTAAAGATTATGAATAATAGAATGGCTCCCATCTTGCCTAACATTATTGCAGAAAATCAAAGGGGTTTTGTACAAGGAAGATGCATCACTGATAATGTTCTACTGGCTTAGGAAATGATCCAACAATTAAACATGAAAGTTAGAAGAGGAAATATACTTTTGAAACTAGACATGGCTAAAGCTTATGACAGGGGGTCTTGGTCATTCCTTCCTTAAGTCCTTAACCATTTTGGGTCATCGAAATGTGGATTGAATTGATTTCAAAGTGTATTCAAAATTGCACATTTTCTATTTTGAATCTTTGATTAATGGCAAATTGACTGGATCCCCCCCCCCCCCCAGGGGATTAAGACAAGGAGATACAATCTCCTGTAGCTTATTTATAATAATGGCAAATAGTCTATAAAGAGGGTTGAATCAATTATTTCAAAGATATAGTTTTTTTCCAGTTCATTTATGGAGGCAAAACTATTCTTTCTCATTTGAGCTTTGCTGATGATATAATATTGTTCACTAATGGTCACGTTTCTTCCATTAAGAAAATCACTAAATTTCTGAAGACATATGAAAAAACATCAGGGCAACTCATCAATATTTGCAAAAGTTCATTCATTCTGGGGAGAGGACATTAGGCTGTAACAATTAAACATGACTGGATTCCAAGAAGAAAAACTTCCTATAAATGCTTAGGAGTTCCTCTGTTTGTTGGAAAGAAAAAGGTAATTCTATATGAAACATTGATACAGAAAATCAAGTCAAATATTGATGGATGGGAGTCTAAACTACTATCTTCTAGTGGAAAAATTATACTCATTAGACATGTCCTTCAATCTACGCCTATGTATTTACTGCAAATCCAAGATCTACCCAAAGAGTTTTACGAAAAATCAATGTACTGATGAATGGAGTCATATGAGGAGACAAAGAATCCGAGAAAAAAATCCACTGGGCAAGCTCGAATAAACCATGTTATCCCATCAATGAAGGAGGTTTGGGATTTAAAAACTTGGAAGAGATGAGCAAAGCTTTTGATTATAAACTACGGGGGAAATTTAGATCCCAGAAAACTTTGTGGAGCCAGATTTTGATGGAAAAGTACGATCCCAAGTCTCAAGCAATATGCAAACTGTCAAACAAAATTGGATCACCAATTTGGAAGAGGTTAATATCCATCAACAGGGAGGTAGAGCTTCAAATTGCATGGAAGATTGGAAAGGGTGATATTAGCATTTGGCATGACAGATACTACAAGTTGGGATACTTAGCCATGTTATTGAACCAATTGCATTCCAACAGAGTAAGGTTAAAGATCTCTTTATTATTAACTCTTGGGATACACAAAAACTAAATTTGATAGTGATTAATTGGATAATCAAACAGATTCAGGAGATTCCTATTCTGCCGGATGAGGACAAAATGTGGCTTGCTGACAAAACCAATCTTTTTACAACTTCATGTTGTATGGATTTGTTCAAAAGAAATCTAATACACAGCTTTCTATGAGGTATGTATGGTGTAAAGTTCCTATCAAAATCTCATTCTTCATTTGGAAATTGTGGAGAAATTGGATTACTGTGGACGACGTACTTTAGAGAAGATTTGGATTTCAATTCCCATCTAAATGTCAATATTGCTCCTCAGTTGAAATAGTGGATCATGTTTTCCTCTCAGGCCCTGTAGCCACTCAGGTTTGGTCTCACTTTTATCTTAGAGCTGGAAAAAAATTTCATAAATATTCTCATCCTACGTGCCTGCATTTTGCTTGGGTGTTGTGTGGAAATCAATTACAGTTTCCTTGGATGCATGTAACTCTTCTTGTTTTTTGGCTTTTGTGGATTGATAGAAATAAATCTGAACACGAAGATAGGAGTATGTCTACTAAGAGAATCATTAAAGCTGTCTCAGGTTCAATGGAACTCATGAAAGGTTCCTCAGTTAATCAAACTGAAAAGCCAAAAAAAATGATCTGTTATTGGACAAAACCATAGTGCAATCAAGTTAAAATTAACATTGCTGGAGTCCATTAGAAAGATGTAACTGTCTTTTGTGGAATAGCAAGAACTGAAACTTATGAAGTTCTTTTTGGATTCAGCCCCTGTTTGGTAGAGATTAAAAACGGATTTTTAGCAAATTTTGATAAAAGTTGATTAGTTGTGTGGTTAAAAAGTTGTAGGACCCCTTAAATATGGTTATGATTAATTGTTGACTTTGATTTTGATAAAAATCAGATTTTTTTTTTATCAAAAACAAACAGGCTATCAATGGAAAACTAGTTACATGTTCTCTTAAAACGGAAGCAACTATCCTGGCTATTAAAAAAGCAATTCAAATTTTTTTTCAGAGGGGTTTTAAGAATATTATTATTGAAGTTGATGATCCTCAATGCTTATCTTGGTAGACTCATAATCAAGGCCCTTGACAGATTTGTTACCTTGTTAAACAAGTGCATCAGCTTCTCAGCAACTTTAACAATCCTATCATGCTTATACCTCGAAGTGTAAACCATTCAGCTGTGGAAATTGCTAAGTGTTGGTAGGAGAAACTCACCATAAAATATTTCACCAAGGAGGACTTACCAACCAAAGTCAAGAGTATAATCAAATTGAAAGTCGAAGGACTGCCATGTCTTTTTCCTTAGCAATCATCTCAAATGCTTGGAGTTTCAGAACAACAGATTTTCATTGCTACAGAGTAGTTGTAGTAAAATTTAAGAAATTTGTACGGGAGGTAGTAACTCCTTTTTTACATTAGTCTTGCATTTTATTGTTTTGTACTAGCATGGAGTATTACTCTATGTTAGCACAATTTCATCATTTCTAGTTTGGATGGAGTTTTTCAACATGTGTGTAAATAGGCATCTTTCTTGGAGGTTTGGTATTTTGCCCCCCTCCAATTAGGTGTAATTTTTTTTTTATTCAATAAAATGGTGGTGGCATCCTAACCCCCCCCCCCCCCCCCCCCCAAAAGAGTAGAGGTGGAGTCATAAAAATTACACCAAAACTCTTAAGGGTATTTCATAAAAAATAAAAAAAAAATAAAAAAAGGTATTTTCGTTTATCAAGAAATATAAAAATAATTATCTATAGATATATCATTTTAATTATTGTGGTACTTTAGATAGACATGTTTTGTTGTACACTATTCGTTGACTTAAGTTATAATTTTAATTGTAATTAACATAATTTTTTACATCACTTTTTATGCATATATTTTTTTGAAATTATTTTTAACCACTTAGTTTACATTTTAAAAAAATAGATAATTTTGATTATATTGTATTTCTACACCCCCAGAATAGTGTGTAAATATATTGTAAGTTATCTAAAAAAAAATTGTGCAAAATATTTTGCGATTATTTATGCTTAAATTGAACAAATAATTTATCTATGATAAATACTTATTTTTAAAATAAAAAATATTTATATATTAATATTGTACTCATACTAAAGATTTCATTAAATTATATAGTATGAAATTAACAAAAATCGAAGTTATCAGTGTCAAGTAGAAATTTGAAGTTATTTTAAAACATTTAGAATCATTTTCGTAGCCAATTAATTGACGATTTTTGTTTTTTGTTTTTTGTTTTTTTGGCAATGTGATTATTTAAGATATTTTATATTAAGATCAATTTACTTGATAAATAAAAAACTAATTTTGGATAATTTTATATTATAATAAAAAATTGCCTCAAAAAAAAAAAAAATGGTCCGACTGATGAGCCAGTGCCAAGTGGTGTCTTACAGCTTCCAAATTAGTTGGCTTTCCATTTGCATTTCTTCCTGCAGAATAGAATTTTTGCTTGTACCATTTTAGAAGTCTTTGCTTTGGGTTTCTTGTTTGCCGGCAGTGGCGCTACTTGTATATTATTTTGTTGCGTGTACTATTAAATACATTTTTATTTCCTTTTCAAGTGTTTGATTTTGCCAACTTTACTATGTAAGAAATTACAACTTGACATTTCAGTCGTATTTATTGAATACGAAAAAGGAAAATCCATGGTAGATTTTTGCATTAGCTAATTTATATTTATATATGAATGAAATCTCGTCTCTCAGTCTCAAACCATGATCACATTCAACTTTCTTTTCTTCCTATTGTTATGTATTGAAAGTGATCCCTAAATATGAAGTTTCTATACTTGGAGGGCCACTTTGGCAACCAATGGAAACTTGGATGACCTAAGGCGCAATTCTTGGGATTAATACTCTATTTGGACCGTTACGGTTGTGACTTAACTTGGGGAAATATATACTTGGCTTTGGCTTCACACATACACAAACTTGGCTCTCTCTCTCTCTCTCTCTAATGCGCACGCGCGAGCGCACGAACCTATGGTTCTCCTCTTCTTCTGTTTACACATTCTTCTTGCGCCATTTTGTGTATTACTTGTGGTGTAGTTTAGGTCATATTGTAGAATAGACTGGGCACCCTTGTATAGTTATGGGTGTGGTGATCTTGTGGAGATTAGAGGCTGGTTCGTTTATTCCTTCAGAATGAATTGTGCGCGTGACTTTGTGATTGATTCTTGTGTTTGGAACTCTCATTGGAAGGTTGTTGGCTAGTGGATTAGGCATGATCCTGAGCCCTCCAGATGTAGGTGATTACACTGAACTGGGTCACCAAGAGGTTGTGTTGTTTCTTTTTTTCACTTTGATTCTTGTATGATTTATTTATGTTATTCGCGATTATCACTCGATTAGAACACTAAAATCCCAACAAAACTGGTATCAGAGCCATATTAGGGTTTTCTGAAATCTGATTTCAAACTCTCTGATTAATTTTAGGACTTTGCCAAATTTTGGGATTGTTGTGTTTCAAGATTAGATACTGCATAGATTTTCAGAAAATCCAAACACTAGTTGATCGTGCAGGAAAGGGTTCTTCCGGCCAGTAAACATTGTAGTTGCTTTTCTTGTCTCCTTGATAACTGGTGAGATTGTTTCAGTTCAACGCCTCTTAATAATCAAATTCTTTTATGTTTAGGGATTTTGTGATTATTAAGCATGCCGTGATTTAGGAATTTGCATACTATTTAGTATAAATTCTATAATAGTGTATGCTGTAATCTACTGGATACAATTATGTATGCCCTTGCCCCTGTTATGTTTTTCATAAGGGTTGGTATTGGTATTTTGATTGAAAATTGTATTGTGAATCTTGAAAGTTTTTTGAAAACTTTTTTAGTTGAATTGTGAATTTGAATTATAAATTCACAAATGGCATCTAGTAGTCATCTCTCATTTACCGAACCCATTATGGGTTCAAGGGTCGAACTATCACAATTCGATGGAAAGGGTGACTACTCAATATGGAAACAGAAAATGAAGGCCATTTTGGTCCAACAAAGAGTAGCTAAGGCTATTGAAGATCCTAATACATTTTTTACTGAACTAAAAGCTACACCTAATCTTATGCCTGATATGAATGAGATAGCTTATAGTTCTATTATCTTGCACTTATTTGATAATATCGTGAGATAAGTAGATGAATATAAGATGGCTAAAGACTTGTCGGAAGCTCTTGATACTATGTTTCTAACTAAGACATTGGCCAACAAGATTTACCTTCTTGAGAAATTATTTAGCTTTTGAATAGATCCCAGAAAGGAATTAAAAATGAACTTGAGCGATTTTAGCATCATATTGAAGACTCTGTCTCATAATGATAAAAAATTGATGATGAGGACCTAGCAATTATTTTATTGAACTATTTACCTGAATCTTATAAAGATATCAAAAATGCTATAAAATACTCTAGGGATAAATTGACTCAACCTATTGTGATTGATGCTGTGAAATTTAAAGAATTTGAAATTAAGAAAGAACAAAATGCAAACCATAGAGATATGAGTATGTTTGTGAGAGGTAGATCGAATAAAAGAGACAATAACCTTCACTTTAATAAAGGGAGGGGTAAATCTAAAGGTAGGTCTAAGTTTAGAGAAAAGCTCAATAGAAAGTGTTATCACAGTGGGAAAGAGGGGCACTTTTGGAAAGATTGCTTTGAATTGAAAAGAAAGCAACAAAGAGATCAAAACAATGAAGAAGCAGGAAATGTTGTTGTTGGTCTAAACTTAGATAGCCTCCATGTCATGACTGTGTCGGGTAATGACATGAGTGAGGAATTAATACTTGATTCAGGATGCACTTTTCATATGTGTTCTGTTAAGTCTTGGTTTTGTAACTACAAGACTATTGAACCTAAGAAACTATACATGGGGAATAATAATATCCAGACTGTTGTTGGTATTGACATTGCTATCAGGATGCATGATGGCATTGTCAGGACAATAAACAATATCAAATATGTTCCACATCTTAAGTGGAACCTCATTTCATTGGGTGTTCTTGAAGATGAGGGACGTGTATTTAAGTCTGATAGGAATACTTTGAAGATTATGAAGGGTTCAATGGTTGTTATAAAGCGTACTAAGAAAAATGGGCTATATTACCTTGCAGATAAAGTTGTGTCTTCACAAAACTGCAATTCCTTCACTGTGACTAAGAGTAAGTCTGAATTGTGGCACAATCAAATGGGACATATAGGAAATAAAGGGTTGAAGTTCTTAAGTGAACAGAAATTACTTGACAAAGAAGTAATTGAACCTATAGCTTTTGTGAGACATGTGTTCTCGGTAAATCACATAAAGTGTCATTCAAAGTAGGATCTCACTATTCTAGGAGACCCCTGGACTATGCCCATGTTGATTTATGGGGGCCTGAAAAACATCCTACTTTTAGTGGGAACAATTATTTTCTATCCCTAGTTGATGAGTACTTTAGGAAAGTATGAGTTTTCCCATTGAAGGTTAAATATGAGACATTTCTCAAATTTACTGTCTGGCTAAAAGTTGTGAAAAATAGAATGGAAAGAAAGGTAAAAACTTTAAGAACGAATAATGGGCCTGAGTTTTGTAACTTTGAATTTGACAACTTTTGTAAGGAGAAAGGGAAAGAGAGACACAGAACTGTTAAATATACACCACAGCAGAATGGGGTGGCTAAGAGAATGAATAGAACCTTAATGAATAAGGTTAGGTGTATGTTGATTAGGCTAAAGCTGTCAGTACTGCAGCTTCCCTTATTAATAGATCTCCATCTAGTTCTATCGATTTTAAGACTCCACATGAGTTGTAGACTGGTAAACCCCCTGGTTTCACCCACATTAGGGTATTTGGATGTGCTGCATATGCACATCAGAGTGAGGGTAAGTTGGAGCTAAGGGCTACTAAGTGTGTGATGTTGGGGTATCCTGACGGAGTGAAAGGGTATAGGTGTGGATGATTGGAGTTGAGAAAAAAAATTAATCATTAGCCAGGATGTTGTGTTCAATAAATCTGAGATGCCTTGTTTGAAGAAAAATGTTAAGGCTGATGAACCGAAAGCTATTAATAGGACTAAGAGTATTGTAAAGTTGACCAGGTTGATACCCATAGTGATACTCCTGAGCCTGTAGTTCCTCTTGTTGGAGATGATGAAGTTGGACCTACTAGACATGCAGGTGATGGGGATGTTGAACCCCATGTTGAAACTGAACCTGAGATACCCAATCCTACATATAATGATGCCACCTTACAAGACTACCAATTGGTTCGAGATAGGGAAAGAAGACAAGTGAGACCTAACCATAGGTATGAAATTCAAAATTTGACTAATTTTGCCTTAGTTTCAGGTGAAGTAATTGAGAATGTAGAACCTACTTCCTATGAAGAACCGATGAATGAGTCTAAATCTGAAAACTAGTTAGAGGCAATGAGAGAAGAATTAAAATCTCTAAGTAAAAATAAAACTTGGAGTTTGGTCAAGGTACCTGAGAAACAGAAGATAACCCAATATAAGTGGATTTACATGTTAAAAGAGGGATTAAGTCCCTGTGATCCTTTAAGATATAAAGCTAGGTTAGTAGCTGAGAGTCTCACCCAAAGGGAAGGCATTGACTATAATGAGATATTTTCTCCTGTGATAAAGTACAAGATCGTCATATTGGTGCTTGCCTTAGTTGTCCAATTCAATTGGGAATTGGAATAACTGGATGTTAAGACAATTTTCCTGCATGGAGAGCTAAAGGAGGAGATCTATTTGAGTCAGCCTTAAGGCTTTGAGGTGAAGGGAAAAACGGACTATGTTTGCAAACTTAAAAAATTCTTATATGGTTTGAAACAAAGTCCAAGGCAATGGTATAAATGTTTTGATACTTATGCTATTAAAATAGATTTTAAAAGAAGTGACTATGATTCTTTCCTTTACAATAATAATAGTAAATATGGAAGTGAAGTGTACCTACTTCTATATGTAGATGATATGTTATTGACTATCCCTAGTAAAGGTGAGATCATGAAAATGAAATTTTTTTAAAAATCTGAGTTTGACATGAAGGACTTAGGAAATGCAAAGAAAATCCTAGGTATGGTCCTTAAGAAGCATAGAACTGAGAATAGGTTGTTTATAATACAGGAAAGTTACTTTAAAAAGGTAGTAACTAAGTTTGGCATTATAGATGCCAAGTCTATCTCTGTTCCTCTTTCTGTACACATGAGCTTATCATATCTTCAGTTTTCTAAGACTGAAACTGAGTTTAAAGAGATGGAAAACATTCCTTATGCTAATACAATAGGATTTGTTATGTTTTCCATGATCACTACACAGCCTGACCTGGCCTATGCCATTAGTTTTCTAAGCAGGTTTATGTCTATGTAGCGACCGAGAATTTTCCATGACTTATTTAAATAAATATTATTTTAAAATATGTCGCTACGAATTTGTCCATTTATTTTAAAAACGTGATCGTCTAGCCAATGAAGTGAAATTAAAATTATGTAAAATCTTAGGTCGAATTTCAGAATTTTATTTAAAAGTTTCCCTTTTCATTATTTATCTTTAAAGTTCAATTCCAATTTTAAGAAGTTTCCAAATGTATCTTTAATAATAAATTTTGAGTCCAAAATATTTTATCTCCAATTTAAAATTATTCTCAATTTTTTTTTTTTTAAATACCCAATTCACATTCATTTTAATTTGAATCCCAAAATTTCCTCCCAAAACTTCCATTTTTCATATTCAGTACATTTTTCTCTTCCCCATGATCACTCTTCAATCCCTCTCAATCAACCTCAATTCCCTTCTTGCAAATACGCTACAATTCTGCATGTTTTGTTCACCCCCTTCCCAGAAACTCATTGTTCCAAGTCTCAAGCTCTGTCAATTCTTATTTCCCAAATTCCCCCCCCCCCCCTCACACGCCATCTGCACCAGTTTAACCCTCATTTAGCTCCCTCAATCAACCGTTATACTCTTGTCAATCCCTGTAATCTTTCTCAAATCAAATCCTGTCATAATTTACCAAAAAATTTCCACTCTACCAGCAGTATATATACCTCACTTCACTCACATAACCACAAAGAAATTCAGCAATCAAATTTTGGTAAGGATTCAGCCTCTCTGACCAGTTATCTTCAATTTCGAAATTCACATGTTGATGTTAGAACATAAATTTCTAATCGTCAATAATGTGAGAATGCGCACAAACAAAACCAAAATCCCCAATTCAACACCACATCACCGAACCCAATTTTTGAACCATCCATAACCGGCAGCCACAAACTGAACCCAATTTCACTACCACCCACATCGCAACCACACCACCGCTCAGACCCCAAGACCGCCTACCGCCACTTCTAAATCCGCCTCCCAAAATCACACCAAACAACCAAGAGCTAAATATTTAACTAAACCCATCACTTACCTCAACCACCAGTGGTCTCTTCCCCGGAGAATTGCAGTCCCAAAACCGCTATCACCATCAGCCTCGATTTTCACAGAAAACACACCCAAAATCCTCCTCCCTTTTTAGCACGCACGCATGCACTTCTCCCCCGTCGCCGCCATTTGACGCCGACGCTATTGCCGGTTGCTCGATCGGCGATTGGAATTGGAGCAAGAGGCGGAACCCGTCGCTCTCTCTCGCTTTCTGACTTCCGAATTTAAATAGAGAGTGAGGGAGATGAGGTTTTGTTTTATTATGTAGTGAGTTTTGATAAATTATTCCTCAAGCCCCTTCTGTTTTTGAAGTCTTTTATTTCAGTCCCCAAAAGGTTTTTAAATGCTAAATTTTCAGTCCTAAAGTTTCGAAATCGAATCGGTGAGCCCTATTGAGTTTTAAAATGTCCCTAGTCATCCTTTAGGTTTTGAAATACTATTTCAGCCTCTAGATCCTTAAATTTCAGTTATCTTTAAAATCCTAATTTAGTCCCAAATCTTTACACCTTACCATTTTAGATCAAGCCTTACACATTTAAATTCCCTAAACTTTATTTTATCACTTTAATATTGAAATTTCGAAAGTATTAGTTTAATTTCCTTTTGGCTAGACGAAGCGTTCGGAGATTTAAAAGATTAACATGACATTTCTGTAATATTTTTCAAACTCGTGATTTAAGGTAAACTCGTCCCCACTAATTAGTTTAAATTATAATTTACATGTCTTATGTGAAATTGCGTGATTTATATGCTTTGATGCATGAGATGAGAAAAGAATATCTCTTATGAGATAAGATGAGAAATGACGTTATGCATAACTTACATGCTGTAAATGCATGAGACGAGACTACCCACACCCTATGATTTTTAAAGAGCCTTTGATTTTATTAAATTAGCCTATGATGATGATGATGTCACTATACGATTGCATAAGTATGTATTAAATTATTCTGTAAATTAATTATTGGCGATGAGTCTACTGAGTATTTCTTTCGAAATGCTCATTCCATTTTTAACAGTTTTTGCAGATCTCGGAGATGGCGGCAAATGAATGGGCAGTGTTGGCAAAATTAAATAAATGATGATGTTGTTAGACAATTTTATGAATGTTAATCGTTAAATTATTTATCGTTAATTTCATTTAAATAATTGGGATTAAATTTTTATGAATTGGTCTATATTTAAATTAATTAAGTTTCTGCTGAAGTTTTCAAATGATGAATGTGATGCTTTGAATTAAATTTATTTTCCGCAATAAGGTCAATTTTAAAGGACGAAGTGGCGTCCCGGGTTTCACGGAATTCGGGACGTTACGGTCTAAACCCTGGGAAGCCTCACTGGGCTGGGTTAAAGTAACTGTTAAGGTACACAGCTGGAACTACGAATGTTGGGTTAGCTTATGAAAAAGTACTTGATAAATTGACTCTGAAAGGGTATTGGATTCTGATTTCGCTGGTGACAAAGACTAGAGAAAGTCCACTACTACTTATTTCTTTACATTAGGAGACAACTGTATAACCTAGAAATCCCAACTGTAGCCTATAGTTACTCTGTCCAGTACAGAAGCTGTGTATGTTACTATCACCGAAGCTGTGAATGAATGTATTTGGTTAACTGGAATTTTAAGTGAACTCAATTTCCAGCATGATACTCAAGTGATTTATACTAATAGTCAGAGTGCCCTTTTATTAAGTACAAATCATGTCTATTATGAAAGGTCTAAACACATAGAGGTGAAGTATCATTTTGTTAGAGAAAAAATTGCTTCTAGTGATTTGAAACTTGAAAAAATTCATACTGATTGTAACTCATGTAATTCATGTAATATAGGAACAAAAATTATATCTGCTTTTAAGCTTAAGACTTGTTTATTAATTCCGAAAATTGATTATGGCTGATTTTCAGTGCAAGTACCGAGCAATGATAGTGACGATTAAGCTTACCCACTTTGCTTACAGCAATCATGAGAGCAAGAGATGGGAAATTTGGAGATTATGGTGAAGATTATTGAAAGTGATATTCAAATATGAAGTTTCTATACTTGGAGGGCCACTTTGGCAATTAGTGGAAACTTGGAGGACCTGAGGCGCAATTCTTGGGATTAATACTCTACTTGGACCGTTAGATACCATCCTACGGTTGTCACTTAACTTGGGGAAATATATACTTGGCTTTGGCTTCACACATATGCACATTTGGCTCTCTCTCTCTCTCTCTCTCTCTCTCGTGGTTCTCCTCTTCTGTTTACGCATTCTTCTTGCGCCATTTTGTGTATTACTTATGGTGTAGTTTGTAAAGATGACAAAAAAACCCGATTCGATCCGTTGATCCGTCGATCCGACCCAATCCGATCAGAGAAAATCCCGATTTGTAGATCGACGGATCAGATTTGGATCAGGGGTGACCCGATCCGTGATCCGAATTTTTTTCTAAAATTAAAAAAAGTGTAAAAAAATTTAATTATTAAATATAAAATATATAATCTTTTATTGAATTTGGTACAAAATCATTAATTTTCTACATATGTAATGTTTTGTTGTATGAATTAGATATTATATTAGTTATTTTTATGAATTCAGTATTGATTTGTTTGTTGTTAACGAAAATATATAACGAAAATTTCTTAATGTTTGTTCTGACCCAGCCCAATCCGAGATTTTTACTGTTTAATTTGATTCGATTCAAAATTTCGTGAGCTGATTTGGATCGGTACCGATCCGCTCCATTTTCATCACTAGTAGTTTGGGTCATATTGTAGACTAAACTGGACATTTTAGTGTAGTTGTAGGCACGGTGACTTGTGGAGATTAGGGGCGGGTTCGTTTATTCGTTCAGAAGGAATTGTGCACACGACTTTTGTGATTTGATTCTTGTATTTGAAACTCTCATTGGAAAGTTGTTGGCTAATGGATTGGGCTTAATCCTGAACCCTCTAGATGTAGGTGGTTACACCGAACTGAGACACCAAGAGATAGTGTTGTTTCTTGTTTTTCCTTTGATTCTTGTATGAATTATTTATGTTATCCAAGATTATCACTCAATTAGAACAAGAAATTCCCAACATTATTAGTTCTTACTGATCAAAATCAAACAAGATGATCATCAAACAAGATGCACGCAAGTTATACGTATCCTTGTTTCCCTTCTAAAAACATGCGTTTCTATTTGCTGTCAATCTAATGTTTCCAAAATCGAGGCACGCACTGATATTTGCTATGATTGATGGAACAACAATTTATCGTAAGAAATAAGTAAAAGTTTTCAGGTTATTCAGAATGTCCAACAAACCATACTTTGCAGTAGTTATTAGTGTTGTGTCCAAGGAGTAAAATTCTATGATGCAGAATGAAAATTAGTTCATGTAGTAGACATTACTCGAACACGTATGTATCCATTCAAGAAGTTCCATTGCCCGATTATTATCTTTCTCCGCGTTGTTCTGGAGTCAACCCTCCTTTGCCACAAACAGGACAACTCTTGAGTCCAAATCCTTGGCACTCAAAGCACCTTCACAGTTCGCATTAAGATTACATTAAAGAATTACAGTCAATGGTAATTTAGTTAAAATCAAGCCCTAGCCTATGCCTGGGTTTAAAAAATTGAATCAGAACAACTTACTTCCAGCGCTCGAAAATGTTCCCATTCTTTTTGTTCTTTCCTGTTCCCTGGATCAATGATAACGTACACAAGCTCTCATATCATACAATGTCTGCCTTGTTAAAAATATAAATAAACATTTATAAGACGATACCTTACATCCCGAACATTCTATTGCACCTTGGCCTCCACATGTTTGGCATCTATTCGTGATCTGTAATACACAAAAATAATACTTTAATCGCGGGGATTCAAATTCAATCGACTCTAAGTCCAATTCTATAATGCCCAAAGGCTTTCAAAATCCAGCTTACCAAATATGTTATACATGTAGAAATTAACGAGGTTTAAAGGAAGGCACGTACTGATTTCAATGAAAAGTCACCAGATTTTGCTCCATTTAGTGCAAAACTCTTTCCTCTCTGTTGCTTTTCACTTCCTGATATGCTGAATTTGAGCTGAGGGCAACTGAACAGACTGGCCATTTCTCTTGTCGACGTGAAGAAATATAAATCCTTTTTATTAATTTGATATTTTTAAAATGCGTGTGCTTTTCTTTCTTCTTCAAGATAAATGGCTTTTGGAAATGGATAATGAGTTTACGGCGTCCACATGATTCTTTTGATGAAGTCCAATGTTTGGCAAAGCAGCCTCATCCAGCGCAAAGAAAAATAAAAAAATAAAAAAAGGAGAAATTAAATAAAAATATGACTTTTTATCATGAATTGTTTTGAAGTTTTGTTTTATCTACCCAATTTTTTTTTTTTTTGTAATATTTATTGACAAAATTGTGGCAAGGCCAATGGAGTCACCAATTATGTAACATTATTTAACTTTAGTAACTAAATGGATCAAGAAATACTTTAATTACCAATTTAGAATCCCGCTTGAAACTTCACAGACCAATTGTGAAATTAACTCTGTACTGTTTCAAGCTCTCGGAAAATTATATTGTACCAAACACCATCTAAAATGTGGATAGCAATAAGATGGGGCGAGACCATGACGCCCCCATATGATCATGTCTTCTCGAGTATTTTCAAGATGTTGGGTGGAGTGGAACATTGACAATGCAGGATGAGAATAAAATATTTCCATTTTCTTGTTTAGACTCGAGGAAGAAACCATATTTCCTGCTTTCGCCCCAATTTTCTAGTGGGACGGGAATTTTTCACTGTCCCATTCATGATGGAATGAAGTCGAATACTCATGGACGGGACATTTTGTGATCTTTCATTTGAAATGAAAGTCAAATAGCTTAGTTAGGCATTGGGTTACTCAAGTTTTGACTAATTACAAGTTATTTCTTGTAATAGTTTCTTAAGTTTCTAATAGATATGATAATGGTTATTCAGTAAAAGATATTAAAGTTGAATCCTATTGAACACAATTAAGTAGGGAAATGATATATGGATAGAACCCTGTAGCATTGATCCTTATTAAGTAGTGTAGTATTATTGGTGGAATTTGTGAATAGTGACGCCAAAATATATTATAATTTCGTGCCAAAATTTGGACAGAATAACGGCAAGACAAATGCAAATAAACAAGAGAAAAGAAAAGGAGAAAAGTGATAAGCCGAGGCAAGAGTTGGACTCTTTGTCCTTAAGTCGAAATTGCCCCGCAACGGTGCCGACGGAATCCGACAATCGACTCCCAAGATACAACGGCTTCCCTTGTGTTAGTAGCACTCCAAAACACAAGTTCGACGAACCGAATATTGGTTATTGTACTCCAAATATGAAATGAATGAAAAATAATCAAAAACAATGTTTATGAATTTGATTGAGAGAGAAATGAGTATAGTATATGTATTGCATATCAATTGTTTTCAAATAGGACACCCAAAGGGTCCTATTTATAGAGTATGAAGGGTTGTGGACGGAATGGTTCAAGCCAAACCATGCAACCCTTCCAAAAGATGCACCAATTCCAAAAGGTACCTTTTCTCGGACAACCGTGCGACCGCACGGTTATAATCCGTGCGGCCGCACGGCTTTAGCGAAAACCGGAAAATAAAAACGACGTGTGGTCGCACGGTTCTTAACACCGTGCGACCGCACGGGCAAAAATCCGAATTATATTTTGTCCGTTTCCGCAATTTCTCATTCATCCGATATTGGTTTTCGAGATGCCAAATATACCCTTCAATACATGTAGAGAAATCAAAATTCTCTTTCGGGGGCGTTGCCCCCGAGCCCCACGGGGGGCGCTGCCCCCTCGACCCCCGCGACCTTTGTGCGCCCCGAAGCGGCGAACATAATTTTGCCTAAACGGATTGGGTCGGGTTTTGAGTATTTAGCCGAAGTCGACACGAAGTCACTTTAATCGATTTTAAACTCTCGAAACTTTAATCGATTTTATTAACCAATATCCAACAATCCCCCACATGAATGGAAATTCCTCGATATGCGCAACACAATGTAAATGCAATGCAAATGAAATGCAGACTCTAACAAATGGAGTACATGCGACAAGTCACAGCATCAAGATAGGTAGCTTGTGGCCTTGAACCTTCTTTAGTTGAGTACAATCGGATTTACTAGGCTAGTTGGTGAACGCGATGTCTTGAACCATCCAGCCGTTCATGTAAACCTAAACAACTGTACCAACACCATGACTCATCTAACCAATTCGGTTCTCATGGTTGTGTCCATCTTGGCCCTGGACAACACTTGGCTTCATAAGTGCTCTAAGAGAATTAAGCCTCGAATTCTCGTAGAAGCGGCCCCACTTCACACTTATATAGGTGATCTCATACCTTTCCATTTCAAGGTTATGAATCATTAAAAGTATATATATGTATACTTATCCTTATACACATTTTACATAGCACTTAAATTTTTTTAGGAATGGGAATAAGTGCTTTATTCCGAATCATTTATGACTTAGTTGTCCCATTGAACCAAGATCTTGGGATCTCCAATCTACAAGGTTGGGTTTCCGTCATAGTAATTCTATTCAATAGGCTTTAAGCCCATTCCCCTTGAAAGATGGTATACTTGATCTCTCGCAAGTCCTTTCGTCAAAGGATCAGCCAAATTCTCTTTTGACTTCACACAGTTAATAGAGATTATACCATTCGATATTAATTGTTTAATGGTATTATGTCTCCGACGGATATGTCGAGACTTACCATTATACATACTATTTTGTGCCCTTGCTATTGCCGACTGATTATCGCAATGTATGTTAATCGCAGAAACCGGCTTTTCCCAACATGGAATTTCTTCAAGGAAATTACGAAGCCATTCTGCTTCTTCACTGGCTTTGTCTAACGCAATGAACTCAGATTCCATTGTGGATCGAGCTATACATGTTTGCTTAGACGATTTCCAGGACACGGCTCCACTTCCAATGGTAAATACATAACCACTCGTGGATTTTGAATCCTTAGTGTCGGATATCCAATTTGCATCGGTATATCCTTCTAACACCGCGGGATATTTTGAGTAGTGTAATCCATATTCAACCGTGTGTCTTAAGTATCTAAGAACTCGGTTTAGTGCCTTCCAATGTATAGCACTTGGATTACTAGTGAATCTACTCAATTTGTTGACTATGTATGCTATATCCGGTCTTGTGCAGTTGGTAATGTACATCAAACTGCCTATGACACGCGAATATTCCAATTGAGATACGGGATCACCATTATTTTTTGCCAAATGTATGCCTAAATCAACTGGTGTTTTAATTGGTTTATCGTCATACGCCTTAAATTTCTTAAGTATAGTCTCAACATAATGTGATTGAGACAATGACAAACCATCGGATGTCTTAGAGATTTTAATCCCTAATATTACATCCGCCACTCCCATATCTTTCATATCAAAATGTTTCGTTAACATTTTCTTAGTCGAGGAAATGACCTTAGAGTTATTTCCCATAATTAGCATATCATCAACGTATAGGCATACGATTACATATTCGTTAGGTGTGCTTTTAATGTAGACACATTTGTCACATTCATTAATTTTGAAGCCATTCGACAACATAGTTTTATCAAACTTTTCATGCCATTGCTTCGGTGCTTGTTTTAATCCATACAATGATTTCACAAGTTTACACACCTTCTTTTCGTTTCCTGGTGCAACAAACCCTTCAGGTTGTTCCATATAGATTTCTTCTTCTAATTCACCATTTAGAAACGCGGTTTTAACATCCATTTGATGTATTTCAAGATCATGCAATGCCGCGATTGCAATCAAGATGCGTATAGACGTAATTCTTGTAACGGGAGAATAAGTATCAAATAAATCCAATCCTTCCTTTTGTCTATACCCTTTGGCTACTAATATAGCCTTGTATTTGTCAATTGATCCATCCGACTTCAATTTCCTTTTGAAGATCCATTTGCAGCCTAAAGCTTTGTTTCCCGGAGGGAGTTCAACCAATTCCCAAGTATGGTTACTCATGATGGATTCAATTTCGTTACGTACAGCTTCTTTCCAAAAAGGAGCTTCGGGAGTGGACATTGCTTCATCAAATGTCCTTGGGTCATTTTCAAGTAAATTGGTAACGAATTCTGGACCGAATGTCTTTGGAATTCGTTGCCTTTTACTACGTCTCGGTTCTTCATTTACTTGAAGATTGTCGTCTTTTCCATGTAGGTCATCATAAGTTCGTTTATTTGAACTTACTTCCTTTTCTTTACATGGAAAATTGTCTTCAAAGAAGACCGCATTTCTTGATTCAATAATTGTACCGACATGTACATCAAGTACTTCGGATTTATGAACCAAGAATCGATATGCACTACTATTGATTGCATATCCAATAAAGACACAATCAATTGTCTTTGGTCCAATCCTAACTTGTTTAGGTTTGGGTATTTGTACTTTTGCTAAGCACCCCCACACTTTAAGATATTTATAGGAAGGTTTCCGACCTTTCCATAATTCGTAAGGCGATCCAACCTTATCCTTGTGTGGTATTTTATTTAGGATATGATTTGCAGAAAGTATGGCTTCCCCCCACAAGTTTTGAGGTAAGCCCGAACTAACCAACATTGCATTCATCATTTCCTTTAAAGTTCGGTTTTTGCGTTCAGCAATTCCATTAGATTGAGGTGAATATGGTGCAGTAGTTTGATGAATGATTCCAAATTCTGCACAAAATTCTTCAAATGGTGCAACATATTCTCCACCTCTATCACTACGAATCATTTTTATTCGTTTTCCAAGTTGATTTTCAACTTCGGCTTTGTAGTGTTTAAACACTTCCAACGCTTCATCCTTGCTTTTCAACAAGTATACATAACAGTACCTTGTGCAATCATCTATGAATGTGATGAAGTACTTTTTACCACCCCTTGTTTGTACGAACTTTAAATCACACACATCCGTATGAATTAGTTCTAAAGGCGTCGTGGTTCGTTCAACCGAATGAAAAGGTGTTTTGGCCGATTTTGCCTCTACACATGTTTCGCATTTTCCATTATTAAAATGCATATTCGGAAGTAAACTTAAATTCATTAACTTTCGTATTGAATTAAAGTTTGCATGTCCTAATCTATGATGCCATAAATTAGACGACTCAAGAATATAAACCGAAGATGACGTTTTATTGCTTGTATTGTTTGGTACAATAGTTAGGACATTCATTTTGAATAGTCCATCTTTTACATAGCCTTTGCCTACATACATATTATTTTTGGTAAGTACAAACTTATCCGATACAAAGACTAGTTTAAAGCCATTTTTGCTTAACAAAGAACCCGACACAAGGTTCTTGCGAATATCCGGTACGTGAAGAACATTATTAAGGCTAAGTTCCTTTCCCGACGTCATCTTCAATATCACTTTGCCTTGTCCTTCTACCTTCGAAGTTGAGGAGTTCCCCATAAACAATTTTTCTCCCTCGGTTGGAGTATATGATGTGAACATTCCTCTATCCGCACATATGTGACGGGTTGCACCCGTATCAACCCACCATTCCATGGGATTTCCAACAAGGTTGCATTCAGAAACAACCGCCGATAAGTTCATATCGGACATGCCATTTGATATGGCATCAGATTCGACCATATTGGCTTGGGCTTGCTTCTTCGGTTTGCGACAATCAACCGAACGATGTCCAGCCTTTCCACAATTGTAGCAATTTCCCTTGAACTTCTTTTCATTCCTCTTTGTAGATTCAACGGAGTGCTTCCTCTTCTTTCCTTTGTTGCTTGATTCAACCACATTTGCCTTTGATTGTGGTATGCCATTTCCAACACGCTTGTCCGAATTTCGGTTGTCTTCTTCAATTCTTAGTCGGACCACAAGTTCTTCAATATTCATCTCCTTGCGTTTATGTTTGAGATAGTTTTTGAAGTCCTTCCACATGGGTGGAAGTTTCTCGATGATCGCAGCCACTTGAAATGATTCACTTAGAGACATATTCTCCGCGTGAATGTCATGGAGTATGACTTGCAATTCTTGCACTTGATTGATGACCGTCTTCGAATCTACCATTTTGTAGTCCAAGAATTTCCCCACGATGAACTTCTTTGTTCCAGCGTCTTCGGTCTTGTACTTCTTTTCCAAGGATTCCCATAATTCCTTTGCAGATTTCTTGGAGCAATATACGTTGTACAAAGCATTGTCCAAGCCATTCAGAATATAGTTCTTGCAAAGAAAATCCGAATGTTTCCACGCATCCAAGGCAATCAATGATGCCCTATTATTTTCTCCTTCTTGCACGGCGGGAGGATCTTCATTCAAGAATTTCGCCAAGTTGAGGGTTGTGAGATAGAACAACATTTTCTGTTGCCACCTTTTGAAATCAACCCCGACAAATTTTTCCGGCTTTTCCCCATGTGAAACGGAGTTTGAATGCACGAAGGTAGGGGTAGCCACAACCGAAGGAATCACATTTGTTGTAGTCACAATAGGAGGATTCCCACCGGTAGGAACACTTCCTTCAGAAGTTCCCATATTCGAATTATTATTCGAAGTAGTATCGGTATTAGAAACCGTATTCATTTCTGTTTACCTAAAACAGAAGATCAACCAAAATCAAAATTAGAAATGTAAAAGAAGAAGTTAAACTACACAAGTTTAACAAACACAAATGTCGCTATCACAAATATAGAAAAATTTTGACTTAAGATTGTTGGTGGAATTTGTGAATAGTGACGCCAAAATATATTATAATTCGGTGCCAAAATTTGGACAGAATAACGGCAAGACAAATGCAAATAAACAAGAGAAAAGAAAAGGAGAAAAGTGATAAACCGAGGTAAGAGTTGGACTCTTTGTCCTTAAGTCGAAATTGCCCCACAACGGTGCCGACGGAATCCGACAATCGACTCCCAAGATACAACGGCTTCCCTTGTGTTAGTAGCACTCCAAAACACAAGTTCGACGAACCGAATATTGGTTATTGTACTCCAAATATGAAATGAATGAAAAATAATCAAAAACAATGTTTATGAATTTGATTGGGAGAGAAATGAGTATAGTATATGTATTGCATATCAATTGTTTTCAAATAGGACACCCAAAGGGTTCTATTTATAGAGTATGAAGGGTTGTGGACGGAATGGTTCAAGTCAAACCATGCAACCCTTCCAAAAGATGCACAAATTCCAAAAGGTACCTTTTCTCGGACAACCGTGCGACCGCACGGTTATAATCCGTGCGGCCGCACGGCTTTAGCGAAAACCGGAAAATAAAAACGACGTGTGGTCGCACGGTTCTTAACACCGTGCGACCGCACGGGCAAAAATCCGAATTATATTTTGTCCGTTTCCGCAATTTCTCATTCATCCGATATTGGTTTTCGAGATGCCAAATATACCCTTCAATACATGTAGAGAAATCAAAATTCTCTTTCGGGGGCGTTGCCCCCGAGCCCCCACGGGGGGCGCTGCCCCCTCGACCCCCGCGACCTTTGTGCGCCCCGAAGCGGCGAAGCGGCAAACATAATTTTGCCTAAACGGATTGGGTCGGGTTTTGAGTATTTAGCCGAAGTCGACACGAAGTCACTTTAATCGATTTTAAACTCTCGAAACTTTAATCGATTTTATTAACCAATATCCAACAAGTATTTACTGTTTGATCACATTGCATTGATCAACCATGCCTCTTCCCTTGGTAATTGTAACGCATCTTAAAAACTGATTATACTTTCGGAACTCCATCGACCCCAATTCCAGCATGTCGAGAATATGAAATTCACAACGTTTGATTAACTGATTGAAAGAACTTGCAGTTCAATCAAGAATGTACTGCTTCGTAGTCTAGATCACGTGGCGCCTAATGTAGCGTAAGTTGTTTATTAAACCGAGACAATATATTTGGTTCAACATGTTGAGATTTACATGTCGATATCCTCTATTTTAAGGGTTGAATACATATGTAAGGAAATTAAAAGATGAAATTTAAGATTTAAGAAACTTGTAGTTTTAATACCAAAATCAGGTTTTTTTATTAAAAATATATATAATTAAATGTATTTTATTAATTGAATAGTTAAATACATAAGTTGTGGTCACAATTATACAACTTATGGTCACGGTCACAAATTATATATACATTTTATAGATCACAAAATGTGATATTTTTCGATCACAAATTATAAAATTATTTGGTCGCGATTTAATTCCCAATCACAAATTATAATTTTTTGGTCAAAACTTATTGTCGGTCACAATTTATTATTCGATCACAAATTACAAATATTAAAAGTAACAAATTATTTCTCGGTCACAATTCATAAAATTTATATGTCATGACTAATTTTTTGGTCACGAATTATAAAATTATTTGATCGTAACTTATTTTTCGATCAGAAATAAAGTTACAACATGTCGGAGTAATCCCCTTTCCAATGTGAGTTGCATCTCGAAAAAATTCAAGAACACTTTTTGACATAATTTACGTAATGGTTTGTAGGTATTTCTTAGTTATTGACCACAAAGTTGGTGTTCAATGAACTTTGCTATTAGTAGATTAATTAATCATTCATCCATTCATTCTTGCATTATAGTGCAAGAATATGGCTTGATTTGAGATATACTAATTTATTTGATTTTAAACCGTATCAAATCGCAAAAAATAGTTTGATTTGAAATTTTGCTACAAGCCACCCAAATCAAACTGTATTCACCCCTTGTCGTGAACATAATGTGCCCTAATGGGCTAATCTTTAACACCGATTGATTATAACTTTTGTCCCTATTTCTCCCTCCTTTTTTTTTCTTTTCTTTTTCCTCTCCCTCTCTCCACCAATTACACGGGACACAAAATTGAGACATTCAACAATTGCAATAAATTGGGTCAAATATCCAAGACAACATTGAATACTTTAGCAAAGGAATAGTTTCGAATTCTCTCTTTTTTTATGCAAGTCCCTCAAGAGTTATTGGAGTGGAGTTCAGTCCTCCTCCGTTAACTCATGTGGGGGGAGGGGGGGTTTGGTAAATAGTTTCAAATTCTCTAATTCGCCTTTTTTATTTTCTTTTTGGCATTTAGATTGTATTTTCAGGAGCTTCAAATGTTCTATATTCCGCACGTTTGTATTAAATAACATTGTATTTTTAAGTGACGCGAATAATATTATCTATAGCTTTTATTCTACAAATTTTCATACTTCAATATTTAGTACGTGTCTTTTTCATTAAAAAAGTAGATTAAAATTCAATTCAAAATTAATATTTAATATTTATTTTTTTTTGAAATGGGTTAATATTTAATTTTAGGCACACATTTCATCATTTTTTTTAATCAAAAATTACAAAAAATCCAATTTTTTTATCTAAACAAAATATGGGCTTAATCGGTTATATTGTAAATGATGTCAAGTTTATCCTCTTAATTACAAACTAGTTTCACACCCGTACAATGCATGAATATATTTAATTGACAACGACTAAATTAAATTAAAAAAAAGTACAATTGTAAAAATGCAGCAAAAACTACCAAACAGTAGTCTATCCCTTTATGACGCTACCAAACATGACATGCTATAAATTCAAAGGAAATCCTCGAGCTTTCATGTAATTATCTAGGTCATGATCACCCTATCAAATGAAGCTTCTCTAAAATTAATGCAAATTCCAAATTGTTGTTTCCTCGAAAATAATGGACTTGGAGTCAACGGCGGATCCAGACTTTGTTCAGCTCAGGCAGACATCAATAAAAAAATCCAGCCATGGCAGATTTCAGTAAAATAACTGTATTTTTTGAGTTACGGTCCAAAAAATGCAAAAAGAAAAAAAATCTAATTAATTTTTTTCCTGCCAAATCGAGCACCGACGACGGATCTACCTCGCCATAAGGTAGATCCACCTCTACTTGGAGTGCTTGAACTACAAAACCAGCTTTCTTTCCAACGCTCTGCTTTACGATCCAAGATCCCTATGAACATCAGTGATTTAAATTGTTTTTAAGTTTTAAGAGATTAATATGGAAAAAGGAGTAAATGGAATGCACAAATACCTTTGAAATGTATGGTATAAGCTTAAACCTTTAGTTCCTAAAAGCATCGTCTCCATTGACAAATCGTTCTAACAAAAGCATTGCTTCCAAGGGAGTTGTTAGCATGTAATATAGGACAAGATTATGTGGAATTGTCCCTAGAACCTGATTCAGTCGCCAAATATCAACCACTCACTCAATCCTTGATAAACTAAAGATGGAACTCGATAAAAGATTTAGAATTACCTGCATGTTAATGACAAAAAAGAACTTTGGTCCTCCTTGAGCTGCATATTTCTGCGTGTGTTTGCAGATATACTGTTTTTCACTTATACAAATTAACAATCACGAAAACGATTTAGAAATCATATAGCAAACTTGAATAATGCCTCCAGGACGACTAGCAAGATCATCTTCAAGCATGTCAGATCTTATCCAATCTACAGCAACTAAGGGTGTTTTTCAGACAGAACGGATCGGAAATAGGTATTCTAAATTCCGTTCCAAAAACTTTAAGAATCAAAATTTTGTTCCAAATTCAGTTCGAAAATTTTCGGAATACACAAAACTTCATTTCAAACCGAGATTTGAGAATTTTGAAAAATTTCAGAAATTTTCAATATTTAATATTTTATAAAGATTTATAATAATCTAAGTATATGAAAAAGAAATTCGAGGAATTGGATTTTTGAAATTAAATGAGTTCAAAATCTTAACAAATCAAAATATATAATTAAAGTTATAAATCGCAAATTTTAAAATAACAACATAACGTCTATAAATAGATTTAACATATGTGTTTCATCTTGATCCAATAAAATAAAGTTTAACAAGAATAACAATGCTACAATTCTTGCATTTTTTGTCCTATAACTCCATTGAGATCTAAGTGAAAGTGTTACTCGTCAATTATATGTTAAAATTTTATGTTAATAATTATTTAATTTTATTAATTATTCGATAAATTATTTTCTTTGATTTTATATTCTTAATTGTAATGAAATACAAGAATTTTTGGAATTTATTCAGTAAAAAATAGAATTTTCGAATCGGAATATGTTCGGAATACTTTGAAAATTTCTGGATTGGTATCTCAAAATTTTCAAAAATTTGAAACTCGTTCTGATTCCAATCCTTTTTTTTTTTTTTTTGAAAATCTCGAAATTTGGAAGTTTCGAATTTCAGACCAGTCGGTCAAAATTTCCAATCCAACTTACAGCCCTAGCAGCAACCATTTGCATTAAAGTACCTTTTGCTTTGATCTGATTAAACAAAATAATTTTTCAGAATTAGAAGTTGAAAGACCGATTTCATTGCAAAATGAAAATATTATATGAACTAAATTGCACGTATAATTCTCACAAAAGCATTAAACAGAAGTTGATGTGAAAATCAATATTCATTAAGACATTTTGACATAACCTTAAATAACAAAAAGCAAGACACAACAAAAACCTAAATGAAATTCCAGAGTGGTCTCCTGAACTCATATGCTGAGGTAGCGCGTAAACATCATAGTGCTTTTTAAATAAACAAGAAATACATTGATCAAAAGGGTAGTAAATGCTCATATGGGGGTAAAATAAATGTTAATTTGTTTTGTGATCTAGTACTATTAATATTAATAATACAACAATTAATGCCAATGACATTGAAGAATATTACAATTTAAAGGTGTCACAAGGCTTACAATTTCTTTTCATCATAGTAAACACGCATGCCATTGAGAGCAGCAATATAATTATAAAATCTAGTTCTATTATACAAAACTTAGAAATGTATCATTCTAATGTACTTCCTATAAGTTCTATTCCTAGTGCATGTAACAATTAAAGAATAAATGGAATCCCAAAAAGACAAGATGTTTATGAATGTTTACATCAGACCACATAAGCAATCAACACCCAGTTACTTTCTTGATATTTGATCTCCACACCTTTAGTCATGTCCGTTATTCATCTTGGTTCCAGTGAAGATCTCACCTTGTTTCCAGAATCAAGTAAGCCACAATCAAATTTAAATGTTCTACACTTCCAGTGCCAAAACTGTTGAAAATGGAGCCAAATGAGGGCAACATTTATTTTTCAAAAGCAGCAGCCAATATTTTTCAACCTTGCCAGAGATATGGCAGTCAAAGGAAATTGGCAAGGTGAATAGTGGAGCCTTCACATGCAAAAGCTGTGGAGACATTTGAAAATTGAGGGGAGCAAATTGATGGCCACCGAGTTCAATTAATTTTCTGTTGAGATATTGGTACACAAATTCGAGAACTTTGTCTATGAATAGCATGTTCAATTCATTTGGTATGCACCACCAACAAAACTAACCGAGAGCATTTCTCAAAAATTGAGAGAAAAAATCATAGTGGAGAGAATAGTTTTGTGTAGGCAGATAAAAATACAATGTAGTATTTTTGTACTTCTCGTTTTTCGAGTTAGTGGAATATATTGGTGTTGGTCCGTGGACGTAGGAAATTTGTTGAACCACGTAAATCTTTGTGTTTCGTATTTGCAATTTATTTTGGCGTATTTATATTTTCTCAGTCCAAATTATTTGTGTCCATCAATCCTGGGCAAGATTAGTTGCGTCCTAATTCCCAACAAGAACTAAAGTAGAAGCCTGAGAGCATCTTCTCCTGCTTGGTCCAGCATAATTTGGTACCAAGAGATGAATACATATGAAACAAGTTGTTGGAAATCAAGTTCTAAAAGGAGGAAATGTTAAGGCCAATGAGGATACATCATGTAGTTTGAAGAAGATTGAAATATTTCTATACTTCTTAAGGATGGTAAAACAATCTCAAAAGGAAAAAGGACAATAATATATATACAATAGAGGATATTACAGTTAGGGAATTTCGATTTAATAAGGTAATGGAAGATTTAAGGAATGGAACATAAAATGATCAACAGAACAACCATAAGTTACTTTTAGGTGCTTGATGAGGATCGTGTGGAAGAACAAATGTTGGCATATTTGGAGCACTTTGATGATCGGTCTTCAAAGAAATAGTCATAACTTTTGCATACGGTGTCCATTTTAGGCCTATAAATACTTTCGATCTCGACGATTCCCATTGAGCTTACCGCTTTGCTATGATGTATGATGGATTTCTGACGTTTGAGAATGTTTACTGGGTCAAACGGGCATTTGAAGTTTCCGATTTCAGTATTTTTCATTATTTATTTATTTCGTTGGTAGGCTCAGCCCATTAAGGAACTATTGGCCCTTTAGGTTATTTGTTTTCCCTTATTTAAGACTCTAAAATACATTGTAGGGTTTTGTTACTTATGAAATAAGAAAGAGGTTTCTTTGTCGCAATCCGTATTCTTGTGATATTGTTGGCGTTGTAGATTCATTCCACATCAGTTGGTATCAGAGCATGGTTCGTGGAACGTGGCGGTCGTGGAGGCCACGGAGGCCAGGCTTATGAAGTTGCAGATTTACGAAATCAGATTGGACCATTGATAGCCCGATTTAATCAATTTATGACGTGGAAGGCAAAGGTTGTGCAAAATGGAACTCCTCCTGTTCCGCCAAGTTGTGTCCCAGTAGGTGATGGAGAGGTCGGTTATGAATTAGGTGATGGGTCGGAGTCAGAAACTCTATCCGATCTACGAAGTGGTCGAGTTCAGTAACCCCACGTTCAACAGTAGGATGCGTTTCAATGTTGGGAATTCGGGATTAAGGTCGACATCCCTGAATTTCATGGTGGGATAGAGGTGGACGAATTCCTTGATTGGCTAGCTGCAGTAGAGGAGGTTTTGGATTACAAAGAAGTGCCCAACAATAAGCGTGTACCTTTGGTGGCTACACGGTTGCGTGGTAGAGCTGCGGCTTGGTGGTAGCAATTAAAACAGAATAGGAACTGGCAAGGTAAGGCAAAAACTCAGTCGTGGGAAAAGATGAAGAAACAATTGAAAGCAGCGTTTCTTCCCTTTAATTATACCAGAACATTGTATCAGCATTTACAGAATTTGAGGCAGGGTAATCGTTCTATGGATTCGTATTCCATAGAATTCTACCAGTTAATAGCTATGAATGATGTGGGGAATCAGAGGACCAGTTGGTGGCACCCTATATTGGTCGACTTAGATGGAATTTGCAGGATGTTCTAAATATGTTCTCGATGGTGTCTGTGTCTGAGGCTCATCAACGCGCATTGCAAGCTAAAAGTCAACAATTGTGTCAATCGGAGGGCAGCGGTTCTAGAGGTCCATTTGGAGGTAGGAGTCGATCAAATGCCCCACATCCCACATCTGGTCCACCTCAACCTTCCAGACGGGGAGGTCGTGGAGCTGATCAGAACACTCGGCACTAGCTCCTCCGATCGTAATTTCGGGTGGTTGGGCTCCTCCTGGTGGACAGGGACGTGGTAGTTAGTGTTTTAGCTGGAGAAGGGACTGTCCAACCTAGGGGCAACCACGACCTAGTTTTTTTATTGGAGAGACAACTCAAGATAATGTTATCAATCATGTTGATGTGGTGGATGGGGAAGAAGAGGTCGAAGTAGTGCATACGGGTGACACGGGGCTTCTTTTGGTGGTACGACGGGCGTACCTTGCACCTAAGGGGTTGCTTGAAGACCCTTAGGGGAATAACATATTTCAGTCTACTTGCACCATCGGTGGAAAAGTGTGCAAATTCATAATTTATTCAAGTAGTTGCGAAAATGTGATGTCAAACGCCGCTGTGTAGAAGTTGTAGTTAACCACAGAGCCTCACCCCACTCTGTAAAGTTTGGCTTGGTTGAAGCGAGGTAATGAAATTTCTGTCACCAAACGTGTGTTAGTGCCTTTCTCTATTGGTAGCGTGTATCGTGATAGTGTTTGGTGTGATGTGGTGCATATGGACGAGTGTCACTTGTTGTTGGGTCATCCATGGCAGTATGATCGGGATGTGTGTCATGAGGGGCGACGGAAAGCATTTACCTTCACTTTTTAGGGTAAGAAAATTGTACTACTACCCTCCAAGGAAACGTGTACTCCTTCAGTGGGGGACGGTAGTATCTTACTTTCCAGATCCCTGTTTGTCCGTGAGATGTTGGCTGAAGGTGTGGTGTTGATGTTACTGGGAAATGAGGAGATAGAAATGTTGACAGTTCCTATGGCAGCCGAGGGGACGGGTCTTCACCCCAAAGTTGCTTCATTGATTTCTCAGTTTCAGGATGTGTTCCCAGATGACTTACCACAGGGTCTGCGCCCTTTTGTGGGATATACAACACCAGATTGATTTGATACATGGTAAATCCTTACCGAATCGCCCACATTATCGAATGAGTCATGCTGAACATGAGGAGGCAGGTGGAGGAGTTATTGCAGAAAGGATATATCAAAGAGAGCCTCAGCCCATGTGCAGTGCCCGCACTTTTAGTACCCAAAAAGGATGGGAGTTATCGAATGTGTGTAGACAATAGAGCCATCAACAAGATAACCGTCCGTTATCGCTTTCCAATTCTGAGACTCGATGATTTGCTTGTTCAGTTAGCAGGAGTAACAGTGTTTAGTAAACTAGATTTGAAGAGTGGGTATCATTGGATTAGAGTCCGACCTGGTGATGAATGGAAGACGGCATTTAAGACGAGGGAAGGATTGTTCGAGTGGCTGGTTATGCCATTCGGGTTGTCTAATGCACCGAGTACTTTCATACGGGTGCCCTCTGACCATTCAGTGGAAAGTATGTGGTTGTGTACTTTGATGATTTACTAGTGTACATCGCCTCGGAGGAGTCTCATTGTGGACATTTACGGGAGGTTCTAACGATTTTGCGTAGGGAGAAATTGTTTGCAACCATTGACAAGTGTGTATTTTATACCGATAGAGTTTTGTTTTTGGGGTATGTTGAGTCAGCGTGTGGAGTTATGGTTGATTCTACTAAGATGGATGCAATTCGATAATGGCCGCGTCCGCAATTAGTCTCAGATGTGCGGAGTTTTCATGGTTTGAAGTCATTTTATCGACAATTCATTCAGCACTTTAGCACCGTGATGTCACGCATCACTAATTTCATGAAGAACAGTAAGTTTGAGTGAACACCAGTGGCTGAAAAAGCATTTTTGGTTATTAAGAAGCGCTTGACGTCGGCGGGGTACTTGCATTACCTAGTTTCTCCAAACCTTTCGCCTTACATTGTGATGCCTCTAAATTGGGCATCGGAGCTGTCCTCAGTCAGGAAGGGAAACCAGTGGCATTCTTCAGTCAGAAGTTAACAGGGGCTCGTGGAAGGTATAACACTTACGTTGCAGAATTTTATGCAGTTGTTCAGGCCATTCGCCATTGGAGGCATTACCTTTTCCAGTGAGAGTTTATCTTATACAGTGATCACGAAGCCCTTAAACACTTGGCTAGCCAAGATTCTGTGTCTACCGGTTATGCTTCGTGGATTGCCTTTTTACAGCAGTTCAACTTTGTTATTAAGCATCGACGGGTTCTTCTAATCGTGTGGCCGATGCGCTCAGTCGTCGACATGGGTTATTAGCACGTTTACAGGTTGCTGTCTCAGGGTTTGAAACGTTTACATCCCTCTATGTTGATGATTCTTATTTTGGCCCTATTTATAACGGTTTACTGCAGGGACCTCGACCTCCCTTTCCGTTGGAAGATGGTTACATATTTAAAGGTGTTCAGTTGTGTGTCCCAGATTGCAGCCTTCAGTTGAAATTGATTCAGGAGTTTCATGGAGAGGGTCACGTTGGACGAGACAGAACTTTGGCACTCATTACTACTTCTTTTTTCTGGCCGACCTTACGTCGTGAAGTGGATTGGTATGTTTCGTGATGCAGGGTGTGTCACGTGGCTAAGGGAAAAGCCACAAAAGCTGGTCTTTATCAGCCCTTACCAATTCCCTCAGCTCCTTGGACCGATATTATAATGGACTTCATATTGGGTTTACCACGAACATAGCGTGATAATGATTCCATTTTTGTGGTTGTTGATCGATTTGAAAAAATGGTGCACTTCATCCCCTGTAAGCGCATCGCAGACGCTATTAATGTTACCCAGCTTTTCTTCAGGGAGGTTTATAATCGTCTTCATGGTTTGCCCACTTCTATCGTGTCTGACAGAGACACGAGGTTTATTAGTCACTTTTGGCGGAGCCTATGGAAAACGGTCAACACCACACTCAATTTCAGTAGTGCTTACCATCCTCAAACGGATGGCCACACTGAAGTGGTGAATAGGCTTTTGGGCGATTTATTACATTTTCTAGTTGGGGACAATCTTTGTTCTTGGGATCAGGGAATTAGCTAAGCCGAGTTCGCTTACAATCATGCTCGAAATAGGAGCACAGGTTTCAGTCCATTCCAAGTTGTGTATAGTTTTTTGCCTCGCAGCCCGGTGGATCTGTTGACTTTACCATCTAAGACTTGGCTGCATGGGAACTCTATTGATTTTGTTCGTGGTTTACAGCAGGTACGTGAGGAGACAAGGGCTAATCTATTGGAGTCCAACCGTAAGTATAAAGAGGCGGCTGATCGTCGTCGGCATTATGTTAAGTTTGAAGTTGGGGATTATGTTTGAGCGACTTTACCAAGGATCAGGTGCCATCTCATGAATATTCGAAGCTCTCCCCTTGTACCATTGGTCCTATGGAAATTATCGAAAAGATTAATCCCAATGCTTACCGCTTCCGGCTGCCTTCCCATATCCGTACTTCGAATGTGTTTAATGTGAAACATTTGTTACCATATCAAGGCGATGACATAGCAGGTGATGACGGTAATTTTGATTCGAAAGGGGAATCCCATAGACCCTGGGGAGAATGATGAGGATCGTGTGGAAGAACAAGTGTTGGCATTTTTGGAGCACTTTGATGGTCGGTCTTCAAAGAAATAGCCATAATTTTTACATACGGTATTCGTTTTGGGCCCATAATTACTTTTCGAAAAGGTCTCGATGATTCCCATTGAACTCACTAATTTGATGTGATGTATGATGGATTTTTGACGTTTGAGAACGTTTACTGGGTCAAACGGGCATTTGAAGTTTCCTATTTCAGTACTTTTCATTATTTGTTTATTTCGTTTGTAAGCACAGCCCATTAAGGGACTGTTGGCCCTTTAGATTATTTGTTTTCCCTTATTTAAGACTCTAAAACGCATTGTAAGGTTTTGGTTGCTTATGAAATAAGAAAGAGGTTTCTTTGTCGCAATCCGTATTCTTGTGATATTGTTGACGTTGTAGATTCATTCTACATCAGTGCTGAAAAACAAACTTGAGAACACTATTCAACGGATCTGAGGGGTTTTGATAATTCAGCTCATAAAGGAACACTATTCAAATGCTTATGCAATATGGAATTATCTATATATGCAGAATAGGCATATCCAATAATATAGACTACAACCATAGTTCTAAATTATTTATGCATTACAATTAGGCCACGTAATCTGCTAACTAATAACTTTGGCACGATTTTTGTTCGTTCAAATATCTAATACCAATACCAATGTCTATAGGGAACCTAATTGTTCTTTTCAGAAATCTAATGTAATCAATTTTATAATTCAATAGCAGGAAAGATGAATAACTTCCGACATATTTAAAAAAAAAAAAACTTTCTTTACCAAGGATTGTTTAAATGATAATTATATTAAAACCATATTTTTTTTAAGTACACCACAATTTAATTACATTATAATTCTTAATTTTTATTAATTTTTGCACTTATACCTCTTAACTTTTTTGTCTTATTTTTATCATTGGTTTCTATTAATTAGCACAGTTTATTGCGTTACTAGTAGCTAAAAAGTTTTTTAGGGGTGAAGAAATTTTTTTATTTACCTTTCTTATATTTAAATAAGCAAAGTAAACAAATAATTACAAAAATAAAAAAATAAAAAAATTCCAATGTAATAAAATATTTGAAATAAAATTGTCAATAGAAATAAGATATATTGATTAATTAATGATTAAATATAAGAATATGACAAAAAATAATAAGAGAATAATTGTCAAAATAAGTAAAATAGTAGGGACGTTTATTACAATTAAAATGTGGTGTCATTAACAATAAATGTGGTGTGTATATAATTTTTCTTGTTTAAAATATTGTTTTAAACAAGTAAATGGACATAACTATTTTTTAATTTGATATTTATAACCAAAATCATACTGGCAGTTGCTTCTCCTTGTCCTACAGTGTCCTTTTCATCCTTAGACTTCACATTGTTCTTTTTTGATCTCCCAGCAGGCTTTAGACTAATTGTAAGCTCAATATAAAAATCTAAAAACAAAATCGAGTTTTAGAGTGTCACCTGAGCAGCTCTGAGATGAGAATTTATTCAAAAAAACTCTTTGCTGGACGCTGGTGGTTGATAAAGGCTCAATATGACTATTGCAAAGTCCAAGAGGAAAAAGAGAATAAAAATTAGAACTTAAAGACTAGTTAGAAACATAATCAATCCAAGATAGCAATGAAATATGTTGAGTGAGCAATATGAGACGGGATCCAATAGTATGATGAACGGAATTTTAGCATTTTATTTAATTCTCAATACGGCTTAGGGTTATCTATTCCATTGTTGAAAACTTGCTATAATAGCACTATATATGTAACATCTCGAAAATTCATCGTATTATTATATTAAATTATTCACTTTTAGAGGGGTCCACTCGAAAATCAAATAGAAATTTTTATTTACTTGACTTATTTAAAGGGGTATATTTGATATTAAATAAGTATTTAATTTAGTAGACGTAATATTAACGAAAAATAAATAAGAATATTAAATATTACTTAACTAATTTTATCGATTAAATAAATCGATTATCGGTTCCACAATTGAGAAAATATGAATTAAAGTATATAGAGTGTACTTCAAAGTGGAATTACGAATTCGTCCCAATGTTAAAAAATAATAGACCAAAGTTAGTCTGTAAACTTTTGATCAAAATAATAACAATAATTACAGTAATATATATATATATATATATATATATATATACTAGTACGATTTACGTGCGTTGCACGAAGCGATTTATATTTGTATTTATTCGCGTGGAATTAGTAATGAAAAAAATAGTTATTTGTGAATACATATATTAAGTAACATTAAGATTGAAATATAATTTATTGTTTCAATTTGATGTGTTAAAATTAGAGAACAATTTATAGTATTAATTCAATGTAATTCATTTAAAGAACTTGAAAAAATGGTGTCTGTATATACAGTTGAAAAAAATCAATCACAGTACAAATCAGCGATTAATGTAGTAGGATTGCATTACAACCTATCCTGATAGTTGAGTTCAAAGACAATTATACAAAAACCCCAACTTTAGACAGATGGGGCTATAAAAAAAAATACTAAATAGTCAAAGTCAATTGTTTTATATTTTCATCAAATGACTTGTTTACCTTATTGACAATTGCACGATCTAAACTACACATAACTACAATAACATCCAGGCCCCCAACATGTGTTTTATCTGCATACTTTTAAAAAGGAAAGTCAACTTATTATTAATTCTCTCCCTGGAGACATAAAAATGGAAGGTTCTTACCACGTGAATAATTTCAGAGCAAAAGTTTAAAAATACCAAAGAAAATGAGAGATGAAACAAAGCTTACAAAAATAGTACCAGCTACAAGAGCCGAGGCACGAGCATAATCATAAGAGGAGCTCAGCCGAAGTTTTAGACAATGTTTCACAAATGAGTTTGATGTACTCGATGGTTTTCACATGGTTGGGTAATGCAACTGTAAATTTTGATGCATTTTTAGTTTCTTCATCATTATAAGCTTTTGGGATACACTTAATTTTTTTTGTTCAAAGAAAATGAGAGATGAAACAAAGCTTACAAAAATAGTACCAGCAACAAGAATCGAGACACGGGCATAATTATAAGAGGAGCTCTGCCGAAGTTTTAGACAAATTTTCACAAATGTGTTTGATGTACTTGATGGTTTTCACATGGTTGGGTAATGCAACTATAAGTTTTGATGTATTTTTAGTTTCTTCATCATCATAAGCTTTTGGGATACACTTAAATTTTTTTGTTCTAATTCTGGTTTTGAAATGTAATGAAGGGAAGAAGAGGCGTAGATGAATATAGAATGAAATGTAGTTGAGACTTAGTTTTCTATGACAAAAAATGAAGCAAAACGAAGTCAAATGCATCATTCACAAATAAAATATGTACCTTATCATAGTACAAATTAATGGTAGTTTTGAGTGTGTTTTATAGCCTCGTCAATACTTTTCAAAGCAATGTCATATTAGCCAATCCCGTCAAATGCTGCACCAATAAATCTTGTTAGAAAAACCTAAAAACAAAAGGCAACAAAGACATTGAAAAATTCATTATTAGAGTGATAGAAGCAAAATTTTTTGTTGTTCCTTAACCCCATCTCTCTCCTAAAAAAATCAAAAATCAATAGTTTAAGAGTGATAGAAGCAATGTTGTGGAATCCGATCAAAAACAACAAATCACATCGAAGAATCTAAGTTTTCAAAAAAAAAAAAAAAAAAAACCCTTTCGATGTCCAACCCAAACACCAACAACAGTTCTTCAAAATATCAACAAGTAAAGGCAGAAGGACTATTATTAGATCATGAGTTCCAAATTAATGCAAGGAAATAATAAGAATTATTGTTAATGCTCCAAAATTTATTAACTCGATCGAATGCTAAAAGTTTGGAAATAAAATATTCATTTGATCAATTCTCGAAAGTTTATAATAGTGGCTACTCTTTACTTGAGTGCAAGAGGTTTATAAAAGCCTGAAGTTAAGGTAAAATCTGTATAATTAAGAAGTTATATTTCATTTCAATTAAAAATATACTTGATCAAGATGTGTACTTAAAAATAATCTGTATATCATGTTATCTAAGTTCCCAACTGCAGAATGCATTAAAGAAAATTGGTCTAACAAACTGGAGGCCAGATTCAACAATAAGAATACGTTCTCTATATCTCATCTTTCTCCTGTGAATGGATTTTCCCTGACTCTATTTGGAATACTACAAATTTTAGATACAACTCTATTTGAATAATAACACAGATTTGCTTATATAATTAAATAGGTACAATTATATTTGTAACGAATAAGTACGCATAACACAGAAGAAGAATAAAATAACTTTACACTACACTTTGAGAACCTCCATTTATTGCCATTTGTTCGCTTGCATCTTTCTAGCTTATCAGTCACTGCATCAAACACCAAATTGGCTATTATGATTCTAATAATTTAAAATAATCAAATAGATATCAAAAAAACATTTTGTGTAATTGAAAACAAAAACATTTTAATAACAAATAAAGCACAAGCATTTAAACAGCCAAAACAAAGATTAATTTTCATGAGATATAATATATGAAAATTATTTTAAGAAAATATGTATGATTACCTGCTTCCTCATAATATTCCTGAACAATTTCAAAAAAATAAGAGAATTTGAATTGCTAGAAGTATCTGTATAACCAAAAAAATATACAAAACATAATGATATAAAAAAAATAATTATACTTCTCCAAGCTAAAATTAAATATATCATACAGTTAAAAATGTAATTTTCGTACCTTTGTTTATCAAACCATAGAAAACATAATCGACACTGATTATTATGCAAAACTTTCATCCCATCATCATTTTCATCCTATGTCAAAATTCTTTTCATCAACATTTTTCTCATTGTCAGAAGATGAGATTCATGTTTATAACTATAAATATCATATTATGCATGTTACAAGCAATCAATTCAAATAATCCAAAGGACAAACATACAATTAATTCAGTAAGCAAATCAATTTTCCCCCAATCAGTCTTGCAAAATGAATTCTAAAATTATAGTGTTTAAGTGCGTTTAGAAATGCCTAAGGCTCATTTGGGAACACAAATCAATAGAATCACATACACAGAAAGATAAAAAATCACTGAGAAGTTGAAAAACTCACATGGCAAGCACATTTTCATGAAATTTGGTCAGGGAAAAAGAAAGAATAATTAATTAATATTTAGGTGGGTATCTTTCAACAATCAAAACCAAATTTGTCAAGTATCTTTCTTTAATCCTTAGCATTCGAGTAAAGCATATTATGGTATGAAGCTAGGAACATCAGATGAGCATCAATTTTTTTTCTGATCAGCCACTTGACATCTATCTTAAATGATTATTTCATATCCTCTTTCAATATCCTACCAAAGGACTACAAGATCACAGTCTATTCTACCTCAATTCACTATTTTTCATACCATATTACAGTTAGCTCCCAGATGCTCAGTTCGCACAATGCACCTGCTAACAAAGGTCTTGTACTTCCGTAGTTGATCAAATCTCCTAGCTGATGACCAAACCTAAAAGAACATATAAATACAAATATTTGGATATCACAACCTAAACAAAAGACACAAAATATCAAGTGCTGAAGAATACTTCCTAAAGTTGTCGGATACCTTGAAGGATAAAAGAATTTTTGGTGCTCTCTTGAATGATTTTGCGAGTGCCAGAATGAGGGGAAAAGGTAAATAGTTGATTGATAAAATGAGAAAGAGAAGTTATGCTTGTGATGCACTTCCATTTAAAATGAATATATTGTTCTTTCTTAAAAATTCAAGATCCGTGCACAATAATGTTAGCTATATAATCATCTACTGCTCCACTACAATGTATTTTTCTCTGCAAACTAACGTAAGTACCATTTCAAAACCAGTTAAGCCAACGGCAATAACTAATACATAATAATTCATTCTGGATAATCACGCCTTACGTATTGAAAAAGCTTACTTATGACGCTCATGAAATGCTCTCAGACCATTGAAGACGGTCCTTATCCCCCTTGTGGATAAGTTGGGAAATACGGTGATAAAGGAGCCTGTAAATCGTCCCAAAATACCCAAAAGAAATAAAAAATTTAACTTCACTTACCTAACTGACCAAATGAGGAAATATAGGGTCTTGAGCTACTTTCCCATGCATAAAACTCAAAAGTGTAGATAGCTCACACTTAAGAACTCTGGAATTAGTAAGTTTAAAAGATTCATACTTAAAAATTCAATTTCTAAGCAATAACTGAACATAATTTTCTCATCAATAAATCAATAAATCACGTAGATTCATATGCCAATTACACAGTATCAAGAAATGTCAAAGTGTATAATTTTAAACTGACATTTTGGAAGATTTATAACCAAGATCCATAATCACAATAAGCATTCAACCCATTTTAAAAAATAAAAACATAATCATAAAAACAATACACAAAAACATTTTTAAGACTAAAAAGACAATAAATCATAAGGATCAATAAATGACCAATAATGTGATTTTAGACTAACTAAAAGAAAATTTACAATCAAGATCCATAATAAGCAAAAAAATCTCAAAACCCAATTCAAAGAATCAAATCTTTTATCACAAAAAAGCAGAAAGCAAAAAACAAAAACAACTAACCATGGATCAACAAGAAAATTACCTAGTTTTTATTGAGGAAGAGACGGATTTTTAAACGGACAGCCTGGAAGATTTATGACCAAGATCCATTAGCACAAAAAGAATTCAACCCATTTCACAAAAAAATTAATTAATTAATTAATTAATTAATCATTAAAACAATACACAAAAACTTTTTTAACATATCTCCATGCAAAACCAAAGATCAACAAAAAAAAGGACAAAAAATAATAAATCTGATACACTTTCCTCTACTACACCACGTAGCAAAAAACAAGAAAAACTGTAGAAATAACCTGCAAAGTAAAAAATAAAAGATGTTACATGAAAGAACTTAAATTTATAGCAAGGAAAAACAAAAAAGAAAAAAGGAAAAGGTTACATAAAAAACCACAATCTCAATCTATTTAACATAATGATTCAGTAGTGAGATAGAGATATAGCTAGCCACCAAAAAATCACAATCTCAATCTATTTTACCTGCTTCAATGCCAAGTCCACAATCCAAGCAGGAAAGTCCTAACACAAATAAAATCACTTCCACTATCCAACACAAATTAACTTACTCAACTTGATTCAAAATCAAAAATAAAGAAAAGAAAATTTCGAAATCTGAACAAAGACAAATGCAATAGTGGCCACCAAATTAAACCACAATCTCAATCTCTTTTACCTGCTTCAAAATCCAGTCCATAATATAAGCAGGAAAGTCCAGACACAAATATACAAAATAGCATATCACTTCCAATATTAAACATAGAATTACTTACTCAAATTGATTAAAAAATGGAGAAAAAGAAAATTTAGAAATTTGAAGAAAATAAGACAAATGCAATATTATTAACCTATAATACTGGAGGAAAAATCTAGGAACCCACTGGAAAATCGTCAATCACAACCTCAGGTCCATAAACGAAGAACAAAAATCGTGACACAAATAAACAGAATATCACATAAACATTACATTTGCTGTTCAACGTAAAATCCCTCACTCAACTTGATTCAAGACTGAAATGGAAAAAGTAAAAAAATCTGAAAGAAAAAGGGCGGGGGAAAAAAAACCGCACAACTAAAACTCATAATAATAAAATAAACTTTCACTTAGAAAATCACTTTTCACGTAAAACCCAAATAGAAATATATAACAATTATATACAAACCCAAAGCTAGAAAAAAAAATAAAAAGTCGAGACAGACAATCATCAGCATACCTTCTCAAATCAATAATCCAACATGAGTGCTCTTATCTGAGGCATTTAGTGTCTTGCAGATTCTTTCTGTCAACTACTCATCCAAAACTTGCTACAATAAGGCAAGAGCTTCTCACATACATCTTTAACTATAAGAAGACCATCAGTTTGGTAGTATTAGAATACTATATATATAATACAGGTTGAAATAGAAGCCGAATAATCACTTTTTGAAGATATTCATTGAGCTTTAAAAGGCCATAAATACAAGTCACTCATCCACAGTTCAATTCCGTCATCACTTGTGTACATATAATATATTGCAATAAAAATAGATATAAAATGTTCAAAACAAAAATATTATTTGTACATCTATATCTGTAAATGCTAAGTACGAAGAAAACATTATACAAAAACCTGAAGAAAACAACATATATAGGAAAAAGTCAATATTCAATTCTCAGATTAAATTGGGTTGAAAAAGCCTAGAGAAACCAAATATCATACCATTTGATACCTCAGTGCAGGACCTTCGAAATTGCCTAAACATGAATGTTTGAATGCGTCACATACATCTGTCACCAACGAAATAAAACATTGAAAACTTCAACTTCAGTAATTCTAGGTTTAATCTACACGAGAAAAAAAATTAGAAGTATAGATTCTAATTAAAAAGTGCTATAATATCCTTTTGTTTGCTTATTCAAATTAAACAATTTTTCTCTCTTGTATAAAAAGAAAACATACAGAAAGAAACCATTTATCTATTCTAAATTGCAACTCATTTACCAATGTTCCATACAAATCCACAATTTAAAGAACAATAACCAATCAACCATGACGCCAAAGGACTTAAAATGCCCAAGAAAATCGCCTTTCTTCCAAATCAATTTCCTGAACTTAGCTAAGCACCTATAGGTAAGATCCAACTTCCCTTGAGCATGAAATTTCTTAGAAGTCTCTATTTAATAAATTAAGGGGTGAGATTCCTCTTCCCAACTTTAGATATAGCATATAATGTATTCTGATTGGATTTCTGTTATCTTATTTAAAGATGTCAACTCTTTGTGGTGGAGAACCCATAGTAGCTACTAAAAAAATGTCTTGCATTGAATTAGAAAAATTACATAATATTAGAGGAAAAGAGACAACTATTTTAAGCTATTTTCCATGATATAATCAACGAACAAAAATAAAAAAATAACCCTGAAGATATTAAATAATTACAAGCATATAAATCAGGAAGCTGAAATAACTTCAATTGAAGAACACTGCGGATTGATTATGTGCACAGTAATTCAAATGTCTGATTTTTCAATTCCAGTAAACCAGCATTATGATTTCACTTTCTACATTTTCCTATCTATCATTCTCAACTTGCTAATCACCTCTTGAAACCATTATCTCAAAGTTGTTTAATGATATTAAATAGGGCATACAATCTTGTGCATAATGGGGTTGTATTATGCTGAGTGCAACCTAATATTTTAATACAGTCTCATTTTTTCATTCATGTTATAACCGAGAACTCACTTTCACTTAATAGAAATTTTTGCTTAAACAGTATAAACTGTTTAAGCTAAGCTTAACACGATCTATTGATCAATATATAAACAAACAATTAGAGAGGATAAGAGGCCTTTTCTCAAAAATGATTATAACCTCCTCTGCACCATAACGACTTTTGCCTTTAGTTACATCAAACACTGACCTGATAAAAGATAAGAGAATCATTAAAAAAGGAACCATAGCAGAAGCAATACTTCAGATATAATCGCTCACAGTAAAAAATTTACCCCAAATCGAACAATATATCTATCCACAAACCTAAACCAAAAAACAGCAAAATAGATACACAGGAACTCCATTAAAATCGAAGAACAACACAGAAAGAGGGATGAAAATTCAAACAATCTATCTACCATTATAAAAAAGCCAAATCCCATAAAGTAAAAATGTTACCCAGAAATCGAACAATTTATCTACCAAAAAACCCAAAGGAAAAAAAAAATTAACTTACTTCGGAGAAGTGCCTGAATCAACTAAGCACAGCACCACTTTTCAAATTCTGAAACAAAAAAAAGGAAAAAATAGTACAGCTCTTAAAATACTCAATGAATTGAACGCTCAAAATAAAGAAAAAATTAACTACATACGCAGGGAAAGATCTCAAGACGGAATGAAGGTGCGGCGAGAGATGAAGGCGAAAATGAGAAGAGACTGAAAAAAATCATAACCCTAGCTAGATGTTTCTGGAACCGCAGTGAGAGATTGTGAAAATAAGCCCTTGTTTGGCCCCCATTTTTTGGGTAAAAATTTGGTTTTGAATAGTATTTTTGGAAGAATGTAGGGTTAAAAATTGTTTGAAAAGTCAAAAATGGTGGGCTTGACTAAAATGGATGGTTGAGATTGAGTGTTGAATAAATTTGATTTGTAAAAAATGGGGGCCAAACAGGGGCTAAGAGATAAATGACGATAAATGTAAGAAGAGTTTGGAGAAATCAGAGGGGAAAAAAAGCGTGTTTTTCATTTCAACTGAAAGTGTTTTTTTGGATCCTATGAATAGTAAATATGGAAGTTGATTTTATATATAGTAGGGATATATAATTGGCGTGCACTAAAATATATATATTATTTGATTTTAATATTATTTATTAACGACGAAATACGCGTATAGTTTCGGGACATGTATATTCTTAGTTTTGTTATGTGTTGACAATTCTAGAATACATTCATGTATAGCTCTGAATGTCCTTTAAAATGACATATTGTAGACATGTATTCGTTTGACATATGTACCTCAAAAACTTTAATAAAAAAGTTGGCAATTCGAAATATTAGTTTTAAACGGCCTATTTTGACAAGCCGTTATATTTGACCATATTACATTTCGACAAGGATAAGAGAAACTAGATCATGAGTACTTCAAAATGGTATGTTGGAACTTCAGTTTTGAGTGTTAAAAGAGCACCAAAAATTAAAACGAAAGTAGCAACTTGAAAAGAAATCGATATAAAATAGTTTTAAGTGGTAAACTTTGACGAGCGATAACTTTTACCTCGGTTATTGATTTTATTATCCAAAAATATCGTTGTAATGTATTCCTTGAGAACTTCATATTGGCCCCCAAGAATTCTCTATTTCGACTTCATAAGACCCTATAATTTTTTAGATTCATTTTGGTATTTTTAAAAAATTTTGGGACTAAAATATAAGTTTTATATTTTATGGAACTAAAAGAGAAAATAAAATAATTTATTTAATTCCACATTGGTCTTTGATAAAAAAATGTTAACTTATTTAAGTTGACATTTTCTATTTTTCAACATGTTTGTAATTTAAGTTAATTTAATTTAATTTCTAAATACGTGTATTTAGTAATTTATTAAATTTAATTAAATTACTTGATTATTTCTTGGACTTGATATTGTATTTATCTCCTATATATTTGTGATAATAATTTAATATTTGGAGATAATGTTTTTGCTAAAATATTTTTGTTGGCTGAAATTATGGCATTTATTTCTTGATGTCCAAGTTTGTGTATATCACTTGTTTGGTAAATGATTCACTTATGGAAAGATTCTTTTATTTCATAATTATCTTAGATTTATTGCAGGTAATAGAGATTTTACATAACTAGGATTCTTGAGGGACAAGCAATCCGGCTGTATTTAAATAGGGAAGTCTAGGATGATTTTTCCTAAGAAGTCTTGAAGCCAAAAAAATCGTGTGGTGTTGAAATAATATACGGTTTCTTCGTATCTTGACTTCAGTTCTCCTGGAGGAGTTTTTCAATCACTACAAGAAGAAAAGGCTTTCAACCAAAAGATCAAACGGGGGGTTTGGATTAAGATCGAATGGGAGTTCGAATATGCTGAAATTGTTGCAGTGTTAAGGGAAGTTACTGAAGAGTGGTGGAACGCTAGCTAATATTACACGCCAAAAAAGAATCAGGGAGTGATTCATTAATTCATGGGTGTTTGATAAGTTTATACGTAAATTTATCATGTAGCTTATTGAACTGTGTAACAACATTTCTTAAATAGTGATTGATTTTTGTTCGCAGGGTGCGGGCACGTGAGTTTTCCCTAAAATGGTTTTTCCCACGTTAATTTCAAATATCGTGTTCATTTTAATTTATAATTTTGCATCGTTTAAGTATTTTGTTCATTTTTTATAATCCAGACGAATCTGGAATAACAGGATTCATCTGGATTTGCTCTAAACAAAACTTCACGTTTTCTGTTAATACTCAACTGTCCAGATAAATTCGTGACAATCAGTTACGTGTTAGACAACTTTAAATTTTCAAAAACTATAAATAGATCCATTCAGTTGAAAACGGAGAAAAAGAAGGGGGGCAAAACAGAAAGATCCGAGGGGGGATCGACCCCTTTTCATTTCGAGGAGGAGGGTCGACTCACCCTGTTAATAAAGGGGGGTCGAATTGGGGGGTCAACCACCCTCTAAGTAAAGGTAAGATTATTATTATTTATTTATTTACTTATTTAATAATTTATTATTATTATTATTATTATTATTATTATTATTATTATATATGCTAAATTATGTTATTAACTTATTATATAAAAGGTTTATTATTATGTTATGATTATGATTATTATTTTAAATAGGGAATTAGATAATGTCGTTATGAGGTATAATAAAGAAAATCAATCCATTTAATTAGGGCGATCCCAATAATTATTCAAGTTAAATATTTTGCAGGGAAATTGTCAACTTTAATTTTGTTGGACCCTAATTTAAATTTAGTAGTTTAAATATAATATAATGTCATTCGACTAAATTATAGTTTATATATTTGATAGATAAGGAGTGACGATCATTCTAGTTCGATTCCAAGCGAAAATTAGTGGTGTAAAATACTGAGGAATAAAGTCGTGAACTCTAGGATGCTCAAGAAGTGAGGTAAGTAACATGTCAACTACAATTCAAAATATAATATTAATATTATTATGTGCTCCTATGTGATTACGTGAAATTGGTGCAATAAACGTGAAATATGATATGGCAATTATTTGTAAATGGTGAAAACATGCGAGACATGAATTGATGATATGACATGTTATTAAAGCACATGAATTTATTGAAATGTCATATTACGTGATTATGATGTACAATTGGCGCATGAAATAAATGTTAGCATTCATGCACATTGACATGTGCATTGTGTGGATTTAGAAAAAGACCTTCATAAATGGAAAAGAAAGAGATATGGAGATATATGGAGAGAAAATGACGTGGATGATAGTAGAATCTCCCTACGAGTGTACCGTACTATACTTCGCGTCCGAATATATATATATATATACCCGCTTGAGGCTCCTGACGGCCATTAAGGGTGGTCGAGGAGGAGGTGTTGGCGGTCCGATGCTGGTATACGGGCAATGTCGGGAGGTTTCTTGGTGGCCTTGGGACTTCAGATCGGCATGCCGAACGTCGTATATAATTGGCCCGGCCTGATTGATATAATATAATTCTTGGTGCAGTATCTTGACTCTTAGTGGGAGACGATAGATACAAACTATGGAGTCTTGAGTCTCGGTGTGTTAAAATCTTGTAAATTACCCAAAACATTGAATAATTACCAAATTCACTGGTTTATGAATCACATCTTCCTATTTGTCATTTTAATTCGGGAAATGATGTGATAATTATAACACACGGTTTCGATATATTATTGTTTGGATGTTAGTTATTTAATTATGTTTATTCAACAATCGATTGCTTCTGATAAATCTTAATGTAATATTTCCCCCATTAATTAATATGTCACATCTCCTTCGCCATTTTGCCTCATGAAAGAATGTGACAATTCTAGTCTCGGGCCGTGACATCTTGATTTGCTTTTAACTCAAGTACTCCTCATTAATATTAATCTACCGATGACATGAAAAACTTGATAGCTTGTAGATCAAGATTTCCCTATTCGTAATTCCTAATCTTCAAAAGAGTACAACTTCCTAATTTTTTAATATCTTGATTTGATTATGATTTGTTTCGAATCAAGTGAAAATTATTTGGATCTATTTATTTTCTTTGATTTGAATTCATATGATTTGGACTATTATCCTTTAGAGCTAAAGAGTTTTCTTTTCCCTCGAATTTTCTTCATACTCTATTAATGTTATTGTACCTCATATGTTTCAAAGTATGATGTTAAAATTGAAATGTAGAGAATTGATGTCTTTAATGAATTTTCTTCTTTTATCCTTACATTTTCTGACATAACATTTTCTTGGCTCTTAAGTCAAAAGTTCTTTCTTCCATTGTGATATGAGAAAACTGAAATCTTTCCCTTATTATTTATTTCATGCGAACCTCAGTTGCCTCTATCAATTAATTTCTACATACATATGTCATCATTTGATAGAATCAACGTTTGTTCACACTAAGCCTAAATTGTGTTGTGGTCATCCATTACAACAAACATATATTTTGATCTACTATGATAGCAACTTTTGGTGGCTTAGTCATTATCTTATTGTTAAAACGACTAAACCAATCTTGATTTTATTGAAACTCAAATCATATTTGTTTCTACTTTGAAATACGAAGATCTTGAAATATGTATCTACGAAAGAGATATTTTCTTATCCTAATGGATATAAAAAATTTTAGCCCATTTTTTTCTATTGTACTTTCTTTCGCATCCATATTTGTATAAATGGATATGATTCGGTGCTTATGACACCTCTAGTTTGAATTTCAACGAAATTATCAATTCATTGAGTTATTTTGTCATAATTGAGAACTCTTGAATTCATCTCTTCTTATTGGAAATCCTTTACAAGGGAAAGAGTACGGCTCATATAGCACTTTATTGTGACATTTCGATTCATATTTAGCTCAAGTGCTATATATCCTTTAAGCTTCAATATTTCTTTTGTATCGACTTGGCTCATGACAGTTGTTTGTCTCAATTGATGTAATTCCATCAACATGGATCATCACAATACTCAAGTCACTATACATTAATTCTAAACCTGGATAAAAAATGTGTATTCAATCAACTTGTTTTGAACCTCTTGATTCTGGTATATTGGATATTCAAATATCGAGTTTTCGATAGCATCGTGTTGAGATTTCAAATCATTCCCCCACCCCCAAATGTCCGTATCTTTTCCCATTTGAGAAAATCTTGATTATTCAAATCATCTCAACTGATTGCTTGAGAATATTCGAAGTCTAAATTTATGAATTTATAAAATTAGGATACCATATCTTTGGTGAACTCCTTAAGTTGAACATGTGCATTGTGATTTGGAAACACTATATAGATTGGAGTAAAAGAGATGGATAGCAAAGCTATGCAGTTAAAACATTTGGAGTACTGAGTTGTATAGTTTGGAACTAGAGAATGAATTAATTTTAGTGTACTCATTGGAGATATTAAGTAAATTTTATTCATTCTCCTCTCGTTTACTGCAACTACATTATGAAGAGTAGTTAGATTATTTTAGTTTGACCCAATAGGAGCCCATCGATTTACGGACTCCATTGAAATAAAAAGTTTCTTAGGATACTATCTCCAAGTTGAATAAAACAAACTATAATGTTCAAATGGAAAAATATCTAATATGACATGATGATATTTTAAGGGAAAATGTTTTTACAAAATTGATGTGTTCTTACGCCATTCTAAAGATCTGAGCTGAAAGAGGATGTTATATGATTCATACAGATACTTCTATGAGTAAATTATGGTGTGAATAAGCATGATGCAGTGATGAAGCTAATTATTTATCAAGATAAAAAGTATAAACTTCGCCACCATCGTTTTTACGTTGAAAATATAAAGGCATCATGAATATGGAAATAACTACGAGGCTTGAAGTGTGGATATACTTGGGAACGATCATTATATATGATTACGTGATGACTAGATTCCGATTATGAATAAGTTATTACCTATGGCGAGATTACGTTGTTGTTGACGCATATTGTTATAAGTTGTTCATGATGAACTATTGGAGGGATTTTACTGGAATTGTGGTTACCTACCAATGTTACGTCTAAATTATTGAGTGAAGAATATCAATTCATTAGATGGAAAACTCCAAATGAATAGCTCAATAAAAATGATGAGAAAGAGAATATATGATAGAAGTTCTATTGATTATGATAATTGAATTAAACATGATGCGAATAGTGTATATAGTACGATTTAAGTAATAATAGAGTTGACTCTTTTGAAGACACGAGTTCAAGTTTGAAGGTAGAAGAATGCAAACAGAAGATAAAGATAAAGATTGATATAGCTAAACAATTAAATTTCGAGAACGAAATTTCTTTAAGGAGGAAAGAATGTAACTCCCCGAAAATTCGTCCTATTATTATATTAAATTATTCACTTTTAATATGACCCACTTGAAAATCAAATAAATTCTTTTTTTATTTATTTGACTTATTTAAAGGGACATATTTGATATTGAATAAGTATTTTAATTTAGTAGACGTAATATCGCCAAAAAATAAATAAGAATATTAAATATTATTTTAACTAATTTTATCGAATAAATAAATCAATTATCGATTCCACAAATGAGAAGACATGAATTGAATTATATAAAGTGTACTTCAAAGTGGAACTAAGAATTCTTCCCAAAGTTGAAAAATAATAGACTAAAGTTAATCTGTAAACTTTTGGTTAAAATAATAACAATAATTAAAGTAATTAATAATAATAATAATAATATATATATATATATATATATATATATATATATATATATATATATATAACGACGACTTACAAATACAGTTTTGGGACCTGTATATTCTTAAATTTTTTATCTGTCTGGACTGTTTGAGAATACCTTCGTGTAGAGCTTAGAATGTCCTTTAAAATGGCATATTGTAGACACGTATTCGATTGGCGTATGTACTTCGAAAACTTTAATAAAGAAGGTGGCTTAGTTTTAAACAGCTTATTTTGACAAGCCATAACTTTTGTTATAGTTGACCATAATACGTTTCGACAAGGGTATGAGAAACAACTATATTGGAACTTCAGTTTTGAGTATTATAAAAGTACCGAAAATTAAGACGAAAGTAACCACTTCAAAAGAAATCGATATAAAATAGTTTTAAGTGGTAAATTTTGAAGAACGATAACTTTTACCTCGGTTATCTATTTTTTGATCCGAAAATATCATTGTAATGCATTCCTTGAGAACTTCATATTGGCCCCAAAAACAGTTTATTTCGACTTCATATAACCCAATAATTTTTTAGAGTCATTTAGATAGTTTTTATAAATTTTCGGATTAAAATATAAGTTTTATACTTTTAATGGAACTAAAAGAGAAAATAAAATAATTTATTTAATTACACATTGTTCATTGATAAAAACTATAAATAAAACCATTTATTTGAAAATGAAGAAAAAAAAAGGGCAAACAGAAAGACCCTAGGGGGGTCGACCCCCTATCATTTAGTGGTGCAACATAATGAGGAATAAAGCACTACTATAGATTTGTCCAAAAAATAATAAATATATGCCGTTGGCTTAGGAAAATCGACGCCTATTGAAACGCGATTGCAATTTTATAAATATAAGTCAACTATATGCGTCGGTTCTAACTACGAACCGACGCATAATATTATGGAATTAGCATACATATCAGTTTTTAATTAGAAACCGGCGCATAGAAGCCAAATTCTAAAAAATAAAAACGGCGTTCTGTTTGTATTTTATTTTGTATTTTCATTTTCGAAAATGTTTTGTGTTTCCTGTTTTTATTTTTATTTTCAAATTTGCTGAAAACGCGTTTGGTCTGTCATTTCTGAAAACTGTTTTTGAAAATGAAAAATTGGAAAACACGTCCTATTAGAAATTTTGCAGAATACTACTTAAACTATTTTTAATTAATTTTCTTGTAGAATACTACCACTAGAGTTCATTTATCAAGGCATTTTTTGAAATATAACAATAAGAATTTTCACTTAATTTTTTTTGTAATGTTGATATTGAATTCAATAAAACTTTATTTAATCTTAATTCCAAATTAAGATAATTCTAAAAAAAAAAAAAAGTTTATTTAGGCTTAGTTCCAAGATAGAATAATACTATAAAAAAAATAAATAAATAAAAAAAATTTATATTAAACTTAGTTCCAAATTAGGATAATTTTTAATAAAAAAAAGAAACTCCAAAACGCATTTTTCGCGTTTTGAATATTTTTTGTTGAAATACACAAAAAATGATCAAAATAAGGTTTTGGGCGTTTTGTGTACAATTTTTTTTTTTATTTTTCAAAACGTATTTTCGAAAATGATAAAAAATGTATTTTCGAAAATGATAAATAGAAAGCGATTTTAATTTTTCGAAATGAGCACAAAACAGTATCCCTAATACCCTAACCCATCACCCTTCTCAACTTCCCACATAAATTCCTCTCTCAATCGAGACCGCTTCCAATCAGAGGAAAACTACCGCCAGAAGAACCGCATGGCGAAGGTGAAGGTGAAGGAGAAGGAGAAGGCTCGACAAGAGTTTGGGCAGGAAAGGAGGGCTCCAACGATGAGTTTTGATCGGAAATATAAAGTGTCAACCGGAACTTCAAACTCAGATTCCGGCCAAATGGAATCTCCAATCGCAAAACGGTTTGCACCATTGGCTTCGCGAGGTCAAGGAACAGCTCCCCGAGCTTTGGGTATTTTCTAGCAGCGGCTACAGGTGGCGGCTCCGGCGGAGATTTCCGGCGAGCAACTAATAAGTTTATTCCTACTGTTAAGGTAACACATATAAGCTTTTCATTTCATTTTTAGTTCTCTATTGTGATTTTAGATTGGAGTTTGATTTCACATCTCATTTTTTCTGATTGGGTTTTCATCATTCCAAAAACTCTATTACAAAGCATAAATAGTTACTGTACCAATGATGTTCTACTGTGTGTTAACTTGTGTGCTACTTTTTGTTGAGATTATTTCTTTTTGGATTTTACTTCTCTGTGAATGATCCTTTTATTATAATAATTGAAAAATGATTATTTTTTCAAGAAACCTTCTGGGTTTTCATTGATTTTTGTTCAATGCCGGATTTGGAAAGTAGAGTTCTAATATGTTTGTAATTTTGTGCTTAAAATGAAATTCAACAGGATTGGGTTTGATTTCATATTCATTTGGCTGCACTAGCTGATGCAAACCACGTAGCAATTGTAGCTACGCAACCCACAAATTATTGGAATCGACCCAAGAACGCCAAGAACCACGATTTAGAGATTGATTCAAATTAATTGAATCAAGCAACCAACACAATCAATTGATAAGTTGACCTCTTGATCACAATGAAGATAAATCTCACCCAAGATTTGAACAAACAAGAATTAAACTCGCAAGTTCGGATTTTATTCAATAAAGAATAAAGTGTGAAAGCAAATTGCCTCTCAATAATAATATCAAAGTTGTCTGTGAATAATGAAAATTACATCCCTATATATAGGGTCAAAACTAGGTTAAAGAGTTCTAATTAAATAAGGAAACAACTACCTAAAATTAAGGAAATAAAAATAACCTAAAATCACGCGTATGTAATGTTACGGCCGTGACTAAATCCTTACGGCCGTAACCTTGTTTCTGTTGCATATTTACGGCCGTGATATATTTTATTACGGCCGTAAGCCAAAAAAATTCAAATTCTGATTTTGTGCAGTGACTCCTTTACGGCCGTGACCCTTAAATCTTACGGCCGTGAGCCGTAATTTCTTCAAAATCAATTTTAAACAGAAGGTTGATTACGGCCGTGAGAATTATCAATTACGGCCGTAATTCTTGAATGTTGGCAATCTTCTTCGACGGCTTGGATGAGGTTGATCCACTCGTCGTTTTGGCTCGGCCCCAACATGAAACTTGCTTCTTTTGATGGCACGAACATTGTTTTGGCCATTGTTTCTTGAACTAACTTGTCCATTGCTTCCTTGGCCCTCTTTGCTTGCAATCGAGTCATCGGTCCTCCTTTGATCTTCAACGGATCTTTGTGCGGGCTTGTATCCGTGGTCTGGATCACATCATCCCCTCCCTCTTCGAAAGGATTCGACCTCGAATCTGTACCATCCCCTCGCGGTTGTAACTTTGACTTGCGTTGTTCTGGAAACCGCTCCTTCCTCAAATGTAACCAAACCCAATCACCAGGTTCAAAAATGATGCCCTTTCTTCCTTTGTTAGCCTGCGAAGCATAATGTTCATTTTTCTTTTCAATCGCCAACCTCACCTTGTCGTGGAGCGCTTTAACCATCTCAGCTTTTTTCTTGCCATCTAAACTACTACGTTCATTCACAGGTAAAGGAATTAAATCCAATGGTGTTAGCGGATTAAAACCATAAACAATTTCAAATGGTGAACACGAAGTAGTAGAATGTATAGCCCTATTATATGCAAATTCAATAAATGGCAAACACTACCTCGGTCTGTCCATCGGTCTGTGGGTGACAAGTTGTAGAAAAAAGCAATTTTGTTCCTAATTTATTCCACAAGACTCTCCAAAAATGACTAAGGAATTTAACATCCCTATCCGAGACAATACTTTTAGGCACTCCATGTAAGCGCACGACTTCCCTAAAGAAAATTTCAGCTATGTTTGTAGCATCGTCAGTTTTGTGGCATGGTATGAAATGTGCCATTTTACTAAAGCGATCTACTACCACAAAAATCGAATCTCGACCCTTCTTAGTCCTAGGCAATCCCAAAACAAAATCCATAGAGATATCGACCCAAGGTTCACTAGGGACGGGTAAAGGCATATATAATCCATGGGGTTTAATCCTAGATTTAGCCTTTTTACAAGTAATGCATCTATTACAAACCCGAACCACATCAATTTTCATTTTAGGCCAATAGAAATGTTCACTTAGGATTTCAATGGTCTTTTTAACCTCAAAATGACCCATTAAACCTCCACTATGGGCCTCTCTCACAAGTAACTCCCTCATTGAACACCTAGGGACACACAATTTATTTTCTCGAAATAAATAATCATCATGTTTAAAGAACCTATCCACAGCCCCTTTACCACAAGACTCATAAATATTAAAAAAGTCCAGGTCATTAGCATACATGTCCTTAATGTATTCAAATCCAAGCAATTTCGAATGCAAAGAATTTAAAAGAACATACCTCCGAGACAATGCGTCAGCCACCACATTTTCCTTACCTTGTTTGTACCGGATGACATAGGGAAATGTTTCGATGAACTCTACCCACCTTGCATGTCTCTTACTCAGTTTAGCTTGACCCCTCAAATGCTTCAAGGACTCATGATCGTTGTGTATCACGAACTCCCGTGGCCACAAGTAATGTTGCCATGTTTCCAAAGCGCGCACAAGTGAGTATAACTCCTTGTCATATGTGGGATAATTAAGTGCAGCCCCTTTTAGTTTTTCACTAAAATAGGCGATTGGCCTTTGATCCTGCATTAAAACAGCTCCAATGCCTAGCCCTGAGGCATCACATTCAATCTCAAAAGCCTTGTCAAAGTTAGGAAGTGATAAAACCGGTGCTTTACACAACATATTTTTGATTGTTTCAAATGCATGCTCCTGTTCTACTCCCCATTTAAATCCTACACTTTTTTTGACAATTTCTGTGAGTGGTGTGGCAATCGTGCTAAAATTTTTAACAAAGCGCCTATAAAAACTAGCCAAGCCATGAAAACTCCTAACCTCAGTTATGCTTTTAGGTGTTGGCCACTCTTTAATAGCTTTGATTTTCTCTTCATCTACTTCTATCCCTCTAGCACTAACCACATAACCAAGAAATACAACTTTTTCCATGCAAAAATCACACTTTTTAAAGTTAGCAAAAAGTTGCTCTTGTCTTAAAACCACAAGCACACACCTAACATGCTCCACATGTTCATTCAAAGTTTTACTATATATCAAGATATCATCGAAGTAAACTACAACGAATTTACCTATAAATGCACGTAAAACATGATTCATTAAACGCATAAATGTGCTAGGTGCATTAGTAAGTCCAAAAGGCATTACTAACCATTCATACAAGCCATACTTAGTTTTAAAAGCAGTTTTCCACTCATCTCCTTCTTTCATTCGAATTTGATGATAACCACTCTTAAGGTCAATTTTACTAAATATGCTAGAGCCATGCAATTCATCCAACTTATCATCTAACCTAGGAATAGGATGACGATACTTTACCGTTATGTTGTTGATGGCCCTACAATCAACACACATCCTCCACGTTCCGTCCTTCTTCGGCACAAGTAACACGGGTACGGCACATGGGCTCATGCTCTCCCTTATGTACCCCTTACTCATTAATTCCTCAACTTGCTTTTGAAGCTCCTTCGTCTCCTCGGGATTGCTCCTATAAGCTGGACGGTTTGGAATGACTGCTCCAGGTATAAAGTCAATTTGATGCTCAATACCACGAATGGGTGGCAACCCACTAGGTATATCCTCCGGAAATACATCGTCAAATTCCTGCAATAAAGAAATAGCCAAACTAGGGAGGGATTTGTTAGTTTCATCAAAGGCAAGGAATGAATCCTTGTACAATAAAAGGACCATTGGTCGTTTTTCCATAAACGCTTTCTTGACTTCACTCATTTTTGCGTAGAAACTCATTTTTCTTTCTTTTCGGGCGCTCTTCGCTCCCTCTCCTTTTTCTGAGGTATGTACCCCAACACTCTTTTTTTCTCTCGCCTCTCCTTTTTCTGGAGTCGTGGCTCCAACTCTCTTTTCCTCTCCTTTTTCTGAGGTCGTGGCCTCAACTCTCTTTCTCTCATTTTCCTTTACTCTTTTTTCTTCATCATTTTTCAGTTTTATTTGATCTTCATACACTTGTGACGGTGTCAATGGTGCAAGTGTAATGGTTTTTCCCCCTTTGGTAAAGCTATACCTATTTTTATACCCATCATGCGTGACCTTCCTATCATACTGCCAAGGTCTACCCAACAAAATGTGCCCGGCATGCATAGGTACCACATCACACATAACTTCATCCACATAGCTACCAATAGAAAAATTCACCAACACCCTCCTATTCACCTTAATTTCTCCACTATCATTTAACCATTGAAGCCTATAAGGTTTAGGATGTTTTAACAAAGGTAATCCTAATTTTTCAACAAGTATAGTTGTGACGACCCGAATTCTCGACCATTCGAGTGCCACTAAAAGTGACTCATATCATATTATCGAGACTTAAATAGTAATGTAAAATTATTCAAAAGAATAATTAGAATCCCATAATTTTATTTGTGAATAAAAATAGAACATAATTTTCTTACATAAAGTTCAACATAATTATCTCATCAATCTTAACCACTTTTGCCACTTCCATGTTGACCGCCTCGAACCTTCAATTATCTGAAAATGGTAAATATCGTGGAGTGAGATTTATAAAATCCCAGTAAGTATACCAAGCATAAATTTTCTTTTGAAAGCATATGGATCATTTTCATCATAACATAGGATAGGATCGAAATACTCATAAACATAGGGAGACACAAGAATTTTACCGAACTTAAATGGCAAGAATTCTTATGTGTAGCGCTACTAAACTCCGGTCCCCTTAGCATAATCATAAACATATCATATGGAACCCATAACAATCTTGTGAGATTGATTTCATAGCAATGATCCAAACATTTTCATAAAAACATAAGATATACTTACTTGTCATAAAAACATACTTACTTTTCATAAAAACATAAGGTGTATTTACCTTTCATAAAAACATACTTACTTTTCATAAAAACATAAGATATACTTACTTGTCATAAAAACATACTTACTTTTCATAAAAACATAAGGTGTATTTACCTTTCATAAAAACATACTTACTTTTCATAAAAACATAAGATATACTTACTTGTCATAAAAACATACTTACTTTTCATAAAAACATAAGGTGTATTTACCTTTCATAAAAACATACTTACTTTTCATAAAAACATAAGATATACTTACTTGTCATAAAAACATACTTACTTTTCATAAAAACATAAGGTGTATTTACCTTTCATAAAAACATACTTACTTTTCATAAAAACATAAGATATACTTACTTGTCATAAAAACATACTTACTTTTCATAAAAACATAAGGTGTATTTACCTTTCATAAAAACATACTTACTTTTCATAAAAACATAAGATATACTTACTTGTCATAAAAACATACTTACTTTTCATAAAAACATAAGGTGTATTTACCTTTCATAAAAACATACTTACTTTTCATAAAAACATAAGATATACTTACTTGTCATAAAAACATACTTACTTTTCATAAAAACATAAGGTGTATTTACCTTTCATAAAAACATACTTACTTTTCATAAAAACATAAGATATACTTACTTGTCATAAAAACATACTTACTTTTCATAAAAACATAAGGTGTATTTACCTTTCATAAAAACATACTTACTTTTCATAAAAACATAAGATATACTTACCTTTTAAAAGATTAAAATGAAGTGTAGTAGTAAATGGACCAAAACTTTCTTGACCACCTTGAATTTCTCTTACTTGTGGATTTTGTCAAGAGATTGGAAATAAGTGTATATGTGTAGAGTTGTGTGTAAAAGAGATGGGTTTAAATAGATGTATAAAGTTGGCATATTGTAAACATAATCATTCAATTCTATTAATTTTAACACATCCTTTTCTTAAAGTAAAGCACCATTCATATACTTTTCCATATTTATACAAATATTATGCTCTTCATGATTACATATAATGGAGTCTTATCAACCATTCATATACTTTTCCATATTTATACAAATATTATGCTCTTCATGATTACATATAATGGAGTCTTATCAACCATTCATATACTTTTCCATATTTATACAAATATTATGCTCTTCATGATTACATATAATGGAATCTTATCAACCATTCATATACTTTTCCATATTTATACAAATATTATGCTCTTCATGATTACATATAATGGAGTCTATAATTCATTCATATACTTTTCCATATTTATACAAATATTATGCTCTTCATGATTACATATAATGGAGTATATAATTCATTCATATACTTTTCCATATTTATACAAATATTATGCTCTTCATGATTACATATAATGGAGTATATAATTCATTCATATACTTTTCCATATTTATACAAATATTATGCTCTTCATGATTACATATAATGGAGTCTTATCAACCATTCATATACTTTTCCATATTTATACAAATATTATGCTCTTCATGATTACATATAATGGAGTCTTATCAACCATTCATATACTTTTCCATATTTATACAAATATTATGCTCTTCATGATTACATATAATGGAATCTTATCAACCATTCATATACTTTTCCATATTTATACAAATATTATGCTCTTCATGATTACATATAATGGAGTCTATAATTCATTCATATACTTTTCCATATTTATACAAATATTATGCTCTTCATGATTACATATAATGGAGTATATAATTCATTCATATACTTTTCCATATTTATACAAATATTATGCTCTTCATGATTACATATAATGGAGTATATAATTCATTCATATACTTTTCCATATTTATTAAATTAAGATTCTCATAATTATTATATATAATGGAACCTCTCATGCTTGCATATATTTTCTTAATTTCAATAATAAAAATAATTTTTGTATAAATAAATATTGGGATAACATTGAATTAAGTACTTGGACTTAATATACTTTAAATCAAGAGAATGGAGATATTTTTAGAAATTCGGAATTTAATTTAAAATCGAACGATCTCGATTATTTCTTGACTTGACTATACGAATACGTCACGGCGTTACTTAATAAAAATGGGTGAAATAGTAGCGACATGATTTTAAAATAATTATTAATCGCGTAAAAATTCTTGGTCGCTACAAACTTACCCCCTTAAAATAATTTCGTCCTCGAAATTAAACTTACTTGATCTTATGATTTCTGAACACTTAATCAGAATCTCTTCTCTTCTTTCTCTTAGTAATCTCATCATTATAATATCTAACCCACTGAACTTTTACTAAATGCATCTCTTTGTTTTCTTAAGAACATGTATTTTTCTTATCAATAATAGACATATGTGTCTACTCATAAATTCTAACTCAAAATGAAAATTTCCAATCGTATGTGATATTTCATCATATCTTGTAGTACTCATGTAACCTGTCACTTATCATCGTATCATGTAACCTCAAATATTCGTATTAATATCTCTAAAATTTCAATAAATCTTTACTAACATATCATACCATAATAATTTGTCATTTCTTCTTATCACCAAATATCCCAAAATAATTAAAACGATTACCTGAATATTCTCTATGTAATATACCCAAACATGTTATTCACATATCAACATAATCATCAGTTTATCTTTCCAATATTTGTAACCCAAAATTTCTGCAAAATTCAATAAACAAATATCTCCCAAATAATTAAAATTCTTAACTCAAATATCATAACATTTCCCGTAAGGTATTCCTTTCACTTGCACAAACTTATTAATCCTGATTCAATACAGTCCTTATTTCACTTTCACGTATCCCCGTATTATTTCTATACCTTGATTATTATATCAAAATATCAGTACCCAAAATCCAAGAAAATATTCCATATCTCAAATCCCGTCATCATCAAATCTTCCTTTTATCAAGAAAGTAAACGGCGCATAACTCTTGTTCCCTCTTTTCCATTATTCTATTCCGCGCTTTCTTGCTGGAATCAATATCACGCGGATTTCCTCCGATCCTTAATGCTTTTAAATAGTTCATGCTGGGAAGAGGTTAGATCCATCAAAACATGGATATCATTCTTACAAACATTCGCAAGTATTATTCCAGTCTTCCAATGAATGATCTGAGGAAAATTTATCGAATAAGACTCGAAAGATTGAGGTTGCTGATGGCTCATGGTATTTCAGAAGATGTTCGCTGGTTGATCGAAGCAAAGGTTCGACTATCTGGTGAATTACCTATGACATTTCCAAAGCACATGCCTGGTTTAGGCAAAAGCACCTTCGCAAAGAAACGAAGAGCAAAAAGGCTGAATGGTTGCTACAAATGTGCTCGTTGGAACTGTGATACTCGTTGCAAAACAGTAGGATATTCTTCTACTAATCGGGATGATAAAATCAAATTCATAAAGGGTGGACTGAGTAAGGAGTCTTTGGATGATATTCGACTGACTCTTGAGACGCACCCAAGTGGTTATGTGCAACGTGAACTTTTCTCCTTATACGCTTAGTTTAACGGGGACAAAAATCGTTATAGTCTCCAAAATATAATAGCAAAAGATCCTGTTTGCCAGTCTGTTTTACAAAATGAGGCTTCTGGCAGTTCATCAATGATATAAGGTAAATCTCTTGATACACATTTAAAATATTTTGCTGTTTTCTTTCACGCGTTTTGGAAATAAAATATATTTTCCTTTCTCGAGTTTTGATAAAGCTGGAAATAAATATATTTTCCTTTCTCGAGGTTTGATAAAGCTGGAAATAAATCACCGAAAGGTGATATCTTTGGTAAAACAGTCAAAAGTTGGTCGATTTTGTCAAAAGTAAATCTTTACTTTTTCAGAATCAATGAAAAACAGTAAGTTTTTCCGGCTTTAAATAGCCAAACATATTTCATAGTTCAGGCATCCCAAAATCACATCTTCTTCGTAAGTTTTCTCTTCTATACTATCAAAGATGGAAGCACCAAAACTTCGACAGATCAAAACTATTTGTATATTTTGTGGATCAAAAGTGGGGAAAGGCTTCAGTTATCTAGAAGCGGCCGTAGATCTTGGAAAGAAACTGGGGGAAAAAGGTATCACTCTTGTGTATGGGGGTGGTAGCAGTGGTCTAATGGGTTGTGTTTCCCAATCTGCTCTTGCAGAGAAATCAAAAGTAATCGGTGTCATACCTGTCCCTTTGGTAGATGTTGCAGGAAAAACACGAGGGCATGAAGTTCAAACCTTATCCATCCATGAACGCATAACTTGTATGCTATATGGTTCTGATGCCTTTATAGCCCTGCCCGGAGGTTTTGGTACCTTAGAAGAAATCTTTAACATTACCTCGTGGGCTCAACTAGATCTCCATACTAAGCCTATTGGGCTTCTGAATGTTAACAATTTCTTTGATGGCTTGTTAACCTTTCTTGATTATGCTGTGGAACAGGGATTCATCTCTCCATTTTCCAGAAGACTCCTTATTTCTGCTCCTACTATTGATGAACTACTGGATAAGCTGCAGTCATATATCTCAATACAAGATCCAGCAGGGGTTAAGATAGATTGGTCGCAAGGAAGGGGAATCAAGCGAAAATGGAGTCCGGTTAATGTAAACTTAACTTTATGAATCTTAGAATAGGTGGGGGTAGAGTACGGAGTATTCTTACTCTCGAGACACCCCTCTAATTTCCTAGGATTTTCCTTAATGTTTAAATCTTGTGTGTACCTCAAAGGTTCCAGGTGGTAGATTACGGAGTATTCTTACTCTCGAAACACACCTTTTTGAAGGTTTCTTTATTTCCTCAAAAGGTCAGAGGTGGTAGGATACGGCTACTCCGGAAACACATCTCTCAATTTGAGGAATTTCCCATGTTGCTTTCTTTTGCTTTTGCGTGTTTTCATGTATTTCCTTTCTAGGGTGACTCTTGTGTGTTCTCCTTATGAGAAAATAATAATATCTCTGTTATCATCTACTAAATCTCGTTTGTGATGTAAATGAACTTGTATGTCTAACTTCAATTCTCTTAGTGATTGCATACCATACTATGCTCTTAACTCCAAACGATAAAATTCTAGGCAGAGTTTTCCTTTGAAATTTGGACTTATCCAAATCGTAAGCATACTTCATAACTCACAATAATAACTAATTGTACATTTGATCACAATTTCATCAAACTTCAATATCATCATAAATATTCCAGAAAATCAATTCATAATTCCTCAACATAGAAATTTCAAATCATAATTTCTAATATCACCATATCAAGTCCTTATTTCTCAATAATTAAGAGCCTAAACTTTAAATCTCCAACTTCATAATTCTTCTCATAAAAATCTCAATAAAATCATATCACTTATAATCTCAACATCTCATCATAACTTCATAAAACTGACTTTCTATTTCTCGTTTAATCTAAACGATGAATAATTCGAAAATATTATCTAGTCCTTTCTGTTGACTTCTCATACTTAGTGCCATGTCTAAAATCAATTATGCAAAGTCCATTTAGGGCTCATCATTTCTAAACTTGACGACAAAGATTATTTTGAAAATCATTCGTAAATCATATTATTCCCATTATGCTCAACACCCGTTCTCTTTCTTTCTTTTCTTTCTGAATTTTTTTTTTTTTTTTTTTTTTTTTCAGAATTGAAACTTGAAGAGTGGTACCAATAATCATCCACAGTTTTTCCTTGCTTTTAAGCAAAGGTAGTGATAAAGGGATAAATTATTGAACCGAAAATTGAAACTTGAAGAGGAAGTACTAATAACCATCCACAGTTTTTCCCTTGTTTTTACACAAAGGTAGTGATAAAGGGATAAATTATTGTACGAATTCATTATCAATTTTTGTTTGTTTAATATATTATTCCATATATTTTGGCCAAAAGTTACAACCCAACTTAATTTCTAATTGAGTCAATCTTACTAAGCTTAATATGAACCAAAATTCATATCAATATCCTCTATGTCTCATGATTCTACATAAAAAGGAATAAATTAAAATTCAGGCTTCTATCAATTCATATCATACTCAACATGTATATTTCACTTAAAGATTCATAACATATGAAGATTTCATACTTAACATGTCTTAATAAAATCGTAAATGACTTGCAAAGCATATAACATACCTGGTTCGAGGAGTCAATACGTGGAGAGTGACATAGTAGAGTGATGAGTTAAAATATTTCATATAATCTTATTTTCCTTTAATCAACAATAATTTAATGTGGTTGTATCCAAATCAACATTTTCTTGAATCATAATTCCTAATTAATCACAGTCTTCAAAACAAATCCAATATCGATATAGTAATTATCTCCCCATCAATAATTAATAACTTAACCCAAATAAAATTTATCGTCAAATCTTATTTTTCCTTTAGTCCCCGAACTTCTAGAAATTTATCAAAGACATCAATATAAACATCATATCACTAACTAATTATATTCCATAAAATTTTCAGGACATTACAAACTCCCTTGCTTAAAATGAATTTTGTCCTTGAAATTCGCACATCAAATTTCATCATGCTTTTCAAAATCATAACCATACTTGACATGTGAAAATTCAATTTTTTTTTTTATAATGAATAGTGATTTCGTTCACTGTTCATCATGAATAGCACGTCGTTTTACTGTTCACGTGAATAGTGATTTTTTTTTTTTTTTTAAAGAAATAAAATTTCAAAAATCTACAGAATCGTTTTTAAAACTCTTTTCTCTGATACCAACTGTGACGACCCGAATTCTCGACCATTCGAGTGCCACTAAAAGTGACTCATATCATATTATCGAGACTTAAATAGTAATGTAAAATTATTCAAAAGAATAATTAGAATCCCATAATTTTATTTGTGAATAAAAATAGAACATAATTTTCTTACATAAAGTTCAACATAATTATCTCATCAATCTTAACCACTTTTGCCACTTCCATGTTGACCGCCTCGAACCTTCAATTATCTGAAAATGGTAAATATCGTGGAGTGAGATTTATAAAATCCCAGTAAGTATACCAAGCATAAATTTTCTTTTGAAAGCATATGGATCATTTTCATCATAACATAGGATAGGATCGAAATACTCATAAACATAGGGAGACACAAGAATTTTACCGAACTTAAATGGCAAGAATTCTTATGTGTAGCGCTACTAAACTCCGGTCCCCTTAGCATAATCATAAACATATCATATGGAACCCATAACAATCTTGTGAGATTGATTTCATAGCAATGATCCAAACATTTTCATAAAAACATAAGATATACTTACTTGTCATAAAAACATACTTACTTTTCATAAAAACATAAGGTGTATTTACCTTTCATAAAAACATACTTACTTTTCATAAAAACATAAGATATACTTACTTGTCATAAAAACATACTTACTTTTCATAAAAACATAAGGTGTATTTACCTTTCATAAAAACATACTTACTTTTCATAAAAACATAAGATATACTTACTTGTCATAAAAACATACTTACTTTTCATAAAAACATAAGGTGTATTTACCTTTCATAAAAACATACTTACTTTTCATAAAAACATAAGATATACTTACTTGTCATAAAAACATACTTACTTTTCATAAAAACATAAGGTGTATTTACCTTTCATAAAAACATACTTACTTTTCATAAAAACATAAGATATACTTACCTTTTAAAAGATTAAAATGAAGTGTAGTAGTAAATGGACCAAAACTTTCTTGACCACCTTGAATTTCTCTTACTTGTGGATTTTGTCAAGAGATTGGAAATAAGTGTATATGTGTAGAGTTGTGTGTAAAAGAGATGGGTTTAAATAGATGTATAAAGTTGGCATATTGTAAACATAATCATTCAATTCTATTAATTTTAACACATCCTTTTCTTAAAGTAAAGCACCATTCATATACTTTTCCATATTTATACAAATATTATGCTCTTCATGATTACATATAATGGAGTCTTATCAACCATTCATATACTTTTCCATATTTATACAAATATTATGCTCTTCATGATTACATATAATGGAGTCTTATCAACCATTCATATACTTTTCCATATTTATACAAATATTATGCTCTTCATGATTACATATAATGGAATCTTATCAACCATTCATATACTTTTCCATATTTATACAAATATTATGCTCTTCATGATTACATATAATGGAGTCTATAATTCATTCATATACTTTTCCATATTTATACAAATATTATGCTCTTCATGATTACATATAATGGAGTATATAATTCATTCATATACTTTTCCATATTTATACAAATATTATGCTCTTCATGATTACATATAATGGAGTATATAATTCATTCATATACTTTTCCATATTTATTAAATTAAGATTCTCATAATTATTATATATAATGGAACCTCTCATGCTTGCATATATTTTCTTAATTTCAATAATAAAAATAATTTTTGTATAAATAAATATTGGGATAACATTGAATTAAGTACTTGGACTTAATATACTTTAAATCAAGAGAATGGAGATATTTTTAGAAATTCGGAATTTAATTTAAAATCGAACGATCTCGATTATTTCTTGACTTGACTATACGAATACGTCACGGCGTTACTTAATAAAAATGGGTGAAATAGTAGCGACACGATTTTAAAATAATTATTAATCGCGTAAAAATTCTTGGTCGCTACAATAGTACTAGCGACGTTAGTGCAACTACCGCCATCAATAATCATACTACATACCTTGTTATTAATGCGACATCGAGTATGAAATATGTTCTCCCGTTGTTGTTCCAAATCATCTGTGTGGATTTGGGCACTAAGAGCTCGCCTTGCCACTAATAACTCGCCATGCTCCCCGGATAACACATCTTCATCCTCACATATTTCCTCCAACGCTGGCATATCGCTATAATCCTCTTCCTCACTATCACTCTCCATAGTTCCATCCTTTCGCAAAAGTACCACTCGCCTATTAGGGCATTGAGACGCCACATGTCCTCTCCCCAAACATTTGAAGCATTGAATGTCTCTACTCCTAGATGGTTGAGGTTCCCCTTTAGGTACGAATTTATTAGCTTGTTCCTCCTTCCCTTTTGGTGCCTCAAACTTCCCTTTTGATGCTTCAAACTTTCCTTTAGAAACAGTCCCTTCTCCTTTACCTTCCCACTTCGGCTTCCAAGAAGAATTAGTACCCGATTGATACCTTGCTGTCCCCTTCTTCTTCAATTGCTTCTCAACCTTTATAGCCATGTGCAACATATCCTCCATCTCCAAGTAATGTTGTATTTCAACCACATTAGCTATATCCTTATTCATCCCATTCAAAAACCGAGCCATCGTAGCCTCCCTATCCTCTTCTACATTAGCTCTAATCATCAACAACTCCATCTCCTTGTGATAATCCTCCACACTCTTTGATCCTTGGTATAGACTTTGTAATTTTTGATGAAGCTCCCGATGGTAATGACTAGGAACGAACCTCTTTCTCATGATAGCCTTTAATTCATCCCAAGTACTAACGGGTCTCTCGCGATTCCTTCTCCTAGAAGTCACCAATTGATCCCACCAAGTAATAGCGTAATCGGAGAATTCAAGTACAGCTACTTTAACCTTTTTCTCTTCCGAATAAGTGTAGCAATTAAAAATTAATTCCATCTTCTTCTCCCATTCTAAGTATGCTTCCGGATCACTCCTTCCTTTGAATGACGGAATTGTCATCTTGATGTTGTTCATACTACCATCCATTCTATCGCCACCAAGATCTCTATCCCTTCTTCCATGCCTAACTACTCTATCCACAATTGCCCCATCGTCAAAATCACTACCTTCTTCATTCTCATCGACCCCCTCTACTCTACGACCTTGCCCACCTTGCCTACGGACATTAGGCACTTCCCGAGGTTGTTCAAGCCTTTCTAACCTACATAACACATCCCCAAACAACCGCTCAAAACGTTGTACCATCTCTTCCGTCATGTTGGCTCGATCGTTGTTTTTTGCAGTAGAAGATTGTTCAGACATCCTAACACTAATGATTATATGCCTCACGTGTATTTCGCTCGTGTATCACTCAAATTAGGCTTTTACCCTCTATTGATCTCACCTCTCTGCCTTTTTCCACTCAATAGCTTTCACCCCGATTGCTTCAAAGAACGAATCCGAACTCAAACAAGTTTAAACTCGATTGCTTCAAATCGAATATAAGTGAGAAGTAATGAATTTGTTGGAAAACTCAAAGAAGACCTTTAGAGAATTAAATTTGACTTTATATAGAACTTGACACTTTTTATGGAAACTAGGATTGTTTCAAGAAAATAATTCTTGAAATCAAATATCAAATATTTTAATTGAACTGAGAATTTTCGGTTTTTTTTTTTTTTTTTTTTTTTTTTTTTTTTTTATTTCTCGAAAATTCAACTACGAGAAAGACGCAACAAATGAAATTTAATTTGGATAACAAACGAAGGAAATAACGACTATTGAATTTTTTTGTGACACTTTTCTGGATTAAAGACTCAAAGCTGGAAGAACACGAAGAAAAAGAATAAGAAACTCAAGAAAACAAAAACAAGATATAACCTTGATTTTTGGAGCCTAAGCTCTGATACCAGATGATGCAAACCACGTAGCAATTGTAGCTACGCAACCCACAAATTATTGGAATCGACCCAAGAACGCCAAGAACCACGATTTAGAGATTGATTCAAATTAATTGAATCAAGCAACCAACACAATCAATTGATAAGTTGACCTCTTGATCACAATGAAGATAAATCTCACCCAAGATTTGAACAAACAAGAATTAAACTCGCAAGTTCGGATTTTATTCAATAAAGAATAAAGTGTGAAAGCAAATTGCCTCTCAATAATAATATCAAAGTTGTCTGTGAATAATGAAAATTACATCCCTATATATAGGGTCAAAACTAGGTTAAAGAGTTCTAATTAAATAAGGAAACAACTACCTAAAATTAAGGAAATAAAAATAACCTAAAATCACGCGTATGTAATGTTACGGCCGTGACTAAATCCTTACGGCCGTAACCTTGTTTCTGTTGCATATTTACGGCCGTGATATATTTTATTACGGCCGTAAGCCAAAAAAATTCAAATTCTGATTTTGTGCAGTGACTCCTTTACGGCCGTGACCCTTAAATCTTACGGCCGTGAGCCGTAATTTCTTCAAAATCAATTTTAAACAGAAGGTTGATTACGGCCGTGAGAATTATCAATTACGGCCGTAATTCTTGAATGTTGGCAATCTTCTTCGACGGCTTGGATGAGGTTGATCCACTCGTCGTTTTGGCTCGGCCCCAACATGAAACTTGCTTCTTTTGATGACACGAACATTGTTTTGGCCATTGTTTCTTGAACTAACTTGTCCATTGCTTCCTTGGCCCTCTTTGCTTGCAATCGAGTCATCGGTCCTCCTTTGATCTTCAACGGATCTTTGTGCGGGCTTGTATCCGTGGTCTGGATCACATCACTAGCTGTTGTGGTTTTTTTGTTATTCTGAGGCTACATGGATTGAATTCTTCTGAAAGCTGAAAATTAGGTTTTTCAGTTGGGAACATGGAGAATTCATCTATTTTTATGGACTAGGTGGTGATGGCATATTGTGCACAAAAATTAAGTCTCCGTTCAGTGACATCGTTTAAAAAAAAAATTCAAAATCACTTTTTAACCCCACATTATTCACATTTGTTCACCACACATTTTTCATCGAAAACAACAAAGATTCTATTTATAAACAAGAAAAGAGCCTCCAAATGGAGTTCTTGACAATCAAATGTAAATGTATATATCCGAACCTATAAGAACACGTTTGCCTAACATTAAACATTGCCGTTGAAGTAAAATTACTTTTATTTTAGACTTAGCCCAACATTCTCTAATTTAAATTATCTACAGATTAATTGGTGGTGTTGAAAAAACTTGAAATTTTGCTAAGACTGAGAATATATAAAAGATAAAAAGGACATACTGATGTTAAACAAAAATGAAATCATAAAAAGTTTGCGTTATATGTTCTGAAAACATTCAGAAACCATAAAAGGACATACTAGTGGTACTTTGATGGGTATGCATCATTTTGTATAAAAAGTTATAAGTTGTTAAAAGACATGATACATTGTAGTGAGCAGGGAAGCAACATTAGCCTGTTAGTTCCATGTTTTAAGTCCATTTCTCATTTCCAGTTGCTCAAGGCATATGTGGTTTAATATTTTCTGTTTTTTTGTTTGACTGCAAATCGTTGTGATAAGTAGTTCTCTGTTGTTCTAGGACAATATCATTTTTACTCTCTCCGTCTAAGTGAATTCTGGGTGCTCATATTGGTTGTCTTTCCTTTACTGTTGTAAATCTACTAGGCCTTGCATCGATCCTCAGTAACCCATCTAATTCTAAAGGGTCAAGAGTCGCGATTACGGATATAGGGAGGGAGAAACTGATGAAGGTGGCAGAGAAAGTGAGTTAGAAAGAACACTAATGATGGTTGCCTCAGGTATTGCAGATGGCCATGATAGTATAGCTCCTGTAAGTACTAAAATAAAACTTTTTTACTGTTTTGAAATGGAAATACAACTATAACTGTGACGCCCCGAGTTTCGTGAAATCCGGAACGCCACTTCTTTCTTTAAAAACTAACTTTCGAATAAAATTTATTGCGGAAAAATAATTAAATCTCAAAACAATCACATTTATTGACTTTAAGTTGTGACGAATATTCAAATAAAATAAATGGCTTGGTGGAAATTAATAAAATTCTATATTTCAAACAAAATGAAATAATGGAGTTCAAAAAAAAAAAAAAAAAAAAAAAACAACTTTGAAATAATTTCTATTTAATGATTTGCCATTTTTGCCCATCATTCGTCACCGTCTCTGAAATCTGCAAAATTTGTTAAAATAACGGGATGAAAATTTCAAAAAGAAATATTCAGTAGAATTATCTCCAATAATTAATCTACAGAGTAATTGAACACGTATTTATGCAAATATTACATTGACATTCTTAAATTCTCATCATAAGCATCACATAAGAAGTGCAAATGAACATATTCTCATCCCATGCAATAAAGCATATATGTTATGACATGCATAACAAAATTCTCAATTTTTCTCATAAGGGTTATTCTCGTCTATTCTCATGCAATTAAACATATAATCACGTAAATCCACATAAAGACATGCGATTATAATCTAAACTAATTAGTGGATGCGAGTCTATCTCAACTTAATGAGTTCATGAAAGTGAAGCGGGAAAAGCACGTCAATCTTTTAGTTCTTCAAATGATTCGCCCAGCCACGAGAAAAATTAATTTAATATAGTACTTTGAAAATTGAAAGATTGAAGTGACAAAGTAAAGTTTAGGGACAAAATTTAAATTTTAAAGAATATTGGAATTTACGAAAATAATGAGCTGAGGTAGGAGCTAAGAAATTTAGGGACTGATTTGGTGAAATTCTGAAACTTTTGGATTTTGAATTTAAATATTTAAAATAAAGAGGACTGAAATAACTAAACTTTAAAAATAGGGTTGAAATAAGAAACTTTAAAAATGAAAGGATTGAAATAAATGAGTTTGAAATTTGAGGGCCCTAAAACGTAAATCTAGGAAATCAGGGGCTGAAATAAATGAATTTAAAAATGAAGGGGCTATTTTAAAACATTTTAAACCAACATGGATCGAATTAAAAGCTTTTGAAAACTTGAGGGCTCAAGGGATAATTTCCACAAAATCAATTTTTAAAAGAAAAACACACACACTCTCTCTCTCTCTCTCTCTCTCTCTCTCTCTCTCTCTCTCTCTCTCTCTCTCTCTCTCTCTGATTCATTCACGCTGAGAGGAGAAGAGACAGAGATCTGGCAACGGAACCTCTCGCACCCAGTTCGCTGTCGGCGATTTGCCAGCGAAACGCCGCCTCGAGTGGCGGCGAGTAGGGTGGTCGTGCAAAGGGTTAGAATTTTAGGGATTTAGGTTGTTTTAGAGTGCGAAAACTAGGGAAATCCGTGGCTTGAGGTCGCGGTTAAGGTGGTTTCCCAGCGGCATTCCCTCGGCCAAGGTATGTGTCTGAGTTCAATTATTGCATTTCGATTGGACAAGGTAGTGTTTGGTCGGTGGTTGCTCACAATCTGAACGGGCTATAGGTGGTGGATTGGCGATTTGGGGTTTGGGAGTTTCAGCAGTTGCTTTGGTTTCACGTATTTGGGGTTCTAGATATCGATTTCATGTTGTTATTTGGTTTTGGTTGTTCGACAGTGATGGTGGCCAATTTTTGGGATCCTTGGGTTGGGCAATGAATTGATGAATTCGGTGGGTTTGGATTGAAATGGTGGTTTATTGCTTGAAGGGGGACACAGGCTGTGGTTTGTGTGGAGTTGCATATTGGTTTTGGAGGTTTAGGAGGTGGTGGTGGAATGTATAAACAGTTGGCATTGGCGGTGGTGACCGGTTGTAGTGGAGTTCGACTGTGTTGCGTTTCTTGAAGTGTTTGGGTGGAGTTGAGGCGTGAGTGTAAGGATCAGGCTATTGATTCAAGAGGTGAGGCCGAGACTGGCAGAGAACTGGTTATGGGAACGACTTTATAATGGCTGGATAGGTTAGTGTTGGACTTGGATTGAAATTGCATAGTCTTATCAAATAAACGTGGGTTGGGAAATGATAAAGTTGAATTCAGGATAATTGTGAAATCAAATTGATAAACTTGGATATTTTCGAATTTTTGAAAAGAAATTATGCTGGAATTTAATTTGGTTAAAAATTGGGTTTTAAGAATTTAAATTTTGATCTTTGGATTTAAAAATAATAATAATAATGATCTTGGAACATTTTTAATCAAATTTGAAATTCGACTACGAGTAAAATAAATTTACATTTCACTTAATAATTGGCTAGACGAATGTTCTTTTAAAATAAAAATAGGATAAGTCTTAGCGACACGTCTTTATAATATTTTATTTAAAAGTAACGAAAAATTCTCGATTGCTACAACCCTACTCCCTTAAAATAATTTCGTCCTTGAAATTTAAACTTACTTGATCTAAAATATCTGGATATTTAGCCAGAATTTCTTCTTTTTCCCAGGTAGTTTCATCGTTACCTTGTCTACCCCACTGGACTTTAACTAGTGAAATCTCTTTATTTTTTAGGACATGGACTTTTCTATCGATAAGGCACCTTGGTGCCTCCTCATAAGATAAATTCTTCTGAATCAAAATTGACTGAAAGTTAACTACATGACTGAGATCGTAAACATATTTCCTCAATAAAGATATGTGAAAAACATTGTGTACATCGAAGAGTTCGGGGGTTAATGCCAATCAATAAGCCACATTACTCACTTTCTCGAATATCTCGAATGGCCCGATAAAACGAGACTTTAACTTCCCTCTTTTGCCTAAACGGATAGCACCCTTCATAGGAGCTACTTTCAAAAACACTCTCTCTCCAATCTCAAACTCCAATTCTTTTCTCCTTTGATCGACATAGCTCTTCTATCTATCTTGGGTGGCTTTAATCCACAATCTAATTTTCTCGTTGGCCTCTATAGTCTTCTTGATTAATTCGAGACTCAATAATTTCCTCTCACCAACTTCATCTCAATAGACTAGTGATCGGCATCCTTATCCATAAGGTGCCATGCTAATGGTCGCCTAAAAACTGTTTTTGTAAGCAAACTCTACCAATGGCAAGTAAGTCTCCAAATTGCCGCTCAGGTCTAAAACATAAGCTGTAAGCATATCTCCCAATATCTAAGGTTTAACGTTGTACCCATATCAACAAGTAAACTCTTCCAAAATCTCAGGTCTCTTATCTAAAACAATAGACATTGGAATTCTGTGAAGTCAAATGATATCTCTAACATAAATCCGTGTTAACTGATCTACATTGGGAGTCATTCGAACTGGAAGGAAAAAGGGCTAACTTTGTAAGTAGGTCTACGATAACCTAAATGGCTTCATGTCCCTTCACTGTCTGGGTAATCTCGTTACAAAATCCATGAAAATGTTCTCTCAATTCCAATAAATCTTTTATTCAACAATTCTTTACAATTTCTTCAAGAAACACATTTCACCATAATAAGTAATCATTGAGAAGTCTATCATTATTTTCTCAAACTTCTTATAACCGAATAACTCAAAAATGATTTGAAACGATAGAAATTACATGAATATTTCTCTGTGTAATATACCCAATAACATGTTATCCACTAATCAGCATAATATCATCAGCTTATCGATTTATACATATAGTACATTTATGCACTATCTTGATTTCTAACATCTTCCGACGTATGTAACCAAAATGTACCACAAAATTCAAATAATATTAATAAACAATTTGCTCCTAAGTAACTAAGATTCTGCTCGAGATTGCCACAACATTTCCTGCAAGATATAACTTGGTATTTCCTATGTATACATCAAATGATCATATAACCCCACATATACTTTGATACTTAATTGGTTGCATACTTCATCAATCCGAATGTTTATCAAAAAAAATATACAAAATCACTAAAACTTTAACTCCAAATCGATACTCTGTTCAAGATTACACTCTTATAATAAACATGCTTACCTAAGCCACAATGTGAATAAACAACAAATAACTCTCAACCATCTTATAATTGAAAATAATATTTTCTCATTGTTCATGGATCAACTAAAATATCATTTCATAATCTCGACTTTAATGACAGTGGTTGTAATCTCAGAAAACCTATCTTCTCAAACCAAACTTTACATTCTTGAAACTGGTGTACAATTTCTGCTCTTAGTATATCTCCAACAAAATCCTTAAATGTTCATGTTATTTACTAACTCTAAGATAAACCAAAACATCATCGAATCCTCTTATTCAAATCTCAATCATATGCTTAGGCAAGAAGGCAAGACATAGCACAACAATAAGTTTCACTTATAAAATCGAAGCATCATTAAATATCAAATGCCTAAAACTCAATTCTTTGCTACTATAAACTTCAACTTTACATCTAATTCCAAAGTTTAAGATTTTGATATATGTATACCATAAACGTGTTTAAATCCTGAAATAGAATATGTTCTAGTATCCAAATTCCAACTAAATCAATATTTTCCCAAAGAAAATCAGATCTATAATCATGGTAAATTCAATATAAAGTAACCACTTAAAGTTACTTTGAAATCTCAATCATCAACTTAAAATCTTTCTTCAATTTCCCACCTTTACGTATTCATATTCTTCAAGCAAAACTTTAGTCTTATATGTAAGATATCTAAGATAATAATAAATCCTTCACAATCAACTCCAATGTGAATCTCCTTAGGAGGTTTTCCTTGAAGGTTAATCATATAACCTTGACGATTTCTTTTGACAAGTAGTATTTTTTTTTTTCCTACTTGCAAGGCCGGGATAAGTTGAGGAAATGCTAAATTTCATCCCATAGAATTTGAATACTTCTCCATCCATACGAAACATGCCTTCCTTCTCTGACACATAATTACAGCACGGTTGGTACTCAACCAGTCCATGCCTAGAATAACATCAAAGTCCTTCATCTGAATTACATTTAGATTTGCTTCAAATACTTCTCCATCGAAATCTATTTCTACGGCTTTAATAATCTTATCGGTGTCAATAGTTTCCCTTGATAGTAGGCTAATTTCAAAAATGCTACCAGTTGTCTCTCTCATCAAATCCAATCTAGTTGGGTATACCTCAGATATAAAAGAATGTGTATATTCTTATTAATAACTTAAAATCCCTTCAAACAATTATACCACGAAGAAAAATGTCTTCAGTCAGGACGATATAACTGAAATAAAATACTGGAAATAAATGATACTGTCACAAGTCCACCCTACTTATCAAATCAAAATTTCCACCTGATGCAATATCTATGTACATAATCTGATATCCCGTCGATTTGAGCATTCCTACACGATAAACATCTCGTGTACACTAGATCTAAATTTCTCTGATGACTTCTTGTGAAAGGTGTCGTGTCTAAATATTCAATTATGCAAAGTTCAGTTAAGGTTCTATAATATTATTCATTTAAATTCGAGGACAAAATTATTTTATGAAAACATTCTTAAAATTGTACTAATTCCCATTATGCTCAAAACTCGTTTTCTTTCTCATTGTTTCAGATAAAAATTCTCATTCTTTCTCGTCTAAATCTCAAAGCATTTTTTTTCTTCAAGTATCTGAAACTTGTTTTCTTTCTCATTATTTCGGATACAAATTCTCATTCTTTCTAGTGTAAATCTAAAAAAAAAAAATTTCTTAAGTATCCGAAATAAAGAAAATAATCATGATAAACTTCTTTACCTTCGGAGTCGGCGGAAGGAATGATGGTAGTGAAAAAAGTCATTAAAAATATTGTTTACTTTTATATTATTTTAGAAAAATCTCTTTCAAAAATCTTTCAAGTCTACAAAAAGTAGATCCGCTCTGATACCATGCTGTGACGCCCCGAGTTTCGTGAAACCCGGAACGCTACTTCTTTCTTTGAAAACTAACTTTCGAATAAAATTTAGTGCGGAAAAATAATTAAATCTCAAAACAATCACATTTATTGACTTTAAGTTGTGACGAATATTCAAATAAAATAAATGGCTTGGTGGAAATTCATAAAATTCTATATTTCAAACAAAATGAAATAATGGAGTTCAAAAAAAAAAAAAAAAAAAATACAACTTTGAAATAATTTCTATTTAATGATTTGCCATTTTTGCCCATCATTCGCCCCCGTCTCTGAAATCTGCAAAATTTGTTAAAACAACGGGTGAGCATTTCAAAAAGAAATACTTAATAGACTCATCTCTAATAATTAATCTCCAGAATAATTGAACACATATTTATGCAAATATTAAGTGACATTCTCAAATTCTCATCATAAGCATCACATAAGGAGTGCAAATGAACATATTCTCGTCTTATGCAATAAAGCATATATGTTATGACATGCATAACAAAATTCTCAATTTATCTCATAAAATAAAAGATATTCTCGTCTATTCTCATGCAGTTAAGCATATAATCACGTAAATCCACATAAAGACATGCAATTATAATCAAAACTAATTAGTGGGGACAAGTCTACCTCAACTTAACGAATTCATGAAAGTTCAGCGGGAAAAGCACGTCAGTCTTTTAGTTCTCCAAATGATTCGTCCAACCACGAGAAAATTTAATTTAATATAGTACTTCGAAAATTGAAAGATTGAAGTGACAAAGTAAAGTTTAGGGACAAAATTTAAATTTTAAAGAATATTGGAATTTAAAAGTTTAGGGGCTGAAATGGACTCTTCGAAAATAAGGGGGAAGGTAGGAGCTAAGAAATTTAGGGACTGATTTGGTGAAATCCTAAAACTTTTGGATTTTGGATTTAAATATTTAAAACAAAGAGGACTGAAATAACTAAAATTTAAAAATAGGGTTGAAATAAGAAACTTTAAAACTGAAAGGATTGAAATAAATAAGTTTGAAACTTGAGGGCCCTAAAACGTAAATTTAGGAAATCAGGGCTGAAATAAATGAATTTAAAAATGAAGGGGCTATTTTAAAACATTTTAAACCAACATGGATCGAATTAAAAGCTTTTGAAACCGTGAGGGCTCAAGGGATAATTTCCACAAAATCAATTTTTAAAAGAAAAACTCTCTCTCTCTCTGATTCAATCACGCTGAGAGGAGAAGAGACAGAGAGCTGGTGACGCGATCCCAATCGGGGAATCTCGACAAACACACGAAAATAACACAATTAAAATCTAGGAAATATCTAAGATAAATTAAACACGAAAATAAACATGAACACAAGGAAATAAATAATGGAATTAAAGATAGATCGACTATAAAACATTGACCCGGCAATCACGACGCAATTAATAACGATGCGGATTGAAGAACCAAGATTGGTGAACGCCACAAGGGTTGTCAATTCCTTGATAAGTTTTTTGGGTGAACGTCACAAAGATCAGATATTTGATAAGTTCAAGAAAATGGAATAAGTCAACCTTTAATAAGAGAATCCTCTCTCAATTTAATTCATAAACTCAAATCTGTCTTTTAGAATCATGGAAAGGAATATAAATAAGAAAAATTAACCTAGCCGCTAATTGGGCTCAAAACAGAATCCTAATTGACCTAAAATACTAAAATAGGAAAATAAATAATTAAGAACGGAAAAGCAGTCAAAATACGCGAAAATCCGAAAAATTATAGTTACGGCCGTGAAGAACTAATTGACGGCCGTAAATGACCTTCTGCTAAAGATTTACGGCCGTGACGACAGGACTTATGGCCATAAGTAAGGTTTTGCTCAAAATTTGCGATAGCTGTGTTACGGTCGTAACTTCCACTCTTACAGCCGTAAGATGACTTCTGCCCCTTTTTTTCCTAAACTTCGATTCCTTGATTCGGCTTGATCCATTCGCCTTCTCGGCTTGGCTCCAACATGAAACTTGCTTTATTTTGCACATAGATCACTGTCATATTGCCGATGGCTCGACCTCGCCCTTCGATACCTGGTCCGGATCGTATCATACTCCCTCTCTTGAAAAGGATTCGACTTCGAATCCATTTTTGGTCGGCTTTTCAAACTCCTCCTACTTTTCTGGGCTCGATGATCATGTTTATGCCTCATGCTTTCTTTCAACCTTTTAAGCTGCTTCTTTCTCTCTTCCAACTTTCTCGGCCTTTTGGGTTGCTCTTTTGTGTCAATGGATTTCTTCCTCGCCATAAGTTCATGGTTTGATTTATGTCCCTGCAAAACAAATTTTATAGAATTGGGGAGGGAATTGTTAGCTTGGTTAAGTGAAAGACAAAAATCCTTGTACAGCAACCTTTGTGCAAATAAACTCAATTTGGGGGTGGACTCTCTTTTCTTTTTACACTCATTCTACTCATTTTTCTGAGGTCATGGCCTCAACTCTCTTGTTTTCAACTTTCACACCCTCTTTTTTTTCTGAGGTCGTGGCCTCAACACTCTCATTTCTTTTTTCAAACTCACATTTGGTTTTTAACTGATCCTCTTGAGCCTCTTTCGGAGATAACGAAACAAGGATAATTTTCTTCCCACCCTTCACAAATGAATATTGATTCTTAAACCCATCGTTCACTACCCTCCTATCATGTTGCCATGGCCTTCCCAACAAAATATGACCAACATGCATAGGTACCACGTCACAAACCACCTCATCCTTGTAACCCCCGATGGCAAAATTGACCCTAGCCTGTTTATTTACCTTAATTTCTCCCGACTCGGTCAACCATTGCAATTTATAAGGGATTAGATGTTTCATCAAGCTCAAGCCCAATTTTTCAATCGACATTGTACTAACCACATTAGTATAACTCCCCCCCTCCCCCCGTCAATCACCATACCACAAACCTTTTTACCCACTAAGCATCTAGTATGAAAGTGATTATCCCTTTGCTCACCAATTTCATCCACCCTGACCCTAGTACTAAGGACACGCCGATTAACAAGTGAATCTTTAACAGCATAAGTCAGCCCTTCCTCATCACTACTACTAGCCCCAACATCCACTAACTTAGGCATTCCCTTAAATTCATTATTGGAACTAATTTCACCATTATCACGTAAGATCATTAGCCTCCTATTTGGACGCTGGGATGCTATATGTTCCGAACCCAAACACTTAAAACACTTAATATTTCTATTCCGAGTAGTTTGAGAATCAGAAATATTTTTACTTTTCGTTGTAGGTTCCTCCTTCCCTTTCGGGTTATGTTCATCATTGTGTTCCTGTTTCGGTTGTGATGTAGGATAAGATGGTGAGTGTCTTGCTGCCCCCTTTCGCCTTAGTTGTCTTTCCACCTTCATGGCCATATGCACCATATCCTCTAGCTCCACATAATGTTGCAACTCAATGACATTGGCAATATCTCTATTCAGCCCACTCAGAAACCTAGCCATCGTAGCTTCCCGATCCTCCACCACATTAGCCCGAATCATTGCCATCTCCATATCCTTGTGATAATCTTCTACACTCCTCGACTCCTGAGTCAGACCTTGTAGCATCTGGTAAATATTTCTATAATAATGAGTTGGCACAAATCGCTTCCTCATTATGGTCTTTAACTCACCCCAAGTCTCCACCGGCTCCTCAAGGTTCCTCCTCCTACCCGTCACTAGCTGATCCCACCAAATATTTGCATAATCTGTGAATTCAATCACGGCTAATTTCACCTTCTTTTTTCTGAATAATTGTGACAATCAAATAGCCGTTCAAACTTGGTTTCCCAATCCAAGTACGCCTCCGGATCACTCCTCTATCCCTCCTTCGCATACTTCCCACCAAAGATGTACTTCCACTTTCACTGCCTATGTCCTCATCACCCATACCAACCTCACGCCTATTACCTCTCCTAACCCGAGAACCATCATGAGATTGATCCCGAGGTCTTTGTTCACGTTCTGCACCTCGATTCTCCATCTGAGCCATAAACCTTTCAAATTATGCCCTCATTGCTGCAATATCATCATTACCCTGTTCATTCTTTCTATTCACACCCCTGAGCTGTTTTCTGCCTCCAACAGAAGATGAAGATGTGGAACTCTCGCTATACGACATTTTTAACATCAAAACTAAATTTCTCCTCACGTATATTTTCACTCGTGTTTCACTCTTCTATCCCTTCAAATCTTACCCAAGAACCAATCAAGAAACAATTTAAGAACTCAATTAAGGGTTGGAAAATGGTAAGACACGAACAAGAACAAGGAAATTTGGGAATTGTGAAAATTCGGAATATTTGGAGAATATTTTGGGAATTTCGGATTTTTTTTAATCTGTCAGAGAATTGGACTACGAGTATGACAGAAAAAAGGGAACTGGATTTGAGGGAAAAACGAAGAAGAAAAACACTTTTGAATTTTTTGTATGATTTTTATGGATCAAAAGTTGAAAATAATTTAATGGCACGAAGAACACGAAGAAACAAGAAAACTCAAGAAAATCAAGAAAAAACGCAATAATCTGAAATAAATCCAAGCTCTGATTTCAGATGACGCGATCCCAATTGGGGAATCTCGACAAACACGGGGAAATAACACAATTAAAACATAGGAAAGATTTAAGATAGATTAAACACGAAAATAAACAAGAACGCAAGGAAATAAATAACGGAATTAAAGATAGATCGACGATAAAACCTTGACCCGACAATCACGACGCAATTAATGACGATGCAGATTGAAGAACCAAGATTGGTGAACGCTACAAGGGTTGTCAATTCCTTGATAAGTTCATTGGGTGAACGCCACAAAGATCGAATCGTTGATAAGTTCAAGAAAAGGGAATAACTCAACCTTTAACAAGAAAATCCTCTCTCAATTTAATTCATAAACTCAAAACTGTCTTTTAGAATCATGGAAAAGAATATAAATAAGAAAAATTAACCTAGCCGCTAATTGAGCTCAAAACAGAATCCTAATTGACCTAAAATACTAAAATAGGAAAATAAATTAAAAACGGAAAAATAGTCACAATACTCGAAAATCCGGAAAATTATAGTTACGGCAGTGAAGAACTAATTTACGGTCGTAAATGACCTTCTGCTTAAGACTTACGGCCGTGACGACGGGACTTACGACCGTAAGTAAGGTTCTGCTCAAAATTTGCGATAGCTGTGTTACAGCCGTAACTTCCACTCTTATGGTCGTAAGATGACTTCTGCCCCTTTTTTTCCTGAACTTCGATTCCTTGATTCAGCTTGATCCATTCTTCTTCTCGGCTCGACTCCAACATGAAACTTGCTCCGTTTTGCACGTAGATCACTGTCATATTTTCGATGGCTCGACCTCGCCCTTCGATGCATGGTCCGGATCGTATCAGTTGGCAACGGAACCTCTCGTACCCAGTCGGCAATTTTCCAGGGAAATGCTATCGTCGAGTGGCGGCGAGTAGTTTCTGATTTTTATCCATCAGCTTGTTATAAGCTACCTGATTCTTCTCATATTGATAATTCCCATCCGATGATTGTTTCTTACGAGAGACTCTCTTTTATCTAGAACATGATGCTTCCATTTTATCGTCTCTTATATCTGAACCGGATCTCCTGGTGCCAAACTCAGAGCTTCCAAAGGTTTTACTATAGTTTCTTTGCCTTACAGAAGTGGAATCTCCACATAGCACATTACCATCTTGTGATTTTGAGTGTAACTTTCCTCTTTCAGCATTTACACAGTCCTGTATTGGGTTTTGAGATCTGAAAATTATTGGGTGATAATAGTTGGAGGAGGCGCCGACGGTGATAATCGTTGGAGGAGGTGCCGACAGTGATAAGGTTGACGAGTATGGTGATGTCGGCACCAACGGTGGTGGTGGTGGTGGGTGAGGTCGATTGCAGTTTGTAGAGACAGGGTCCCCCGGGGAGATGTCGTTGATTGTATGTTGAAGGGGGGATAGTATTTTTCAAATTTTTTATTTTGTGCAGTAAATATCATTTTGATTATCTAAGGCAAGTAAGATGTGCAATTATCCCAAAATAAAACACGTATAAGCCCAGAGTTATGGACGGTCCAAATTGAGATCTTCTACCTATGGTCCTACAGATCAACCTGAAGGACCATCCAACCAGCCCATGATAAGCCGTGACCAAATAAATATATACAACCCCATGTTCAGTACTGTATGTTAGTTGAACTAAAGAAACTGCCTTCTTCTAAGTGACTTCCCACTGGTTGTGATGTCTGGTGCATAATCATAGGGCCTAAATAGAAAGTTATAATTTGGGGGGGGGGGGGGGGGGGTGGTTACAATCCCTATCTTAAGTTCATTAAGAAACAATTTTATCAATAGTAGCACCTACTACACTTGTTATTTAAGAATTACTTGCTGTTCATGAAACCACTCTGCAATCCATCAATCCTTATAATGTTAACATACTATACAACCTTCCAATATTCACTAAGAATTACTTTTGGTTACTAAATTGCAAAATGAAAATCCTAATTCACTTTCTCTATGTAATCTAGAAAGAAGAAAACTTCGCCCTTTATCCACCAATATTCATTAAGACATTTTGACAAACACATAGAACGCATAAGTAGGAAACCAAAAAATCAACACGCAAATGGAATTAAAAATTTACCAACGTTTGATAATTCGGCAGCCCTCAATGAAGAAACATTCTCTATCATCTTCCACATAGTATTACTCTGTAAAGGGGTGGGTGAAATTATGATTTTTGACACGAAAATATCAGGCGATTTTGCACCAGAATAGTAGGTGTTGACACAGCAGTTGTCCAAAGAATCTATCAAAATTGTATATTCATTCCATTCACTCAGTTATTCAATATATCCGGTAACTTTTGTAACCGATAAAACACAGTAGTTGAAGAACTATGGAAACGAAATCCAAAATATCATTGTAAAAGTCCTATAATAAATCGTCGATAGAACGATATGGGTGCATGAAAATTAGACCGATTTGCGTCTCGGCATCGGAGAGAGGATTGGGGAAGTGAACATCCGATTATCGTCATTCCAATCACCGAAACAATCCCAGAGGACCCTAATCTTTCTGCAAACTGTCGACGCGATAGATGAAGTATGCAGAGATTATGAAATCCAAAACTTTCTTCAAAGCTAGCAAATCGACTAATTAAGGGAATATTATACCGTAGATTCAGATGGAGGCTTCTTCTTACTGCTTGGTGTGGCGTACAAAACTTAATAGCAGTTACGATGCATAACTAATCAACCCCAGCACTTGTAAACTGGCCACCAGCACTTAGGAATGGCAATGGTTCGGGGCGGGTCGGGGCCGACTCGCCCCGAACTCGAAATGGCCAAACCTCGCCCCGACCTGCCTCGCCACGCGACTGTTTGCGGGGCGGGTCGCGGCGGGGCGACATTCCGCCCTGCCAAATGACCCGAAATTAAAATTAATTAATTAATTAATTAATTATTATTATTTTTTTTGGTAATAAAATTTTAGGTGAAAAACTTAAGAGTCGAACTAGTTAGAGTTTTTAAGTTTGAACTTAATTAATTAATTATTATTATTTTTTTTGGTAATAAAATTTTAGGTGAAAAACTTAAGAGTCGAACTAGTTAGAGTTTTTAAGTTTGAACTTTAAACATAATATGTATATTTGAAGGGGGGAAGAAAATCAATAATAAACAACATAATGGTATAGTGATTATGTATTCTCATACCCTTAAATCCCACCAAGGTTCAATTTTTCTAGACCTCATTAAATTTATTTTTAATTTCTCATTCAAAAAAAAAAAAAAATCCGCGAACTGGCTCCGAAATGCTGTTCGGGGCGGAAAACCCGCCCTGCGGACCCGACGGGGCGGGTCGTTTCGGGTCCTCCGGGTTTTGGGTCGTTCGAATTTTTTTGTCATCCCTACCAGCACCAACTAAGTCAAATAATCGTGGGTAAACTGGGAAATGAGGGGAAAACCACCCAAACACATATGTTTTTGGTGATTTAAGATAATGTTATAATGTACTAACATGGAACAATATGACAAAATCAAGAAAAAGTGAAAACAGTGAACACCAAAACGGGAAAAAATAGTACAATCTGTTCAGTGGACAAAGAAACGGTTTGTTTCGATTTTTTTGTATTTTCGAGGTAAATTATGTGATTAAAAATTGGAGAGATAAAATGAGTGTGGTAAAAAAGTGATTTGAAAATTTTTGTAAAAAAACTTGTTTATAAACCAAACAAAAAAAGACATGTTGCGGAACAGTCTGGTAATAATTATGTTGTGAATAGTATTACAGTTTTGGAAAACTTCTTTATAGTCAACATTAGTCGTTATATTTGTTGGGTTCCCATTATCCGTTTATTTATATTTGCATTGACAAACAATTAATGTAATTGTAACCATATACTTTATGAATTGACAACAAAAGAGTCAACTGATTTTTACTTTTAAAAAAGCTCTATTAATTTTAATAGTAGCTCTAGTACAAAAATCTATATTTGCAAAAGATGTGTCTAGCAAATCATAAGTTTTGTTTACAAGCGGTTAAATTTTAAATGTTAGTGAAAATTAACAAAAGGAATAGCGTGTCTTATATTTCAGTACTAAAAAATAATTGCAAAAAATAAGTGCAGGAAATAAATAAATTCAGGGGAAAAAAATACATAATTAACATACATACATACTTTAATTTGAGACAATTCAACAACTCCATGCGATCGAGCCTTACAATTACAAAGCAATGACTTACAAAAGATAAGTTTCGAAATATTATTTTTTCAAAGATTTGTGTTTTTGTCGTAAGGAAGAAATATATATTATTTGTTGTTTCCATGTTTCTCCTTTTACATCAATGTGTTTATTTTTTGTTTTTTGTTTTTTTTTCCTTTAAGGTCTATCAACAATCTTAAACGTTTATCATATGTGGGAAAAAATAGTTACCATGTTTGAGTTTTTTAGGGAGTTTGTGCCGATAAAAAAAAGTACAGTTTACCAAATGACTTATTACGTCTTTTTTGTATAGTAGATGTATTTTTTTTTTATATTTTCCGTGTTACTTATGTAAAATTATTTTTGATTTTTAGCAGATCTAGAACTTAAAAAGTTCATTTATGTAAAACTATGTATGTATTTTTAAGTTTTGGCCATATCTGGATCTTTTTGGTTTGTTTATGTAAACTATGTAACATATTTTTGATGTGTATGATGTGTTCCGGACCCTCGACAATCGGAGTCATAGCAGGCTTGACGGAAAAAGTTAAATATTCAAGTCAAATAAAAGTGCAATCCAGTCAACCATGTCGGAATTAGATGCATAATATGTGATTTTATGGTCAAATTTCATCATTTGGGCTTCAAAACAGCAAGTCAATTATGGTTTGCCTATTTTAGAATTTTAGTCTAATTAGAATTCTATTTTGAGTCAATTAGCGGCTATGTTATTTTACTTATTTATATTCCTTTCCATTCATTGTAATTCAGACTTCGATTTTGATATAAACAGTTTTTATTGAAGATTCAATAAAAGTTATAGGTGGATTCCTATGTTTTTCGAACTTATCAAGAATATTTCTTGTGACGTTCAAATATCGAACTTATTAAATATTTGCAAGAATATTTGTGGCGTTTAAATCAGAGACTTATCAAGGAGATTGGGCAAATCTTTGTGGCGTTTTGAAAGTCGTGATTTTTTTTTCGCATCGTCGAACCATCGCGTCGTGAATATCGGGTCATGATTCATCTGTCCAACCACAACTTGAGTTAGGAACTTTCCGGCGTTTCTTTCGCTCTTCGAACCTCATCATCTTTTTTATCGGATCGATCAACATAGATAGACTGCATTTTGTGTGTTGAAATGAAATACGTATGGGTTTGGTGCAGTCGAATGAAGAGCTGAAAGCTTGAAACCATACTGTAAATGTATTCTAGTGTCAGATTTGTTTTCTTGTGAGGATTGTAATCTGCTCGGATGATATATATACACAAAATGACAGTGCAAAACAATTTATTAAAACTTGAGAAAGTGATCTTTTCAATATGTTAAAATCATTCACATATCTGCCCACGTACTGATAAGATTTGAATTTTGGAAATTTTCAAATTTAATAACTGTCAAATTTAAAATTCTTCACTTTAAAAATCAATTCAAGCGCCTCTGCTTTTGTATGTATAGTGCAAATTAAAAGAATAATAATCGCCTTTGAAAACTACCCTAAATTTGGAAATTGCAGACACTGTATGGTAAAGTGAATATATACTATTTTAATTGAGGAATCTTTGACGAAAGGGAATCTGGTCAAAATAAATTAATCAGAATCTCAGTTGTAATTAGTAATATATAGAATAGATAGATTTCAGTCAAAATTAATCAGAATTTCAATTGACTTTATATATATATATATAGATTTACAAATTTGTTATAGAGGAAATTAGCTCCAGAACCTACTCAAACATTCAAAATTGAATTATATGCGATAGGATAATATATGTGGATTTATGGCAGTATCAAAGAAAAAAATTGGAAATATAGAATTGTTATTAAATAATTAAAATATTTAAATTAGAAGATATTAATACGGGCCCCAACTTAAACATTCCTGATTTTACTCAAAATATCAATTGAGTTTATGAACGTAACAACTTTCACTGAGTTTTCATCCAATGAATATATGAAGAAGAATTATGCATCTTCTTGGAGAGTTTTATCCAATAGAGCTTCCATTCTGAAATCGGATGTGTGGCAGCACGAAAAGCATAAATTCACCACTTTCGATTTCTGATTATCTTTTAAATCTGGAGCAGAATGAATTTGATTTTAGTGAGTTTCCAAGCCTTGAGTCAGGGCAAAACCAATTCCAGTTATAGACCTTACTACATCAAAGGCGCAACCAATGAGCAGTAGGAAGAGGAAGCCTTCATTGAATATTGAATCGTCGGAGGTGAAGAAATCCATCTGGATCGACTTCTCCAAGGCGACTCGGAGGCGAAGGTGCTATATAACTTAGCAGTAGAGGAGACGAGGAATTACAGAGGGATAAGATAGCAGCCGTGGGGTGAGTATGCAGCCGAGATTCGGGATCCCAAGGGGATAGGTAAACGCATCTTGCTTGGGACGTTCAATACCGTTGTCCAAGCCGCCAAAGCTTTCGATAGGGTGGCATTCAAGATATGACGATGAAAGGCAATTGTTGATATAACTAACACAAGTTAATGCCATTTGGTCATTTTTCCCATTCAGCATGAAATTTTAGATGTGGCTGGAACAACAAGAAGAGGAAGAAAAATTCAATGTTTTGAAATGTCGTACTTGATGATCATTTAAAAGATAATCTATTTCTAATAACTGACAATATCATACAGTTGGAGCAGGTATTTTTCGATGTCCGGACTAGTTGGTTAAAGGAGACGAACATCACTAATTTTTGGAAATCAATTTATGTACTTCGACTTGTTCAGTCCAACAACAAACACTTTTTCGTCAACTGCATACTGAAAATGCGAGCGTTAAGAAGATTTCATACAAGTCTTGAAAGCATGTATGAAATTTATATAGTTATATGATTGTTTTAATAGAGAATTCTACTGTAATCCTTAAACTATGTAATTTTTTTTATCTTCATGAACTCCTTCAAATTCATATGTGCTGTTGTTTCCTTTTATGGGTGCATCGAATGAACATTGCTTCTTCTTCAATCTGTTTGCATTTATTAATCTTGGTTCCGGATTCATTTACACATTTAAAGATTTGATACGTGGATAAATTTTGAAACGAGGTGGTTGAAACGGTATTAAAGCACGGTGAGGCATAAAATTGATATAAAATTCAGATAATGACAGTAAACCTTGCAATGAATGTGGAATTTTTTTTTTTGAAAAACCAATCACCGTCTTCAGACTTCTTTCTATTATATCACTTTCTCCGGTATTAGTTGTTTGATGCCATTGCTTTGGAAGATGCTGATAGTGTGCCCACAGATAACCTTGACGAATCGCATAGCAACAAATTAAGTCTCACGAATTGGTTTCTATTGTTTTGGTTTTGAGCCATTGCTGTTTTGTATTACAGAAGCTTAGTGCACTCAGAACTCAGTGAGATGAGAGAAGAAAAGAAAATGCAAGGGAATTTATTGAAAAGAGAATAGTGAGATTTAATTACCACGAAAGATTCCCAATGGAACTGGAGATTCTTTCCCAATTTAAATGTATATTTTAACGGTACTTTGGAACTTTCCTCTGCCTTTTTCCAAGAAAAAAATGTACTATTAGCTGTCTCACATAGCACCATATATCATTCGATAGATCTAGCAATGAAATTGTTGAAAGTTGTGAAGTTGAATTGTACTATTCACTCCAATTGACTGCGTATCACCAAATTTCATATGCTATTTTAATGAAACTTTGTAGCGTCAAGCGGGGGTACCCCTCATAATGAGGTCAAATTTACGTGTCTCATTGTGTATTTACTTTTTGTTTGTTCTCTTACGCTTAGGATCATGTTTAGTTTTTAATAGAATCACCGTATGAAGTGAAGATAATATTTTGTATAGTTCATAGCAAACTTATTGAGAACGAGACTTGATTTTTTGTTGTAGTTGTTGTTCCCTCGCACAACACCAACATTTCTTTGCATATATAACAGCAATACGGCCTAGAAGGGTTGAATCCTGATGTGGTATCTGATTTCGGAATGCATCGAAGATCCTAAAATTTGAGTTTGAAATAAAGGGAAACGTAGGTTGGTATCTGGTTCCAGAGTGCGTCAAAAGTATAAAATTGGTTAGATATCAGCAGTGGAAATTTCTTTTTTTGATTAGTGAAAACCAGAAACAGATTTTCTCAAAATTTATCCACAAAAATAGATCAATTCAAGAAAGTATAGACTCAAATGCTATTGTAGAGCTTTGGTTGGCAATTTTTCAAAGCAACGAATTAACCATAAAATACTACAGAGATCATAGTATTTTGATAGGAGAGAAGTCTCAAGATAATAACTGATATGCAAGGTTTCTGTCAGCACTTGAATTCTATGGGTTGAGGTCTAAAAGTGCATCTAATTGTAATTTATGCTGCATCCTTTTCATTAGCTCGTGTGTGTTTCCATAAAAATAGGCGCGATGTGTCATATATATCTTAATACCAGGGGCGATATGAAATTGATTAGGAATAACAATGAAATTTTGGAAATCTACTGTGATACTTTTCGGCTATGATGGTTCATAAATAATTGGTTGTTGAAGAATATGTTTAAAATTTTCAGTTACGAATTAATTACATTAACTATCATTCCTTAATCATAGGTAATATCCTTGTTTTCTCTCTGTTGATCACAAAATCCGGCTGGACTTTGGACCAACACGTCTCAGCTCCTCACTCTTGAACACGTGGATCTCTCCTGCGCACTTGTGACAAACAATCAGTTTGCAAAGGGGGCCGAGGTGGCTCCCGTTTGCACTCCGATGACAAAGTCGGTGCTCATTTTAAGCAAATATATATTGGGTGCGGGAAATATAAGTGTGTAAAAGAGAGAAAATGGAGAGAGAAATATATTGTTAAGAGTGAGAAATTGCTAACCCCTTCCTTGGAGGCAAGTGTGCTTTATTTATAGAAGGATTTGTTGCCCTGGATTGCGACACCTGGCGGACTTTTACACGTGTACTCACCCTAGCTCTTAAAAAGGACAATCTTGCTTTTTAACCGTAATCATTGCTATATTTCGTAGGGAATGGACGTCCGTCACATCTTGGTAAAGGCAGTGTCACATCTCTGACTTCATCCCTTGTCCCATCCTTACATCCGAGGAGCTTTCGTAACCACCTCGGCTAAGCATAAAGCGCCTCTGCTAGCCACAAACCAGTTCGGCCAAAGGGGCTCGTGTGCCTTTCCACCTCGGCTATTGGCCCAGGGGGATAGCTTGAACTTCTAATCACGGGCTAAAGTTCGTGGACCCTTATTGGGCCTTCACCGGTGGCCCAACGTGTCATATTTTGGGTACGATTTCAACACTAGTCCCTCAAATCCGATGTGGTCATTCATGGACAGATCGAATTTGCCATAATTTCGCAGCAATAATTATGTTCAAGTTTAATCATTTGTTATATCAAATATTTTGTAAGAGTTTTGCCCTTCGCCCCCTGGGAATCACTATGCAGAGCGGCGATTTTTATGATCAGGTACGGCATTCCTTATGAAAAGTTCGGATCCACAATATAGCCGACCTCCTACTTCGACTTTTCCCTCCTAAGTAAGGGTTGGGATCACACTAGCACGTTTCTTAGGCGTCGTATTTAATGAAAAGGGGGCTACTGATGTTGGTTCCCAAGAAATACAAAAAGTGATGGGAGTGACATTTCACAGCGCGTGGTATTCACTGCAGTAGCTGAACGGTTTCATCCCTTCCTTCGACAACTGGCGCTTTGATTAGCTCATTCCCCAAAGGGGCGTGGGTTAATCACATTAATCATACGGCTCAAAAACCGAGGATTCCAGATCATTAGGATCCCTATAAATCCTCCTTCGTTTCATTATTTTCCCCATTACCATTTTCTCAGAATCTTTGCAGCAATACTTTCGCGAAAGATTGTATCGTTTTTCCCTTTCCTGCAAGTCTTGAGTCCTCTCTTCAAGGGTTTTCTACCAAGCATCCGCCTTTAACGTTCCACAGCTTTCATTGGCTGGTTCCTCATTCCAAGTGTACAATCTCAAGCGTTCGTTCTTTGAAGGTAAATCTCTTTGTCCCTGTATGTGCAAAACTTTTCTATTTTTAGTTTCTCATTGGGAGTTTGGAAATTTCGTTTGGCACTTTGTTTTTCTTTTGATGAGTCTGACACATCTTTAAAATAAAATAAAAAATGGAAAGAGTTGGAGGAACGGGTTCACAGGAAATGTTAGCAATGTTAGCTTGTGGGTGATGTGGAGATGAAAACAGTTTCTTAATTCCCAGATCGTCGCACAGCTCATCTATGCTTCTGTTTTTGAAATATTTTGCATTGTCACTAACCAGTGAGTGTGGTATTCCGAACCGGCATATGACATTCTTCCAAATAAACATGGTGGTGTTGGCCTCGGTGATTCTCATCAGAGGTTCTGCCTCGACTCACTTGGTAAAGTAGTCAATCGCCACTATCGCAAAGCAATTGTTACCAACGCCCCTAGGTATAGGGCCGATAATATCAACCCCCCACTTTTCAAAAGGCCAAGGGCTAGTGTGATGCGGCTGATGTGGTATGGTTGCATGTCTTTGGCATTTATCGCACTTGTGCACGAAATCATGGGAGTCCTTTCGCATAGTAGGCCAAAAATATCCATGTTTGAGGGCTTTCCGAGCTAGTGATAACGCCCCGGCATGGTTGTCACATATGCCCTCATGGATTTCTCTCATTACATACCGTCCTTCCTCTGGCCCAACACATCTCAGTAAAGGGGAGGTGTAACTCCGTTTATAAAGTACGTCATCCAGGAGTACGAAATTCGCAGCGTATCTTTGCAACTTCCGAGCTGCCTTCGGCTCGTTTGGTACTGTCTGATGCTTCAAATACGCTATCATGGGATTCATCCAGATCCTTCCTCTTCCATCGCCAAAATATCCGGCCCTGGCTCAATAGAAGAAGTCAGCATGTGCTCAACTGGGATCAGATTGTGGAGCTCTGAATCACTGCTACTTGCTAATTTGGACAAAGCATCGGCGTTGGAATTCTCAGTTCTGGGAATGTCCCGTAACTCCATCTTTCCGAAGTGTACAGTTATATCTCTTACTTTTTCGAGTAAGCTACCATAGCTGGTTCTTTGGCAGAAAATTGTCCATTAAATTGGCTCACAACGAGTTGCGAATCACCATTCGCCACTACGGACTTAATCTTTAAAGCTTTCGCAAGTCTTAGCGAGCTAATAATGCATCGTATTCAGCAACATTGTTTGAGGCTTTAAAGTCAAAGCGGATCACACTGTGTAGTTTGAGTCCTTCTGGGCTTATTAGCAATATTCCCGCACCAGATTGTCCCTCAGCCGAGGACCCATCAACGAACAATTTCCACTCTCGGCTGTCTTCCGTGTTATCAATCATCTCGAGCTGCGAAACACTATTCGCCACTACGGACTTAATCTTCAAAGCTTTCGCAAGTCTTATCCAGCTAATAATGCCTCGTATTCAGCAACATTGTTTGAGGCTTTAAAGTCAAAGCGGATCTGATGCGAACCCCTTTGGTGATTAAACCAAAAATTCCCACAACAATAATGGATCAACCCAAGAAAGCTAAAATAAGTAATAAATAGGAAATCTTGACCCAAGTTTAACCCAACCAAAATTCAAGGATTGACAAACCCTAGTCCAATGGAGAGATTAAGACAAATACCAAGACTTGAGGAATAAATATCAACACATACACAAGACAAACTCTCAATATATAAGTTGAAATAAATTCCAATAAAAGTTACAAGAAAAGAAAGGATTTACCTCTCTCAAATGCTCTCAATGGAGTCTTCAATATTCAACAACAACTAAGCTAGGGTTTGGAAGGCTTCCCAAATATATACAAAAAGTGAAAAATAAGAAGTTTGAGAAATTGCACAAAAAACCCCGTAATTTCAATCGGAGAACTTTCGGTCGACCGAAAGTTAGTTTCGGTCGACCGAACTTATTTCGGTCGACCAACTGGTCGACCGAAAGGGCAGTTTCGGTCGTACGTTGGTCAGCCGAAACTGCCTGCAACTGGGTCTCAAAATTCTGCAGAGTTTCGGTTGACCGAATGGAACTTTCGGTCGACCGAAAGTTCCTGTGGCAATTGACCTCGATCTTGCTCTCTTCCATGTGGACTTGATTTCGGAGCTTGAAAATGAGTCCCGCCATCGACTCTTGGACCTCTTTAGCCTTGGATCTTGTCATGGGCCCCACCGGTATTCTGATAGAGGGTTGACCTGTTTGACTTTGACTCGATTGACTCCCTGGATTCTCATCATCCCCTCCCTCTTGAAAAGGATTCGACCTCGAATCTTCACCTGCATCAAAAGGGGATAAGTCAGATACGTTAAAAGAAGCCGATACATTGTACTCACCAGGAAGGTCAAGCTTGTAGGCATTGTCATTGATTCTCTCTAGGATTTGGAAGGGGCCATCACCACGTGATTGTAATTTTGATTTTCTTTGAGCCGGAAACCTCTCCTTCCTCAAATGCAACCACACCCAGTCACCGGCCTCAAATGTCATTCGTTTCCTACCTTTGTTGGCACTGGAGGCATATTGTTCATTCTTCTTCTCGATTTGGAGTTTGACTTTCTCATGGAGAGATTTTACCAACTCCGCCTTTCGCTTCCCATCTAAACTACCTCTTTCATCAATAGGTAGCGGAATCAAATCCAAATGAGTTAAAGGGTTAAAGCCATAAACAATCTCGAATGGAGAAAAAGAAGTAGTAGAATGAACACTTCGATTATATGCAAATTCAACAAAAGGTAAACACTCTTCCCAATTCTTTAGATTGCCCTTAAGGACGGTGCGAAGAAGTTGTGTTAAAGTTCTATTAACCACCTCAGTTTGGCCATCGGTTTGGGGATGACAAGTTGTTGAAAACAAAAGTTTAGTTCCCAATTTCCCCCACAGGACCTTCCAAAAGTGGCTAAGGAATTTAACATCCCTATCCGACACAATGCTCCTAGGAACCCCATGGAGTCGCACGATTTCCCTAAAGAATAGGTCGGCTATATGAATAGCATCATCAGTTTTATGACAAGCAAGGAAATGCGCCATTTTACTAAATCTATCTACAACCACGAAGATGGAATCACTGCCTTTTTTTGACCTAGGCAACCCTAAAATGAAGTCCATAGAAATTTCCGTCCAAGGTTCACTAGGGACAGGTAGGGGTGTATATAATCCATGTGGTTCTACTTTGGACTTGGCCTTTCTACAAGTTATGCACCTAGAACAAATTCGCCCAACGTCTCTACTCATTTTTGGCCAAAAGAAATGTTCTTGTAAAATTTCAAGGGTTCTCCTTACCCCAAAGTGACCCATTAATCCCCCGCCATGGGCCTCCCTTACCATCAATTCCCTCAATGAGCAATTTGGCACACAAAGTTTACCTTCTCGAAACAAAAACCCCTCATACCTATAAAACTTCCCAAATCCAACCTTCTCACATGATATAAATATACTAGCAAAATCCGCATCATGCGCATACAAGTCCTTAATGCTCTCAAAACCCAACAATTTAGCACTTAAGGTCGTAATAAGAGCATACCTTCGAGAAAGGGCGTCGGCTACCACATTCTCCTTACCTTGTTTGTATTTGATGACATAGGGAAAAGTTTCTACGTACTCCACCCATTTGGCATGCCTCTTGCTCAACTTCCCTTGCCCCTTCAAGTGCTTCAATGACTCATGGTCGGTGTGGATAACGAACTCTCTAGGCCACAAGTAGTGGTGCCATGTTTCTAACGATCTTACCAACGCATAGAGCTCCTTGTCATAGGTGGGGTAGTTCAGGGCGGCTCCACTGAGCTTCTCGCTAAAGTAGGCAATCGGCCTTTTCTCCTGCATCAAAACTGCTCCAATACCTGTGCCTGAAGCATCACATTCAATCTCAAAAGTTTTATCAAAATTAGGCAAGGATAAAACCGGGGCGGTTGTCAATTTGTTCTTTATTTCATTAAAGGCCTTTTCTTGCGCCTCCCCCCATTTAAACCCAACATGTTTTTTAACAACCTCGGTAAGTGGTGAAGCTAGTGTGCTAAAATCTTTGACAAAACGTCGGTAAAAACTAGCTAACCCATGGAAGCTTCTTACCTCGGTGACACTTGTAGGCGTGGGCCATTCCTTAATGGCTTTGATCTTTTCCTCATCAACCTCTATTCCTTTAGTACTAACTACAAATCCAAGGAAGATCACACTCTCCATGCAAAAATTACACTTGTTGAGGTTAGCATACAATTGTTCTCCTTTCAAAACCACAAGTACACTCCTCAAGTGTTCAATATGCTCATTCAAATTTTTGCTATAAATCAAAATATCATCGAAGTAAACTACCACAAATTTCCCAATGAATGCACACAAGATATGGTTCATTAATCTCATAAAAGTGCTCGGTGCATTAGTGAGACCGAAGGGCATAACCAACCACTCATATAAACCATATTTAGTTTTAAAAGCGGTTTTCCATTCATCTCCTTCCCTCATCCTAATTTGATGGTAACCACTTCTCAAGTCGATTTTACTAAAAATGCACGAACCATGCAACTCATCTAGCATATCATCTAACCTAGGAATGGGGTGTCGATACTTTACCGTTATGTTGTTAATGGCTCGGCAATCGACGCACATTCTAAAGGTCCCATCCTTCTTGGGCACTAGTAGCACGGGAACGGCACAAGGACTCATGCTCTCACGAACATATCCTTTACTCATCAACTCCTCAACTTGTTTTTGGAGTTCCTTGGTCTCCTCCGGATTGCTTCGGTATGCCGGTCTATTTGGAATGACGGCTCCGGGGATGAAATCAATTTGATGCTCGATGCCTCTAATGGGTGGAAGCCCACTAGGCATCTCCTCCGGAAAGACATCCTCGAATTCCTGCAACAAAGAAGTAGCTAAAGTGGGGAGGGAAGTGTGAGGGTCATCAAGTGTAAGGAGGGACTCCTTATAGACCAACAAAAGAATTGAATGATTTTCCTTCAAAGCTCTTTCTACATCACCTCTACTCGCATAAAAATTCATTTTTTTCTCAATATCCTTTGCTCTCTTTCTTTTTTCTTGCATCCCCTCTTTTCTTTTTTCACTACTTTTTTCCCTTCTTTTTTTCTCACTTTCGTTTTGCCCCTCACTCAACTCCATCTTTTTTTTTCTTCTTTCTTTTTCCTCCTCCTCCTCCTTCTTGAGTTTCAATTGGTCCTTGTAAACTTCTTCCGGACTCAAAGGTAGGAGTGTCACGGGTTTTCCATTCATTTGGAAACTATACCGATTCTTCCTACCATCATGCAATACCCTCCTATCATATTGCCATGGTCTCCCCAATAAAATATGTGTAGCTTGCATGGGCACCACATCACAAAGTACTTGATCCTCATAGGTCCCTATGTTGAAAATAAGGAATACTTGCTTACTTACTTTCAACTCACCATAATCACTCAACCATTGTAACTTATAAGGATTAGGATGTGGCATTAAAGGTAATCCCAACCTTTCAACCATACTAGTGCTAACTACATTGGTGCAACTCCCCCCATCAATGATGAGACTACACGCTTGGTCCTTCACAAGACACCTAGTATGGAAGATATTCTCCCTTTGCTTAGCCGCATCATCCACCTTGGCTTGGGTGTTGAGAGACCTAATGGTGACTAAAGACTTGGGTGGACTAACAATTCCCTCCACCTCTTCCTCCTCGTCATCACTATCTCCCCTACACGACTTCCCCTCTTCGTCCTCTTCATCTTCCGAGTACCACTCCCCATTTTTGATAATCATCACCCTATTGTTAGGGCACTCTCGAGCATAATGCCCCCGTCCTCTACACTTGAAGCATTCTATATCCCGACTCCTAGAAGTAGTAGGAACAACCTTTGGGTTATCCTTGACGAAGCCAACTTCCTTTCCCTTGGAGGTTTCAATTTTGTCCTTAAGTGGTGCCCTATCAACCTTTTCACTCCCCCACTTAGTCTTCCAATTGGAACTAGGACCTCCCAAGAATTTTTCTTGCCCCTTTCTTTTAAATTGCTCCTTCTTCTTCAATTGAGCCTCCACTTTAATAGCCATGTGTACCAACTCCTCCATCTCAACATAATGGTGTAATTCAACCACATTGGCTATCTCCCTATTCAACCCACTCATAAATCGAGCCATAGTGGCTTCTCTATCCTCCTCTATGTCGGCCCTCATCAAAGCTTTTTCCAACTCCTTATAATAATCTTCAACACCCTTTGTTCCTTGAGTAAGAGTTTGTAGTCTTTGATAGAGCCCCCTATAGTAGTGACTTGGCACAAATCTTTTTCTCATAAGGCTCTTCAACTCATCCCAAGTATCCACACTACCCTCGAAATTCCTTCTCCTAGTGAGTAATAAATTATCCCACCAAGCTAAGGCATAGTCGGTAAACTCCACTACCGCTAACTTAACCTTTTTATCCTCGGAGTACCTATGACATTCAAAAATCAATTCCATTTTCCTTTCCCATTCTAAATAGGCATCCGGATCACTCTTCCCATGGAAAGAAGGAATTTTCATCTTGATACTTCCAAGGTTACCATCCATTCCATCCCTACCCCTAGGGTTCCTCCCATGACCTCGTCCTACTCCCCTCACATTCCTTCCTCCTCTATTCCTACCCATGTTCCAATTTTGATCACTACCCCCTTCACTCTCCAATTCATCATCATCAACATCATCATATTCATACTCATCTCTAGGCCTTCTCCTATCACCCCTCCTAACATTATCATCCCTTGGAGGTGGAACTTCCCTCCTAGTCTCCAACCTTGCTAATCTACCTTCTAACCTTCCCCCCATATCCGCCATAGTAACTGTGAGAGCTTGTATCATATCCCTCAACTCTTGAGTTTGTTCATTAGAATCTTTTCCACTCGAAGTATGTGCATGAGCCATGGAGTGTAAGTGTGCAAATGTCCTCACAAATTATGTTCGCTCGTGTTTCACTCAATTAGGCTTTTTTCCTCTAATGAGCTCACCACTCTTGCCTTTTACCACTCTTCACCTTCTTACTCAAACTTTTCAAGGAACGTAATTCAACTAAATTGAGAATTTAATTCTTGTGTAGCACAAATTCCACAAACAACAAAGGAAGCAAATGAAGGATTGACACAATAGCAAGTAGAATTTAGTTGCTTGCTATTATACAAGGAAGTAAGGAATTGAACTAGACCAATAAGATTTTCAAGGGTATAGTCACAATAACTTGATGTAAGACACAAGGAATTCAATTAGGAATGTGTTTGGTAGTTGAATGTCAAGTTTCAATATGAAAACACTCTTTGAAACATTTTATCAAACACTTAGGATGCAAGCTTTGAATAGTTTGAAATTTTCAAGTGTTTGCTCAATTGCATCCCCAATAACTTTCAAATTGATGATAACAACAATGCCCAATATGTAGGAATCATGAAATTTTCATGGGCAACTAATTTTCCCCAATTTTTTTTGTAATTTTCGTTTTTTTTTTTTTTTTTTTTTTAACTATCAAGAACAACAACAATAAATGCAAAGATAGGATTACCAATTTTAGAGCCAAGCTCTGATACCAAATGATGCGAACCCCTTTGGTGATTAAACCAAAAATTCCCACAACAATAATGGATCAACCCAAGAAAGCTAAAATAGGTAATAAATAGGAAATCTTGACCCAAGTTTAACCCAACCAAAATTCAAGGATTGACAAACCCTAGCCCAATGGAGAGATTAAGACAAATACCAAGACTTGAGTAATAAATATCAACACATACACAAGACAAACTCTCAATATATAAGTTGAAATAAATTCCAATAAAAGTTACAAGAAAAGAAAGGATTTACCTCTCTCAAATGCTCTCAATGGAGTCTTCAATATTCAACAACAACTAAGCTAGGGTTTGGAAGGCTTCCCAAATATATACAAAAAGTGAAAAATAAGAAGTTTGAGAAATTGCACAAAAAACCCCGTAATTTCAATCGGAGAACTTTCGGTCGACCGAAAGTTAGTTTCGGTCGACCGAACTTATTTCGGTCGACCAACTGGTCGACCGAAAGGGCAGTTTCGGTCGTACGTTGGTCAGCCGAAACTGCCTGCAGCTGGGTCTCAAAATTCTGCAGAGTTTCGGTCGACCGAATGGAACTTTCGGTCGACCGAAAGTTCCTGTTCTTCCAAAATTAGGCAATTGACCTCGATCTTGCTCTCTTCCATGTGGACTTGATTTCGGAGCTTGAAAATGAGTCCCGCCATCGACTCTTGGACCTCTTTAGCCTTGGATCTTGTCATGGGCCCCACCGGTATTCTGATAGAGGGTTGACCTGTTTGACTTTGACTCGATTGACTCCCTGGATTCTCATCAGGATCACTCTGTGTAGTTTGAGTCCTTCTGGGCTTATTAGCAATATTCCCGCACCAGATCGTCCCTCAGCCGAGGACCCATCAACGAACAATTTTCACTTTCGGCTGTCTTCCGTGTTATCAATCATATTGACCTCCGGTGGATGTGTGAATTCAACTATGAAATCCGCCAACGCTTGACCCTTTACATTGGTCCGATGCTCATAATGTAGGTCGAACTGGCTAATTTCAATCGCCCACTTCATTAACCTTCCAGATACATCTGGTTTTTGCAACACCTGTCTCATAGGAAAGTTTGTGAGCACACATATGGAGTGTAACTGAAAGTAGGGACGAAGTTTGCGAGAGGCTATGATCAACGAGTGAGCAAGTTTTTCCATATCTGGGTAACGTGTCTCGGCATCCAGCATGACTTTGCTTACATAATATATCGGGAATTGATTCCCATCCTCCTCTCTGACCAATACCGAGCTAACAGCCTCTTTTGATACAGCTAAATACAAGTAGAGAGGCTCGCCAGTCTTCGGTTTTGACAGCAATGGGGGCTATCCCAGGAATGCTTTTAGGTCGGAAAAAGCCTGCTCACACTCCGGTGTCCATTGAAACCACTTCTCCCCTTTCAAGACCTTAAAGAATGGCAAGCATTTGTCAGTGAATTTGGATACAAACCGATTCAAGGCCGCAATTCTCCCCGTTAAGCTTTGCACTTCTTTTGGATTTCGAGGTGATTGCATGCTTAACAAAGCATTGATTTTATTGGGATTAGCTTCGATCCCTCTCTTATTCACCATGAATCCGAGGAATTTTCCCGATGCTACCCCGAAAGCGCACTTCGCTGGGTTGAGCTCCATTTGATATTTCCTCAAAACACCGAAGGCCTCTGAAAAATGGAGGATATGATTCGTGGCAACCGTGCTTTTGACCAGCATGTCATCGACATATACCTCCATGATGTTTCCTAATTGTTCTGAAAACATGCGATTTACCAGCCTTGGGTAGGTAGCTCCAGCATTTTTCAAGTCAAATGGCATAGCCTTGTAATAGTAGAGTCCCCTATCTGTAATAAACGAAGCATGCTCCTCGTCCGATTCACACATGGGGATTTGATTGTACTCGAAGTAGGCATTCATAAAGCTCAGCAGCTCATGTCCCGCTGTAGAGTCAACCAACTGATCGATCCGAGGCAATGGGAAACTGTCTTTGTGACATGCCTGGTTTAAATTTGGAAAATCGATACATACCCTTAGCTTCCCATTATGTTTTGGTACCAAGACAGGGTTTGATACCCACTTCGGATACTGGGACTTTCTAATAAAGCCATTTTTCAACAACTTCGTAACCTCCTCTTTCAAGGCCTCATACTTATCAGAACTCATAGGCCTTCTCTTTTGCCTGTGCCCAGGGCTTCTAGGATCAAGCTGGAGTCTGTGACTGGCCACTTTAGGATCGATCCCAACCATGTCATCATGCTTCCATGCGAATACATCGAGGTTCTTAAGTAAGAAGCCTTTCAACTGGTCTTTGTATTCAAGCGGCGAGTCCAATCCAATGTGTAACTCCTTGATTGGGTCAAGTGGATCTACACCAAAGCATTCCAACTTTTCAGCCGTAATGGAGCAGCTGCTCCCTGCCATTCGTGGGTCCAATCTGCCAGATCTTCTTCCGGCGTCATTGAAACATCCTCAATTTCCGAGGGTCCCCCACCTTGTCTTTCAGGGTCCGGAGCGGCTTCTACCATTGCCACATCGTTAATCATGTTCAAGCTTCGGTCCTGAAACTTTTGGATTGCGTTTGTGTAACAGGCCCGTGATTCAGTTTGACTCCCCCTTACAGTTGCAACACCATGCTCCGTGGGGAACTTCATATAAATGTATTTTGTATGCGTTGCAGCTCCCAAGTCAATGAGACCTGGCCTCCCAATTGAGCCATGATAGGAAGAGATTTTGTCAACAATCAAGAATTCCATAGGGATTTTGGAGAGAGTTGGTACTTGCTCTACTTCAGTCATAAGGGTTATGGATCCTCTGGGGGTTATGTTGTCCCCCATGAATCCATATATTGAATCCGGGACTGGAATGCGTGGAGTGCTGATCCCCATTTTATCGAAAGTTACCCCATAAATCACATTTACCGAGGCACCAACATCCACCATCATCCGTGACAACCCATTCCGGGCCACCACTACCCTGATAACCAATGCATCATTGTGTGGGAAGTGCACTCCAATGGCATCATCTTGGGTAAATGTGATAGATTCTGTCCGAGACATCCCAACAGGATGTGAATGGATATGGTAATTAACGTTGGCGGGCTGCTTGGCCTCTCTAATATACCTCTTTTGGAAGTTGTTTGTGCTCCCACCTGGGTGGGGGCCTCCCAGTATTGTATCGATTTCGCGGATAGGAAGGTTAGCTATAGGCATAGGTGGTTCTCGTGTATCTTTAGCATGCACCGAGGCGGTATCCTGGCCCTTGTTCCTATCTCTCTGACGATTGTCAATCCTCTCTTTAGTCGAGTTCTTCCACGGAGCTCTCCTGTCATCTCGGTTGAACTTCTGGCCACCGGGTTTTTGAGTTCTCCTTGTGTCGGGGGAGAAGTCACTTCCCCTTCTTCCCTGCGCCTTTTGGTCAGCTAACATGTGGATTTCCCTACAATCTTCTGTTGCGCGACCGTAATATCTGTGGTAGGCGCAGTAAGCCCCAATCATGGGCTGTTTTCCACTTCGGCTACTTTCCATCCTTCTTTGAGCCGTGAGAGGATTCTGGGAAGGGGTGTTGGAGTGCAAGTGGGGGATAGCTTCCGTAATTTCTGCTGCATAGCTAGACCCTGTCCCCGGGAACGGACGCGGCGCTCTACCCCGGTTTCCGCCGATCCTATCCTTGTTTCCTCCTTTCTTGAGGTTTGCTTCATTGGAATACTCAAGATTGTATCTCCCTTGGGGGTGGTTGTCTCTGGCCCTAGCCATTTCTTCCGATTCAATCTCCTCCTTCATCAGGTCCACTAGAGCATTGTAATCCCTTGATTTCCTGCTTCGGACATCCCTCCAAAACATGCTCGTCATGTCTAGCCCCCCTTTCAAAGCGGAAAACATCTCCGCCTCGATGATATTTTCACAGATGTGCATCTCTTTAGTAAACCGATCCAGGTAACTTTTCAAAGATTTATCCCTTCCTTGCCTTAGATCCTGAAGGTGTTGGAGCGGGAGCTGGCCAGGCTTGGAGGAAACAAAGCCATTTTTAAAGGCCATTTTCAGATCTCTCCAACTGTGGATGCTACCAGGAGGGAGTTTTTTGTACCAACGTATCGCACTTCTCTCAAGGGTTAAAGCAAAGGCTTTGCATTTCAGTGCCGGAGTGGCTCCGGCTATTTCCATGTTAGCGCGGTAGTTTAACAGGTGATCATCAGGGTCACCTCGGCCAGAATATTTTGCTATTTCTGGCATTTCGAAGTCGTGAGGCACTGAGCACCTAAGGAGGCCCTCCGTGAAGGGACTTATTTCCTCTTCATCATCCAGCTCGTATGAGGGTAGTTCACTGTTCTCGTCATGACTGGAATACATTGGGTCATGGTATTGGTCATAAGGTGGTGGAGCGTACTCCTGCCTGTGTGGTAGCAAAACGCGGCCGTAGTTTGGCCTTTCATGGGTCGATAACTCGTTACGAGATTTGGTCCGAACTGTTTCAGCTCTCATTTCCTGCCTATTCCTAGGCTCATGCGTGGGGGCCAACCTTTCTGCCCCTGTACCAGGTTGGTCCCTATGCATTTGACTCTGCGACAAGGCTCCTTCAGCGCGTCGCTCCCTCCTATTTCTAGGCTCAGCTGCATTGTTCCGACCCCCTTGTCTGCCTCTAAATAACCCTCCTATTTGGCTGAAGACACTGCCAGATTTCGCGGGTGAAGCCTCCCTGTGTCTAGTTAGGAGTGGGTCTTGTTCTTCGTGTGCTTCATACTCCGGGCCTTCCTCGTAGAAGGGCTCAGGTTCCACCTCGGCATATGCCTGTGGATCTTGATAATAATATGAGGCAGTGGCCACCTCGGATGGTGAGTAGTGTGGCTGTGGGTATTGCGGAGGCATCATGGGCTCGTTCACAACATACCCTCTAGCCATGTAGGCATTCATTGCAGCAGTCTGTTCTATCTGCTGCTTCTGCATTTCTAGCATCTGGGCCGCCATACGAGTTATGTCTCGCAACATGCGGCGATTACGGTGCCGGCGTGGTGGGTTAGGCTGTGCCACTCCCTCATTGGCGTTCTCATGAAGTTCTTGAGGAACCACCTCCTCGCTGTGCTGGCCATTTCTTCCCCTACGGGGGTTAATATCACTATCGCTTTCGTTCATGTTCAGAGAAATTTCTTTGGATTTAGTTTATCTTTCAAGGATAAATGGACTTTTATCTCAATGCTCCGAGCCTTTTTCAAGGTTGTTAAACTTGTGTCTCAAAGTTTTAAGCCTTTTTCAAGGTTACCAAACTTATGTTTCAAAGTTTTTACCTTTTTCAAGGTTACCAAACTTATGTTTCAAAGTTTTTACCTTTTTCAAGGTTACCAAACTTATGTTTCAAAGTTTTTACCTTTTTCAAGGTTACCAAACTTATATTTCAAAGTTTTTTACCTTTTTCAAGGTTACCAAACTTATATTTCAAAACTTTTTACCTTTTTCAAGGTTACCAAACTTATATTTCAAAGCCCTTGCAGTTCTCCGCTCTTTTGCAAGAGGTTACTCGTCCTATTTCTATATGTGGCTTTTCATCATGCGTTTTCGTGGTTAGCAGTATGGCTTCCCACAGACGGCGCCAAAATGTTGACCACAAAATCCGGCTGGACCTTGGACCATTACGTCTCAGCTCCTCCCTCTTCAACACGTGGATCTCTCCTGCGCACTTGTGACAAACAATCAGTTTGCAAAGGGGGCTGAGGTGGCTCCCGTTTGCACTCCGATGCCAAAGTCAGTGCTCATTTTAAGCAAATATATATTGGGTGCGGGAAATATAAGTGTGTAAAAGAGAGAAAAGGGAGTGAGAGAAATATATTGTTAAGAGTGAGAAATTGCTAACCTCTTCTTTGGAGGCAAGTGTACTCTATTTATAGAAGGATTTGTTGCCCTGGATTGCAACATCGGGCGGACTTTTACACGTGTACTCACCCTAGCTCTTGAAAAGGACAACCTTGCTTTTTAACCGTAATCATTGCTATATTTCGTAGGGGATGGGCGCCCGTCACATCTTGGTAACGGAAGTGTCACATCTCTGACTTCATCCCTTGTCCCATCCTTACATCCGAGGAGCTGCCGTAACCACCTTGGCTAAGCATAAAGCGTTTCTGCTAGCCACAAACCAGTTCGGCCAAAGGGACTCGTGTGTCTTTCCACCTCGGCTATTGGCCCAGGGGATAGCTTGAACTTCTAATCATGGGCTAAAGTTCGTGGATCCTTATTGGGCCTTCACCGGTGGCCCAACGTGTCATATTTTGGGTACGATTTCAACACTCTCCATTCTCAATTCCAGGAAGTTTTGCAATTTTCTTAGTCTTTATTCTATTTTCCATTTTCCATAATTGATGTCTCTAAGTATTAGCCCTTGTTCTCACTGATTTTCAAGACCAAGTGCCATGGTGTAACTTGCATAGCCATCAGTTAGAAACTTCACGTGCTTATTATCGGGGTAAGTCTTTGCCCATTCCTTAATTACAAATGGGTCGTTCACGTTGATAAACAAGATTTCATCAACTCCCTTTGAATTCAACTTGTCAACCTTCTCAATAAGCGCTATGGAGTTGGTCCTGCTTGTCGAAATGAGCAGATTAACACCCGTATTTCAACCAAAAACTAAAAAATAAAATCAATGAATGCTTAAAAGTTTGTTTTCAAGTTTTTAAATTAAAAATTAAAATAGTGCGTTATGGATGAATGTGAATAGGGAAGTTTGAGATGGGCAAGAAAGAGAAGAAGGTGAAAATAGCAAAACCTGAAGAAGTTTCGTCACAATCATAAGGTATGATACTCTCACTTTTGATAATGTTGAAAATAATTGGAAACTATGTTTTAAATTTCCAGTTACACATTGCTGATACTAACTGTCATTCCTTAATTATAGCTGATATTACTATTATGAATTATCTCTCCAATTTCGTATTCAAGGCAGTTTTGCAATTTTTTAACTTTTTTATTCTATTTTTCATTTTTTCAGAAATGAAGTTGCATATAAACAAAATTAATTACTAGAGTATCACTTCAAATTTCCCTTCCGACTCGAGGAGGCCCCCCGTGTGTGAGGGCCACCCATATGTATTGATGGACGGGAACCGTAATGGGTGCCAAACCGTAGACACGTACAATTATACAACAACATGCATCATCACACGTGTTTGCATTTACTCCTCTACGTGGCCACATTTCAACTTCTTACATATCCCTATCTCCCCAGATTTGCTTTCATTACCAGTTCGAAGAGAGAGAACATAGTTATAGAGGGAAAATGATGAATGTTTTGGCTTTTAGTCTTGTACTGACCACACTTGTAACAGCCAGTGTGTTTTCTCCGAGCCCACAAAAGCATAATCCAAGAGAAGATGATGTTATAGTGAAAGAAGGGCATAGAGTGGTGGTGGTTGAGTATGAAAAAGATGATAAAAATACCAAAGTTTCAATTTCTCCTCAAGAAATTGATGGACAACCTACAAATTTGAAGGATAAGTTGTCTGAAAAAGTGGAGGATGCAAAGGAGCAAATAAATGAAGAAGAAATTCAACAGAGATTTAGTCCTAGAGAGCTTGTGTGTGATGCTTATGGCAAATGTAAGCATAAAATTACCAGCGCCATTGGAAAAACTAAAGATACACTTTCCGATAAGGCTCAAGAGGCTGCTGAAAAGGCAGCAGAGAAAGTGCATGAGGCCGCGGGCAAGGCGGCAGAGACGGCACACCTTGCTAGGGACAAGGCTGCAGAGACAGCGCACCTTGCCAGGGACAAAGCGGAGGACAAAGTGCGTGAGGGGGCTGACAAGGCGGCAGAGAAAGTGCACGGTGCAGCCGATAGGGTTTACGAGGTGGAGGAAGAAGCAAAGGAGGCTATTGGTAATTTGAAAGATAGGGTTACTCATAAATCCCATGAAGCAAAAGAGTACGTGAAAGATTCAGTGTATGAAAAGGCTAGTGAAGTGAGAGGAGCAACTGAGAAGGCAAAAGGGGGTGCCGAAACTGCAAAGAATCTTCAAGGTGAAATAGAGAGGAATGGCTCGAGAATAGTTGATGCCACGAAAGAAAAAATCCCTGATAGCGCGAAAAAGGCAGGAGAAATTGTGGAAAGTGCCTCAGAAAAAGTGAAGGATAGTGCACAGAGGGTTAAAGATGAGGGGAAGAGAGGCTTGAAACGATTTGTACACAAGGGTCGTGGCATTTTGGCGAACATTAGCGAGAGAACGGAGCCGTTGATGGGGGTTTTATGTTTGTTGGGTTTAGCCAGTGCTTATGGAATGTGTATGTGGGTTTCATTTGTTTCGAGTTTTGTTTTGGCAGGGGCACTGCCTAGGCAGCAATTTGGGATGGTGCAGAGCAAGATTTATCCCGTTTATTTTAAGACCATGACTTGTAGTGTAGGGCTGGCACTTTTAGGACATGTTTTGAGTCGGATTAGAAGGTTGTCTTCATCTTCGATGAAACAAGAGATGATCCAAGGGTTCAGTCTTGGAGCTCCTTTGTTGATGATTTTGGTCAATTCTCTCTACTTGGAACCTCGATCCAGTAAGGTACATATATAGATAGCTATACACTGAATTTTGTTTCTCCTTTTAATAACTTGTATATAAGTAGTTAATTGGAGTGATGTTTTGATTATTAACTTATAATAAGTAGTTAATTGTTGTTTCGATATACTAGATTGTCATTTCAAATTATAAATAATTGATCCTTTGCTATATATTGATTTTGAATGATTACTCTCCTTTTACATTGGAGCAAGTCTACCTCATCTTGTAATTTTAAATCCTTTTTCTTAAATTGCAAATCATTTTATTAACAATGAAATTCGAGTCATAAAGGTGGTTAAGTGCTAAAAACAAACCGTAAAGTTATTGTGTCTTCATCCCTTTTCAAAGTTCAAATCAAATGCCGGATCCTTTTGTTTTTTCTCAAATTGAAATACGTAATCAATATATCATGATAATGGTAGAAATGCAATCATACCGTACATTAGTTAAATAGCTAGGTGTCTTTGTTTGGTACTCTTTAAATTTTTCTCATTTATCTACGTTACTCAATTTCAACCCTCTATTAAAAGTCAAGCCTACAATATTTGACTTTTCAATCAAATTTCAACCATTCATTCTCCAAAACATCACTATTCATTAAAAAAAAAAAAAATACTCTTTGTAAACAATAACAAACACACTTGGGCCACTCGGAATGAGATGTATTAATTAGTCTTAATTAATGCAGGTGATGTTGGAGAGAATGAAGACGGAGAAGGAAGAAGGACGATTCACCACTGAACCAAGCAGCCGTGCAGTGGATGCGTTCACTAATCTAGCCAGCCCTTCCACTGGGAAAGAAGGGTTCGTCATGGAGCAACTCAGCGGAGTGAGTGAGACAACTACGACTAGTCTGAAAGCAGCTCAAGATAGGACAGAGGAAGAGGCACAACTGTTACGATTGAGTGGAATCTTGAAGAGGCTGAATCGATATTCATCTTTACTCAATGTTCTTACGCTAATGTCCCTTACTTGGCACCTAGTTTACTTGGGCATGCATCTTAATTGATCAGTCTGTTACTGCTAGGTTTTATTTTTTTTTATTTTTTGGTGCTGTGGATATTGTCATTTTGTTGCTTTACATACAGTTGTATGTAATTTAATATTTCTTCTTATGTATGAACTCAGGAAATGTTTTTCAATCAACTTTTTTTTCGAGTAAACAAAGTTCTCTATCGAGTCAACATGCCATGCTTGTTCACATTCAACTTGATTCTTTTTTTTTAAGATTAAACTAATTTCACACCCGTGCAATGCACGGACATATTATATATTGATGACAAAATATAAGGAGCCGTTATCTTTGGCCAGTTTCTTATTTCATTTTTTGGTTGAGTTTTGAATTCATTTTTAGTTTTATGTTTTAGATGCCTGTTTTGAGATTACGAAAAATACGTTCTTTATGTTATTCCAAAAACTGTTTCTGAAACAAAAAATTGGCAAATGTGCTTCTTTTGTATTTTGAGAAAAATTATTTTAGTGTTTTATTTAATGAATTTTCTTATTAAGAAGTAGATTGATTAATGCTATGTATCATAAATATGGTATATACATTTTGAAGTTTGTAAATACAACAGTATTTTTTCTCATTACAAAAATCTAAATTAATTTAACTGTAAAATAGAAAATTAAAAATAAGGTCAAATCATTTGATACATTTAGGAGTGAATTCAATTTAATCTTCAACTTTACAAAACATATCCGAATTCAATTAATCACACATGACAACTTTCACTAATTCTCCGTATTCAGAATTAATAACTACCTTAATGTGCAATGATTTCTCTCAATTTTTTCAACAATGATGACAAGCTAATAATATCAACCCTATGCATTACATCATCGTCTCTTGCAAACACAATTGATAGAAAAAGAGTACAAAAGTATAGTAAGCCATATGACAATAAAAACCAATTTAAGAAAACAAATATATTGATCCATAGAAAAATATGTTATATACATGAGTTTAAACTCATAAAGCTTTAACAAAGGGAGTACGATATGCCGGACCTTGCCATGCAAGCAGTGTCAGAACCTGTGATTGATCAAAACCCTTAGCAATGGCCGTTATGTTGGCCTGGAATTCCAAACCTCCGTTGGATAACAAAATAAAAGCAAGGTAAGCAATTGGAATTGATTAATAAATGTATAATTTTATGTAAAATGCAAAGTTGAAGAAATAACCAATCTTCTAGATTGATCGGTGAGTACAAAAGTCAGCATATTAAATTTTTTAACTTGTGTGCAAACTGAAATTACATTAAGATGCATAAAATTTGAAGATCACGTGATTAAGGCACTGGAGGATGGAACCCATTAGAAGCATTTTTCCAATGTTCGGGGTCCAAAAGCAAAGTGCAGCAATGCTAACCTGAAACAATAAAAGTACTTTTTGGCATGCAGTAAAATAACTTCAATCCAGAAATTGATCAAATACAAGAATAACACTCACCAAGTCGACTGAGCTCTTCCCTATCATTTAAAGCTCCAAATGTTTTGAGGAGCTCAAATGGCATTTTGCAGAAAGAGAATTTGGTGACTGAAGTGCATTAGAGATATGTATATGGAAACATAATGATTTGCAGAGGAAAATGAAATAGGCCAAACATTTTTTGCTATATACCTGGTGTGCTGATGCCTTGTAAGTCCATGAAGGTAATAGTTATTACAGCATCATAAGGGGTGTGCCCTGACAAAGATTTTGTTTGTTATGGCAAGGACCCAAGGAACACAGATATATTTAAAGTTATCCAAGAGTAGTGTGAAAAGCTTGGTGTGATGCATTTGATTGTCCATTGTACGACGAATTTCGAAGTATTATTAAAAATACTGAAATTGTTACAAATTGAATTTGAGAAAATACAAGTGGACAGCTCTTGTAAATGCAAAAATTGCAAAATCCTCTGATTAACGATCTGCGCGTTTGAAGACAAGGGGCCACGTGGCTTGATTCCTGGACTTCTGAATTTCTTGATTTGTTGAGAGATTGCTTGCTTGTCACTTGGAACTTGAGACTTGAATTTGAACTTTTGGATTTGCACTTCGGATTGACTTGTTTTGATTTGAAGAAGGCTTTGATCTTCTTGGAATTGATTTGAATTTGCTTGATTTGAAGAAGACTTTGATCTTCTTAGATTTGGACTTGGCTTGAAAACTTGAGAGGATTTTTGTATTCTTCTTTTTGTTTTCTTCCTTTTCTTTTTTTCATGGACCAATGGTCCTATTTATAGAGAAAATTTTGCAACCACCCCATTTATTTAAATAAATAAAATGGTTTGGGCTTTGAAAAGTAGGATTGACCTCATCCATGGACTTATTTTAGGTAGGCTTTAGTGGACTTTATTTAATAGACTTAATTGGGTTAAAACAAAATTAAATTAATCCAATCCAATTAATATTTATTTATTTATTATGAAAATAGATAAATCTTGAATTTTGAAATTTGAATTTTGGTTTAGTTGAGAATTTGATTAAAACTTGAATTTTTTTTTTTTTTTTTATATTATTTTTTTTAAACGTGAACATTTTTTTTTTTTTTTTTTTTTTTTTTTTTTTTTTTTTTTTTGAGGTTCAAAATTTTGAATTTATTTAGAGTTTGATTAATCTTGGATTCCAT